>JAPMOR010005351.1:785490-844386 GCA_026543865.1 Argiope aurantia
ACATCCCCCCCCCAAAAAAAACAGGTTAAAAAAATAATACTTTCGGATAGTTTAAGATAATTCTCAAAATGTATAATTGTGATACGAAGTAAATTACTGTTTCCATCCTTCCTTTCACTACCTAAGATATTCCGTCGTTTACAAACCTATAATACGATTTGTAAAATAATACAACTAGAAATAGTTTCATGTTTAATCAAAAGATTTTCTTTCGCAAAAGTGTAGGTACCCTAAAATATATTGGAATCCTAAAGTTTCCAACTTATTCAGGTACTCTCTGATAAAGAAATTAATAAATGTATAAAAATGTATAATCTCAAAATGTATAATTGTGATCCGAAGTAAATCACTGTTTCCATCCTTCCTTTCTCTACCTAAGATATTCCGTCGTTAACAAACCTATAATACGATTTGTAAAATAATACAACTAGAAATAGTTTCATATTTAATCAAAAGATTTTCTTTCACAAAAGTGTAGGTACCCTAAAATATATTGGAATCCTAAAGTTTCCAACTTATTCAGGTACTCTCTGATAAAGAAATTAATAAATAAAAATTATCAAATATCAATAAAAAAATCCTGGTGATTAATGATGACAGAAAATTAAATTAATCTTTGGAGGAAGTATCACAAATCACGGATCAACCTTAATATACTCTTTTTGAAATGGTAATTAAAAAAATCAGAGGCAATAAATTCTGATAAAAAAGGAGAATAAAATTTTTAGATATATATTAATATTTTGATATGTTTCAATATTACTTTTTGCTTTAATTTGGAGATCTTGCATGTATATTTTTTCATATCTCTCTATTTATATATGTATATATACCTTTAAACATATTTATATCTATCTATATAAATCTATCTCATATTTCAAACGTTAACGTCTGTGGCACAAAAATAGCTCTCATTATTTATTGTGGAATAGCAAGGATTAAATGTGAGCAAATAACTATACAAGAGTTTCGCATACCATTAAACAAATAGTTCCAAATGCGTTTTAGAAGAGAGAAGGAATTTTCTCTCCGTTTGAATCAAAAATTGTTATGATGAGAAATTGCGTCATTAATGTTGACTGCAACCCACTTTCAAAAAAATCATATATATTAATTACCTTTGATACAATTCCTCCTTTCTTATATAAATGAATACCTTGAAATAAAATTCTTCTGTTAAATGATATTCTTTATAAAAACAGAAACTTAAAGCTGGTTTCCTCAATCGAGAATTTTAATTTTCGTATTGTACGTTCGTTTTCGTATATTGCTTTAATGTCATTTTGTGGAAATTCCAATGGTTCTTAATGATAGTAAACATAAATTGAAAGAAAATTCTTGGTGTTAAAATAAACTGTTACATTTTCACTGAAATTTCGTAAATTATTTGATTAGATAAATTAGAATTCTAAAACTGAATTATTTTGCTGTTAACACAGCTTTTTTATTTTTACACGCTTTGAGACCATCCACGTACAAAAATATATGGAATTGCATACTGAACCTTTTAATTCTTACGATATGAATATGCATATCATTTATTTTTGGTATTTCTTTTGTATTTGGCCTACTAACTGGAATATTCCATCTCGAGAGATTAGAAAATTCTTCTCTTTAACTCCCCTTTCTCAACCAATATCTGTCTTTAGAAATGGAAAATTGCTATGATAATTTAGTTAACACTTAAGCGGCGGGAAACGCAATCATTCTTTTATTTGTTGGTGGGACTTATACTACGTCAAGCTTTATGGGTTAAACATTGCAACAAGGAGATGTCAGAAGACTTCTCTTAATCCCAAAAATTTCAGAGGTGAATATAGGCCGTAAGATGTCCTATTCACATTTCATCCAGCTTGGACAGTAGAACTATAGAAATTCCTTTAATCAATTCTTCTGGAAAGAAGCATGGCAATAATCCTTTTTTCAAAAAGAGAGAATAAAAGTCGTCTTGTATATTGTGAAATCAACTAGCAGATCACCATTTCATGGATATGATGAATGTATTACCAAACAAATACTTTTGGTTACCTTGTTGTATATAGAAACACACACGTATCAGTCAAGTAGCTTATCAGTAATGACAGCATATGTTACACCAGGGTTTATTTTCCTCACCACTCCACTGGACTGTTTTTATTGATTTGATTATTATTTAAAGGAAAAGAAAGAGGTTGAAAAATTTCTGGAAAGTATATAATACACAGAAGAAGTTAGTGATGTCATAGATTCGATTTCGGTCGAATGCTGCGATTTTAAGCCTCTTCCCCATCGGTAAATGGATATAAAACGAACACCTCTAAGGTTTGCACTGAAAATTATTATTGTGCCGTTAATATCTTTCCTTATGTAATTCAGTACGCATTTAATTAATGATAACGTGCGTTTCATTTCATACGCAAGAATATTACATTTCAAGCAAACGGAAATCATTTGTAATATATATTTGTTAATATAATTCTTAATTTCGAAATCATTCTTTAAATAAATGACAATTACAAAAAAAAATTTAGGAACGTATTTTTGCGTTTTTACTTTTATACAAAAAAAATCGGTTTGTCTTAGCTCATATGAAAGGAAATTGGATTTTCTTAATTTTAAAATACAGCAATAAGAAAAAAAGTAGTATAAAAAAATGAATTCATAATAAACTATGAGATAGTTTTTGTCAACAGGCATGACTATTTTTATGTAAAACTTTAATGAACCGTTTTCTATTATATGAAAATTCCTTAATATTTTGGATTATTCTGTGCATTAAAAATCTATCTCTACTTGCTTCATATTAGCATAGTTTTGTCCTTAAAGAAAATTTAGCGAAAATGACGAAAATACCGCATTTCATACAAATACGAGACAAAGATAGAGGGGGAAAAGCAGAGATTACTAAATTTTTCAACATAATTTAGAAAACTAGATCGATTTTTAAATATTGGAAAATGTATCAATAACGCTATATATTTTTATTTCTATTGAAAATGCATACGAAATAATATATCTAACAAGTCATTTTTCACAAGTCAACAAAGAGAAAAAAATTAGAATGACTGGCCGAATTCTAAGGAATTAGCAAAGTAGAAAATCAACATTAGTTAATATTAATTAAATTTCGAACAGTACTAATTGGAAATAATAAAGATGAGAGAGTAGAAATCTTCATCTTAGCATGCATTATGATATTTCAGAGGCTGTTTTCATTAAAGAACACAACTTTAAACAGTATCCTTTAGCGGCGCACTTTTCTAAGAATATTTTTCAACTTTTCTACAAAATTAGCAAAGTTTAAAACCTTTTTAAAGGAAAAACAATGTACTTTATTCAGTTTTGGTGTCCTCAGAATGCCAGAATAAGAATTTATATGGTATCATTCGCTAAAAGTTGAAATGTATGATATCTTAGAGGAAATGAATTTTTAAAAGACACTGAAATATTTTAGCTATCCATCATGTATTATTTTAAGATAAATATTTATTTTTTGATAAAAATATATATTCTGAAATTGAACCTCGTGTATTTTGTTGAAAATCCAGTACTGATAGTTATTAATTACTCTTCGAAAAATCAGGAATATGTCATGTCAAGTTATAAAACCCTTCCACATCTTTCACGAATTAAATGAATTGCTCTCAGAGGAACTCGGTACATTACCACATTTTCTTCTGCAATTCCCTCACGCTTTGATGATTACGAAATATCTCCGGTGATACGCCTGGCCGAATATCGCTTCTAGTTAGACTTGACAAATGGAGAGAACTTAGGGCTGGATAGTTTTCTTTTTACCACTTTTACACGACCTACTGAGTCTTCCTCCTTGTAGTAGCCGCCCATTTCTGCAGGATAAAAATAAAGGGAAACGAATCCAGTTTCCGAAATGAATCTGTCGTTTAACAGTGTTTTTATTCAACTCATTTTTTAAGAGTGGTTGTTCAATATATCGGATGAAGTAGCCACTAAACTGTATGCCGAGATGTGTTGCAGTATAAAAAAAAGGTGAGGCACTTTTTTTCTTTTAGGGGACTGCATATATCTCACCGCAGTATTTCTGTGAAAGTTCTTTTTTCAAGTAGCTAAGTCCTGAGCCAGTGTTTCGGGAAGCGATGCGCCAAGTTGGCGATGTGAAAGAAAACCAATAACAACTGTTACACCACTGAAATACTGATTACTACCGCCAGAACAGTTTAGGAGGAGCTGAAGTTGTAAGGCGAAGAAAGTTACTGGAGCGTATTGCAATGAAAATGGAATATAAATAGCCCTTTGGGTAACGTTATATCGCCATCAGATATTTCACAAACCACCAAAGTTGGGTTTATAGATTTGGTTTCGTGAAAAGTTTAGAGATTTCTTTTATTTCTGGTACTGATGAAATTACTGGTTGTAGAAGTAGTTTTTATTTTAGATAAGAGGTATTTTTTAACTTTTTCGAATGGTTTGCAGAAGTCTTTCAGGACTTTAAATTTGACTTTAATTTGGGAAGTATCTTTCCTTTAAAAAATGATTTCTTTAATAGAAAACGAATAAAAATTTCTATCTTTTAAGGAATTAATATCCTATTATAAAGTTTTGTGAAATTCACTTTAAAAGAAATTAATAGGCCTCGTGCGATTAGCCTCTTTTAAATTAAAATGTATGGGTATTTTCAAATACGTGTACATGTGTTAAAAATGCTAAAGTTATAATGGTATTAACTCATATGCTGGCTGTTTTCATTTCATATTTATCCATATTTTAAATCTAAATGTTAATTAAGTCATTATTTATATTTTTCCAATTGTTTGTAATAGAAGCATTTAAGTCGCACTGACAGTTACAGCTTTTGAATATACGACAGTATTCAACGAAAGTAAAATTCAAAGCATCACATAATTCAAAACTCGTTTGATTAGCAATAAAATTATCTGTTAACATGTTCTACCTTTAAAAAGTGCTGACATTTAAACAGCCCTTCTAAAACTTATTTCGATAAAGTAAAATTTCTTATTATATGAGATATGTGGTACGTAATATGTATCATAAAGTGAAAGACATTTTCAAAAGAAGTTAGACATAGTAAAAACATTATTGAAACGACATGAAAACAGAAAGCAATTTGAACAACAATTTGAAACCTGGTTTTATCAAACATGTTTAACAATATACAAGTGTTGCATTCTGTATAATAGTTTTTCTACCGAAGAAAATCTGAGAATTTTCTATCAATTTAAATGTTTATTTTTTCAAAAGAAAATAATATTATTTTACGAGCTGTTTTGCGAGATGTTATTATTCGTTCTCAATTGCTAAAGTGTTTATTATATCTCAGTTCTTTTACAACTTCCGGTTTACGTGTTTGTTATAATTAATATTTACCTTATATAATGGCTCTATTAATTCTATTCTAGATGTTTCCTTCTACTTCTGCACCTAGGTAACATCCTACCTAGAGCATCTTCAAATAAATTCATTAGTATCTCAAGATAAAGGCGCTCAATTCAAATACCTGGAAAGGAAATTCAGGTTACGAAACTTCACACGATTCGAAAAAGAATTTGTTGTCTACGACTAAATAAAATGCTTCGTTCTTTGGATTCTATGCATAAGATTTCAGTAATATTAAAAAGAAAACGTGTTTCAATTACAGGAAAGTGAATGTGCTATCACAAATGCACTTCGGTAAAATAACATGCTCTTGCAAAATATTCTTTTTTTTTCCTTTTATTCCTTTAAAAACGTGAACTTTATAAGCTAAAATTCATTATATATCATTCAATTAAGTAAGAATATATCTTGCAAATTAAGAGCATATCATTATCTCTTATAAAAATTAAGGCGGATATTGACAAATTTTTACATGCCTTTATTCTAATTTAATTGTTTCTCATTTCTATATTTGGAATATTGTAATTCTTTCCCTAATGCATTATAGCTTAGACACCTGCTATACGTATGCGTTTGATTTGCAATTTCCTATTTTAATATTTTCAAAATTTATAATCAGTTAATTGATTAATTCAATTAAATTGTGTTTCTATACATGCGGTACTACTTGATAGTAAATTTGAGAAAAAAAGATTGATTGAAAGTTTCTATAATAATTATTGCAATAAATTATAAATTAAAGCACAAAATCTAAAAAAAAATGAAATTTAAGAATATATTTTTTGTGTACTAACAGAAGTGTGTTTTTAATGATTACATTTATTAAATTGACCACATATTCTATATAAATACTCTTTTAGATATGAAGAATAATAAGAATTTTGCTAGTTCTAAAGATTTTTAAATTGTTAAAAGTGTAAGCAGCTGTAACCGTGAAATTTATCGGTTATTCCTAAAGAGATAAAAATATTTTCGTTGAAATAAGCAATATTACTACTAGAACCAAGAAAGCTTCCAATGAAATAGAATTGAAGGTTGGTTTACCTCCCGGTTAAACAACATTCATGAATATAGGTCATGTATGATACACCAATTTTCAAAACAAGGCAATACAGAATACATAAGTTGTATATGCATTTTTAATAGCATATGTTGATACAATTAGTCTTTTCATCTTATATACTTTTTTTATATTCTTTTTTACTGAAAATGGTTATTGTGTAATTTTATTTGAATTGCATCTATTATTACACGATTCTGAATATGGGACATCAGTGATACTGATTTTCTGATACTTATGATTTTGCGTTTAATGTCGTGTAGAATAGTAAGGATAAGTTACATATATTATCGAGTTATCGATTTTCTTGAAACTCGAAATAAGACTTAGATAGAAAAAAGTGTCTGAGTAATTTTTGTTCCATTAATTAGTCCAAAAGGCACGGTAAAAAGAAATTTCATTCCATTTGTATGCCCTGTCCCAAAAATATAGACTCAATCTTAAAAGGCCTTCCATAAAAAAATATAAGATTAAAATTAATATAACAAATTTAGTGTATGATTGCAAAATCTATGCTAGATATCATTCCGGTTTAATTTATTAAAACATTAAAAAACTCTAATATTTATTTTAATCAATCTCAAATGTCTGATGTCTCATAATCATTGAAATTAAAATTTATTGTGGAAAAAATAATAAATTTTAAAAACATATTTATAAATCCTATTATTCAATAATTTTTCCACTGCTATTTTTATTTCAAATAGCCAAATACCCATTGAAATCCTTAAAGTTTTCTGAAGTCCTGTGATCACTTATACCATGCTTACATACTCGATGTTTTAAGATACTTAATCTAAAAATATTAGCCCCTTTTTTCATGCACTTATCGTTTTAGTCTTAATCGCACATTTCTCGAAGGTTTAAGATCCGAATTAAGTTCCCTCTTAGATTGAAGACCCGAACTAATCTATATGTATCCCATTTATTGCAATCGTAACTTGGTCTAGTGAAAAGTATGAATCATGTTCTGTCTTCCCGAAAACCCAAATAAAGGGTAGTGGAAAGAGACAGCTAAACTGCATTTGTAAACTGCTGAAATACCCTCCCTGGCCAATGATGACCGGTCACTTCAAATTTTAGACGTTTTGTTAAATATTTAGAAAAGTACAGTTGGCATTATCCTGAAACTTCAGGTATATAAGCAACATAGTAAACGTCATATATTTCTGCGAAGATTTTTTTTCCGAAACCCCATATGGGACCGTCATTAAGTTAACCCTTTCTAGGGCCGTGGGAAGTATGCTTCCCACCAAATTTATCAATCTTTGTATGAATTTATGTAGGTTGGCATAAGTTCTGACAAATTTTTTTAGAAAGACAGAAACTTAGATGCTTTAGTTCTTTATTTGACACGAAATGATGTATCTTGATTTGATACTTAATTATTAATTAACCAAATTAATTAATTAATCAAATTAAATTTATCTAATAAGCTAAATTAATCCCTTTTCTTATTCTAATTTCAATCCTAAAATATTTTAACATAATATGACTAGAAAAAAATGGCCCTTTAAAGGGTTAAAGAAAAACGAATATCTTTTGCATAACTATGCAAAAACTAATAAAGCAAAAGCTTCCAAACTTTAGCAAAGGATTAAGAGGGCCTTTGTAACAAACTGTGTTCATTTTTATGGGGAGAAAAAGTATACTCGTGGAGAAATTAATGTTTCCATAAAAACAGTCCCAGTTTATTTGCTTTTAATTTGCAAAGTTATTAATGTAAAAGAATATTCTTCTCAGAAACCCTGCCAAAATACATTATACACAGCACCCTGCAATCAGAATTAAAAAATACTAAATATTGAATAAAAAATTAGTAAGTTTATTAAAAAGGTTTCAATAAGCACGCGAGAATGCAATTAAAATGTAATGTGCATAAGGTATTAGCAGAATGTTTGAAGCAATATTTGTGAAAGTTTCAAAAACATTGCTTGAAAATTCGGAAAGCTATCGCCGAGCTAGAAATCCGTTGTTCTCAAAAGGAAACAGAAAATGAGGAATTATATCCAAATATAGCATATACTTTTAAAAAATTACGAGTGGCGAGTAATGGAGTAAATTTGTAAATTTCTTTCACTGAATGATAGTTTAAAGCACTCAAACAGTATATAAAATGAGTTACATTTTGAAAAGTGTGTATTTATGGATACATAGTTTACAAATATATTACAAATATAAATGAAATAAAAAGCATGTACAATCTTGACAAGTAAAAAGAAATGTAGTTGTAATTTTACAATTGAAAAACATACATCAGTATCAACTATCCGTTGTTGAAGCAGTTAATATGGTGTTGAATCACCTTTCGCATCAATCAAAGATTCTACTCTTCTATGTAGACTTTCTACTAGTCTGTGATAAATTGTCTCCGGAATTTCCCTCCATTCTTCTTGCAATACTTCGATGAATTCAGTTTTAATGGTGAGACTTTGTAGTCGAGTCCTCAACCGCCGTTCCATCTCATCCCAAAGATTTTCATTCGGATTTATATCAAGACTTTGAGGTGATCAATCGAGCTGTTGAGCACCGATGTCCCCAAACCACTGCTTTATACCCTGTATGCACTCTGACATTATTATGCTGGAATACATACACCAGTCCACTGTCGAACATTTGCCAAAGGGTAGGAAGCTCATAATTGTCTAAAGTGTCTTCATAGCCTTCAGAATTCGGGGTTGTAGGCACTAAAACAAATGGACTGTGCCCAAATCATATAAAAAAAAATTAAACCATTGCATTGCGGTAAATAGCGTTCACCTGGTATTCACCAGGTCCAAACACGACTGTCGGAATGCCAAAATATTAAGTGTGATTCGACTTCCAAATTATGTTCTTCCACTGTGAGGTACACCACTATAATCGTCGGCGCACGTTAATGGCTGTGATCCTGGGCTTATGGACGGCAGCTCAGCCATGAAATTCCATGGTGTACAGCTCTCAATGAATTGTCTGGTTGCTGCTCACACTTCCATATGCCAACCGGAACTGCGTGGCTATACTGGTCAACAGCGTTTGCCTGTAAGACTTGACAAAATGACAGAGACCTTGCCGGTCTCTCTCCGACAATTTTCGTCTCATCATTCGTCTGGGTTGCACTGTAAGGTTTTTTCTCTTTCCCACTTAACCACAACATCATTTACTGTGAACTGCGACATCTGGAACTAGGGGAAATTTCTAGATTCGAATGCCCGAAAGGGTATTCTCCAACGATCATGCCCCTTTCGTTCATTTTCTCGATTCATACAAGCTCATACAGATTCTATAAACGTCTCTATAAACCTTTCCGTTTATACTCATATGAATGACGTTATAACGATGAAGGTAGAACTAATTTACTTTCATTTCGGAAGAATTCGTTGATATGATATATTTGCATATAGCCTCTATTTTTTTCCTTTAATTTTGTAAACAACGGATTTCAAGCTTATTCTATTAGAGATTGCAGCGGTATTAAGCTATGTTTTTGAGACTTTCACAAAAGTTGCTTCAAACATTCTGCTAATACATTATGCACATAATATTTTGATTGCATTCATGCATGCGCAGTGAAACGTTATTTAGTAAGCGTTATTTATTTCATTCAATATTTAGTATTTTTTAATTCTGATTGTAGGTATTGTGCACAATATCTTTTGTCATGGTTCCTGAAAAGAACATTCTTTCACATTAAGGGAAGAAGTCGATACTCCCTATACCGACAATGTTAAATTACACAACTTTATATACACTTTTCTCAGAAATTATTAAAGATACAAGTATAAAATTTTTCCCCAGTTTTAGTTAATATTTTTCACTTTACTGCTGTGAAATATTAACTATATAACGCTTGTTTCTTTTTTTAAAATTAACTGAAGGTCACTTATAATTTTTGAAAAAAAAATTATATTTTTTAACACGAGATCAGCCCTGCTAAAAATATTTTTGGAATATCAGAAAGCTCTCCCATTAGTATGAACATTTATGTTAATGAAATGTGTGGATAAAATTTCAAGAGCATATATTGAGTAGATTTGGTAAAAAAGGTACACGTAGGTCCAATAAAAATACTATTTTCAGATAATGCAATATAAAGGTAAAAATAACGTGTCATCAAAATAGTCCACCACCATAGTCTACAAATTATATATATATCTTAAACATCCTCCATTTCTTTCTTTTTTTTGTATTTTTTATTACTCCTGACCTTTAACTGCTATCCTTAAAATCTTATCACCATAAACTAAAACATTATTATTATTTTTTTATTAATAACGTCACGTAGATATTCTAGTGTTGGACTCAATGACGCACACAAGAGGTAGAGCTAAACCAATTTATTAACAGAACTCAGAACTAAGAATACAGTAACTGACAAATCTTCTGCTTTTATATAAGCAGTGAAAGTTCCAGAATACTCTTCTGGAGACAGTAAGAAAAGTCCAGAACACTTGTCTGGTAAACTAAAGAAATGTCCAGTATCTTCTGGAACATGAAATAAAGGAAAACATAAAATCAAGGAATTAAGTATTTACATATACCATTAATCTCAGTGTCTCTAGCGGGATTCGAACCCAGGTCTCTTGATCACAAGACCAGTGCCATGACCATTCGGCCATGGAGATTCGACAGTCTTTCTTCAATGCGGCAATAATAAGTCAATCCTTATGCACAGCACAAGGCTTAGTACAGCACAAGGCTTACAGAAGTAATTAGATACAACTACATACATAGATAAAAATACGTACATATAAAAATAAGGATAAAAACCACAGGAAAAAATAAACAACAAAGCTAATTAAAAATTGAAACAGTAAAGGCAATAAATTTACAGAATGAGAAGAAAGCCATTTTATGGTCGACCAAAACATGAAGCGGAGGTGGAAACTTAATATTACAGGCATCGAGATCCACAATAAAATCTCTTCTCCCTTCAATAAGTTTGGAGCAATCAAAAAGCAAGTGTTCGACATTTTGAACTCCACCCACGCTGTAAGAGCACAGATCAGTGTTCAATAATCCAAATGTCTTGAGATAATAAGTGAAATTACCGTGTCCAGTAAGAAATTTTGTTAAGTGAAAATCACTGAAAAAATGCTTGTTATTCAACCTTTGAGAAATTGTGAGGAAAAATAATCTGGTTAAAGAGGCAGTTGACGAATTTTGGTACAGCTCGTTCCATAAGAAAATGACCTTTTTGTGATTCTCATTACGAATGTGAGATTTGGGGATGCTCACAGGATCAATGATGCTTAGTTTTGTAGCTTGCTTTGTAAGCCAGTCGGCTCTTTCATTCCCTAAAATGCCAGAATGACCTAGGACACGAGAAAAACAGACACTAATTCCTTTTGCTCTAAGCTGGTGAAGAGTGATTTGAAAATTTACTACAATTTTGTTGAAGGAAGAAATATTACTAAGCAAAAATAAGGATGAGAAAAATCAGTACAAATAAGGAACCTGGATGACAGAGTACAGTTGTTTATGATCCATTTGAGCGAGTTACTGAGGCACAGCAATTCTGCTTGGAACACACTACACTTATCAGGAATTCTAACACATAAAGTGTTCAATTTCAGCTGCGTCTTGAAACACAACAAAAGCAAGTCCAACAAGGTGGTTGAGTTTACTGCCATCAGTAAAACACACTACAGGAAAATTGCTAAGAACATTGTCCTTATAATCGATAATTTCGATAGGAACACGTTCAGCAGAATGTGGAAGAGTGGAAAAAAACACTTTGAAATCTTGGGTAATTTTTACATTATCTTTGAAATCTTTATTTTGCAGGAAGAAAAGGTCAATTGGGGGAAACCTCGCAATAACAAAGCAGGCTTCATAGCTTACAGTTTTGTAGCCACATATAACTCTAAGTAAAATTCTTCTTTGAATTCTACCAAGATTTCGGCAGTTAATAAAACTACTAAAACATGAGATTGCGTAAATCTAGGTACCTTTTTCTAAATATATGTTACTGATACAAGTTTGAAATTTTTCTACAGATTAAGTAGATATTTTCTCCTCACTGTAATAAAAGTATGCAATAATATAAATTGGTTAATTTTTAAAAAATATGTAAGTGAATGTCACTGAAAATGTTTCAATAAATTTCATTTTCTAGCAAGAGATCACTATTACTAATAAATATTTTTTCGAATATCACAAAAATTTCAGTTCAGCATATACAGTTATAAATATATAATAAAAGGTAAAAATTTTAAATATGCATTTTATGTGAGTTATGAGATAAAGGTACATACAATTCTAAAAAGATCTTCGAGTGCTAATGCAATTTAAAGGGAATATTTTTTATC
The DNA here is from genome assembly GCA_026543865.1 of Argiope aurantia. NCBI lineage: Eukaryota > Metazoa > Arthropoda > Arachnida > Araneae > Araneidae > Argiope > Argiope aurantia. Next base: position 798,193 of record JAPMOR010005351.1, read on the forward strand.
TTATCAAAACATTTCAGCTCCATAGCCTGCAACTTTTACATTGTTTTTTACTAATTTTCTACTATTTTTCTTTTAAAACTTCTTTCTTTCCACTTTCCCTGCAATTGTTGAGAAAAGACATATCTTACTCTAAAAGCTTTTTCTCTATTGAGTCATTTTAGTGCATAGAAGGTGTATTCTCCTGGTTATATGCCTAAGTTTTGAAGAATTTGCAACTTTCAGAGCTTCCCTCATTAAAAATGCATATTGCATCATAAGCAGCAAGGAAAGGGCTTCAATTTGTAAAAAAATTAATGATTTAGGAACACTTGACAAAATGACATTATTCACACTTTCATTGGATTTTGCATGTTCACATGAACACACACTTTTTCAGTAAATCAGAGGCGATAGAGACGCAAGGACATACACAAGGCACATGGCTTCCATTGGTAGGTTGTTTTTCTGTTTGTATGCACTCCCTGAAACTTGAGCTTTTTAAAATTCGTACCATGTATCCTTACCAGGAAGACAAAGACCATTTTCATCTGTGGAGAGTTTTTTCATAAAAATTGGCCAAATTTCTTGGCGATATCATCAACACTGTTCAGATATTGTCGAATAGCTAAACCGTAATATTTTTTTTAATTTTGTCAATTTGGCGAATGTTTCTCGACAGACTTTTTACATCAAACAAGACTTACCCCTTCATCTTTTCTTTTAACTTCCGAAATCTTGATCCCATGCGTTTTTCATCGGGATATTCATTTTCATAAATATTTCAGTAAATATTGTTTTTAATTGTAAAGTAACACAAGTCAGAAATACAGTCTGCTAATACAAATGCAGTCTGCTTAGTTTATGACATTTCCTCAATTTCCCCTGTTTCTTCAGGAATAGCAACCATGGAATAATTATGGTTGATTGGTGAAATGTAATTCAAAAGTTTTAAAATATCGTTAATTGTTTAAAAACTTGGTTTGGAACATTGTATTTTTGTCACAATTTTAACTTTACCCATTTTCTTTCTTTTTCTATAATCTTTAAATTCCTTGTTCAGGAACTGTTCAGGAACATACAGTTTTATGAAGATCGTTCTGTGCCGTATCAGTTATACAAAATTTTCTTCCCCTACTTGGATAATTTTTTACAACCACAGGTATCATAGATAAGTGGATGTTATTTCTAGTACTATTCAGTTTGGCAAAGTTGAAAAGAAAGAAATGTATGACCAGAAATGAAGCTAAAACTCTGAAAGAACGCCCATGCGCATAAGGTAACTCCGCTGAGCCATAATACTCTTGTTTTTATTTTGACCCACACAATGAACTTTTTAGCATTTGTAGCAGAAGTATTGACAAACTTTAATATTCATCTTGCTACTTTATCACTAATGTGATTAACGATACTTTCATCCCGTAGGTTAACGGGATGCGATTAACGATACTTTCATCAAAACTTTCTTAGACATGAACAACTCTGCTGGTGTTGGAAGTGTTTGCTGAAGATTTTTGGAAATTGCACAAATACTGGAATGATATTTTGCTCTATCAAAATTTTCACCTACCTTGGGTTTATAAGCATCTGAAAATCCTAAAATGTAAATATTTTTGGTGTTTTTCGCTTCTTGTTATTCCGCACTACTATTTTATTTTTATTTGCAAAGAGTCACGAAACTTGCAAGTATCAACAGAGGGCAACTTCAAATAAACATTAGCGTTTTCATTGAAAACCCTTCTTTATTTGTCTTCGGAAACTATTTTCTGTACCGTACAAAATTCCAAATAAAGATTATATAAAAGATTATATTAAATTAGCAACCTAAATAAACCTGGCTTGGAGTGTGGATCCGAGTGAAATTCTTGGAACAAATCCAAGCTTGTAATCCGGCTCGGGAATTCCTAAATTTTATTTTATTACGTTATTGATTTCCACCTGTGATTTTAAAAACCACACTTATTCGTGAAAGATTGTTTTCACACACGTCGAGATCTTCCAACAATCTTCAGTATAAATGAAAGTATTCTGTTTGCATGTAGGCATTTCAGTGCTGCTTATGTGTCACCTTCTCTTAGGTATACATCCAACAAGATAAGTATTTTGTTTATCAAAATCCGGTACTCCCCAAAATCTATGGAACAAAGATTTGTTCTACATCTCATGTACTTTTTTTGTACTTTCGGTTACTTTGAATTAATTTGTCTAAATGTGGTCTTTTATATGTGGTGATTTCTCATTATGCAAAATCAATAAAAGATGAAAAATTAGTGGTTGCAATTGGAAAATTCGAAGATCTCGCAAACAAAATTATGTAAATGGACTTTTTTTACGAATCTCTTTTACGAATGAAATTTACTTCCGTATTTTTAAAAAAGGGCATTCTTTCAAATTGAGGCTATATTTTCCGTGAATTTAACTGTTACACAATATGAACAACAACAAGGATACTTTTTGGACTGATCGTATAATTGCGATGGTCTTCAACTTCCAATAGATCATATAGTGGGTGTGGTCTCCCCAACATTTTTTCCCTAATAAAGGTGTTATTCTCCCGCATAAAATGGGAAACTTTGGGCAAGATCGTGAATATAACGAAGGCTCATTTTCCAAACATGAAAGTGTGTGTGTGCTTCAGAGGATAGTAAAGGTAACCAGTAAAAAGTTATTGCGTCTAATTTTTAGTTGTGCGTGGAGAGATTCAGGGTTTGTGACAACATTGGATTCTCCGTGTACATTTTCAGAAACATTTCAATATTTATTATAGAAATCTTAAATTTTATAATGCTGTTTTTCAAGCTGATCTCTCGGCATTCTATTTTGCTGTAAAGTGCATTTTGGAGAATGGCTATAATGTAAATATGTTTACGGATAGTTTCCCATTCATCTAAACTTGAAATAATTTCAATTCTAAGCCAAATTTCATTTTAAATATTAAAAGTATGCTTCTTTGACTCGTGCAATATATTTGACTCTGTCGGCGTATGCAAGGCAAAAGCTCATGCTGTAAACCTAGGCAACGAGGTGGCAGACCACTTTACAAAAATAGCAAATGAAATTGAGGAACTCTGCGATATTATCATGTCATATTCATTTTTAGGAGAAAGTTTAAATTACAATTTTGTAAAGCAATGGGTACTTTTATGGTTTGACTCCAAAACTCGACAAAAATTAAAGAATCTATCTCAATTCCTAGCCTTGAGATGCTGACCTATAAAAAATATTTGATGTTTTCCATTATCCGGCATGGTCCTTTTATTTCTCTCCTTAATCGATTTCCTATTTCTGAGACTCCATTTATTCTGTGGAAATATTGTTTCGGTTTAAAAATAGCTTGAATTATTGTGCTAAGTAATCATAATATTGGAGCATTAAATCAATCAATTGGTGCGGTCTCTTTCTCCCATGTACTCTATTAGAGTTTCATCCTCCTCATAAAATTGGGCCCTTTGGGTAATATATTGCATGAATTCACGAACAATAGTTACGAAATATATATATTTGACTTGAATCTAGCATTTTTACTAAAATGATCTTGATAATATTTTGAAAGCCTTTTGTCAACCGATTGACGGCAAAATTTGACATAAAACTACAGTTGTATTCACATGTCCAATTTTATTGTTTTACATCTATACGTTACTGAGGCAGTGCGATTAAATAGAAGTGAAAGTATGAACCAACATGCGGTCAACAGTTTGATAAATTAAGCTTAAAATTCAGGAAGAACCTGTATTTTAGATGTAAATCTGTAAACCTTACCCGTAATAAATATATAAAACCTAACGTTCAAAATAAAGAAGCATGGATTATGCATTTCAGAATAGATATATATCAGGCTTAATGAATAATGCAGCTTGGGAATGAATTTCCAGTAACCGTTAAATACTATGCAAGAGTTTCTGAGACCTGTCGATAATTGAAATCCAGTTAAATGTTTGCTTTAAATTCTGCTGGATCAAGAACACAATTGTTAGTTGGAACAATTTAATTTTTGGATGGAATTGTTGATTCGGTAGTAGAAATTAGAGCTAGTAGATGTCATTGTGGGTATGCATAAATATACCATTAGTTTTTGGTGAGGGCTGTTGTTGGATGGGACTCTTTTTATCCAGGCTATCTGATGTTCGTTTGCTGGTTTCCTGATGTGCCACTAGGCCGTGAGTAGGCACTCCATCATATAGCTCTGTGCTGTACCCATTAGGGTTTATACAAAAACCGATTTTCAAATTCAATATTTCCAAAAAACCGGTTTTAGCAGATTTTCGAATATTTGTCAAGAAAAATAGAATAGGGAAATGTATTTTATTTAATTTATATAAAATAACAAAAAACTAAATCAATATCAAAATCAAGATATATTTTTTTTAAATTCAGGATTACATATACAAATTATTTACAGAAAAAAACGAAAATTTCAAATAATATTTATACTATTTTCACTAATTTTAATTTCTTCAAAGAAAATAGAATTTAATAAAACATAAAATATTCACTGAATGGTGGCCAAGTGTTGTTCTTATTTTGGATTCAATACTGCCTGAAATTGAAAAAACTCGTTCAAAAATACTCTGTTACTGAGCTTGGTTTTATAGTTTAATGGCCTCAAATAACAAATCTAAGTTTTTGTTCTTTTATTCTTTGCCTCAAATAATGAAAATTGAGCTTTCTGTATCTTTGGATTTGTAAGTTTTTCTTCAGGATCTTCAAGAAACTTATGAATTGATTTTTCCGTGGCTTCTTTTAAAAAAGCATTACTCTGATGAATAGTTACTTCGATTTGCTCTTCATCATAATCGGTTTTCACATAAGAATTTGGAAATATTTTAGACAATATCTTTCCAGATAATAATTTCAGTTTTTGAAGCAAAAGAAAATACACTAGATTTCTTCGTTGAACTAGAAATGTTTTGTAGATTTTGCGAATATAGTAAAAGATTTGCTAATTCTACTTGACTTCTTTCTTCAATTCGTTCTTCTAAAGTATATAATAATTTCGAACTTATTTCAGTGTTGCATTTTTTAGTTCATTTAACAGAAATTCCAATATACCTTTACTTGTTAATAAATTGGCATCTCGTCGCCCAAAGGCTTCAGCTGCTAGACGAATCGGTCCCAAGACTTTATGAAGTTCTAAAAGTTTAGGATATTCAGCTTCATTCCACATATAAGAAGAACCAATATCATTAAATGCTAAAACAACACATTCTTTTACTGCCAGAAATCTTCCAATCATGTCCTCCCTACTATTCCACCTAGTTTTGCAGTCAAGAATTAAATTTAATTCCTTTCTTTTTTCTTTTTTGTTATAATTTTGAAGAATAATGCTTCTTACTGAGATTTTCGAAAGAGCTTGCAATTTTTTTTCATTTGTGAAACTGATTGTTTGTTATTGTCAGACAAAATAGGAATAGACTGTTCTCGGTTACAACATAATAAAGAGAATCTTCATAATCGTTATATTCGTATTCGTATTCATCTTCTGATTTCTCACTTGAAACATTTATTTCCTTCCCAGCTTCAGCCATTTCTCTATGTTTATAAAACCGGTTTTCTTAATTTGAAAACTGGTTTTCAAATGTGACAAATTTACTTTAAAAAAGGGGTTTTTTAAAACCGGGTTTGAAAAAACGTCAAACCCTAGTACCCATGCATTTGGAGCAACATTGTGTCAGTGATGGCTAGGCCAAAGAACTTCAGTTACTCGAGGAAGGGGTCATTCTCCATGATGAAGATTATCACTTTCCTTATCCAGTTACTAGAGAAGCTTGAGTAAATACTGTCAGAATTTTCCTTTCTATTTGCGCATTTTATCGGAGTTGCTGTCATTTTGCCATCATTTCTTTTAAGGGCGGATTTTGACGTCGTTTCATGGCAGATGGATTTTATTGCTTGTCCTGTTGTTGTTGCTTCTTTTACTAGAGCGTCTACTGCTTCGTTTCCTGAATACTCTACGTGTGTGTTTATCCAGGAGACATGAATTTGTGGGTTTTTTACTAATTGCGCTAAGATAAGTCTGGATCTTTGAGAGTTGCATTTGAGGTTTGCTATTGTTTGGGCGCTTTATTTGCAATCCACAAAGAATTTTACAGGAAGGGAGTTGTAAAGGCTTACTACTTCTCTGTTATGAATGTCTGATAAGATCGAAGAATTACTTATTCTGAATTTTCCTTTAGGGTTAGGAAATATAGAAGGCGAGTTTTAATGCTCCAAACACTTGAAGGCAATTCTATCAAAATGCTGCTTATAAATCCCGAATGTCTTCATATGAAAAGTGTTTGGCTTTCTTCGTGAGTAAATTTAAAAAAAGTATTAAAAATAACCAGAATTTTTTTTTATAGAAAAAGTAAAATTTTCAGTAGATATAGGGCTAATTTCTTGATCATTCAGTGTTTATTTAAAAATATTACACAGCATACGAAAACCTATTATAAAATATTTAACCTTTTCTATATTATACACTGCTTGGAATCAACACCAAGAAAATCATAGTAATGAAATGCTATACAACTGGATAAAATATGAGATGTTGATTATCCGGAATGAGTTTCATAGTTTCAATTTATATACTCCATTTGTTGTAAATATTAATTAAATCATGACTAGTTCAATTTCTCCCCAAAACATCATGTTTAATCTTGTTTTATAAATATTTACATGAAGAATAATGGAAAGTATTCTAATTACAAGACATCTGCTTCAAACATACACTGGTTTGCAAAACTTAAATAACAGGTGTATTTTTTACCGTAACTCCATGAGAAATCATGAGATACATGAAATTCAGAAATTAGAGACAGCATTTTGTATTTTTGACGACGACGAAAGCATATGTGCGCAAAATTGAACACGGTGCATATAGTATATAATCGAACAAAAAAAGGCTTTATTGAACTCATAGTACCGTTATACATGATTGTATGTCCAAGATGAAGAACAACAAGCAGATGTTCCTTAGTATGGGATATTCCCTCCCTTTATTACAATGATTGCTTCGCACCATCTCTCCATACACAACACCATATTGAAAATCAGTTCCTATGATAAGAGTGTCAATTCTTCAATCAGCATCTCTTCCAGTTGTTGGGTGTTCAAAGGAGGATGTATTCGTGAAGCAAGGCGTCTCCCCAAAGCATCCCACACATTTTTCATTGGATTTAAATCAGGAGAGAGCGCTGAACAATGCATTCGAGTGATATCTTCACTTTCCAGTAGCTGCTGAACATCAGCAGTCCGGTGTGACCGTGCATTGTCATCCATAAGAACGAAGTCTGGCCAATTAACACCTCGGAACAGACGCACATGGGGAAGGATAATCTCCTTACTATGTCGATCTCCGGTTACAGAACGTCTGTTGAAAACATGGAGCTCAGTCCTTCCGTTCAACATAATACCTCCTGAGACGACATCTCCAGGACCACGGTAACGGTCTCTTTCCTTGATGTAACTGGAATGAAACCGTACCCGATCTCTCTCTAAATCAAGTAGAGTTGAGAATTGCTTATGACACTAAACAGAAACTCTTCAGTAAAGAGTATACGACTCCATTGATGAGATGTCCAGTTTTTGTGCTTCTTACACCACTCTAAACTGTGACGCCGACGGTCAACTTACAAAGGGATGCAGCATTCAGGATGGAGGGCGAATAGGCCACTTTTGTGAAGGCATCTGGCCACAGTAAATCGCGACACTTGCCACCCTGTTGCTGTACACAGGACCGCCTGTTGCAGCCTGTTGTTGTTGTAAGGTATCGGGCTATTTTTACCTGCAGGACGATATATCAGTCATCCACTGCAGTTGTTTTCCTAGGGCGGTCACCACCAACCTGTCTAACAGCTGTAGATATGGTTTGAAAGGCTTTCCAAGCCGGCGAAACGACTCTTTTGTTGATTCCAAACACTTCAGTTACACTGGTGAAACTACGACCCTCCTCCAGCTTTTCGAACATTCTTCCACGTGTGAAGATTTCTTCTGGTCATATTTCTCGAAAGAACTAACTCACTTGCACTTACAGCTATTGTCTTTAATTGCCTCCGTTCTTTCTTTCTTTGCAGTCTTGAATTTCGCTCGCCGACCTCACGCGTTTTGCGTACACTTACGTCGCCTATGATATTTTATTCCTGACATTTGCATTCGCCTCACCTTTCTAATGATTTGCTTGTTCATTGTACTGATCTCAATAATCTTTTCTTCAATTTCATAACTATCTGCTTAAAATTTAAATTGTTGCTTGTTTTGCACACCAGTGTATAAAAAACGTCTACATTTGTTTGAAATTTCATGGCGTAACCATGAGATTCACTAGGATAAAAACAGTAAGTCATATTTAACAATTATCTCAATTAGAATACTAAAAACATGTCTTTGAAAAAAATTTTACTGTGCAAACTGTTCATGCTTGGATTCTAAAAGAATGCGTCAGGAGGCTTTTATTTCGTCAAAAAAGGGGAGAGAAGGAAATTAAAGAAGTAGATGTTTATATTTAGCAATACAGTGAACTCAGATTATTCGCAGAATAAGAGACGTAACTACGGCTCAGCTTTCTGCGTATCACCTCTTAGCGAAGTGCAAGTGTTGAAAATTGCTGGCTCTCGGATCCTGAAACGAACAGCATTTCACTGAACAATATGCAACATATATCTAAAGAATGATTTTCATTCTATTGTTTATATACCACTGCTTAATTTGATTTTGTTAATTATTGCAAATTTGTTACAAGATATAAAGCAAATTCTAAAGAAAATGTATTTACCTAAAAATCTGAATTAGTACTTGTAAATCCTAAGTACTAAAAGAGAAAAACAGTGAGCATCTATGAGCAGCGTTTATTTTTAAAGTAAGATTAAATTTATTCTAAAATATACAGTTTTTCATATACTAATAATGATCATTATCTCAATTATTTTTACTTCCTTTCTAATTCATCGCCAGTTTTTATTTCTTAATATTGATGCATAAAATGTCCAATTTTTTTAGTAAGACCTTCAGAATATACAAGCAAAAATTTGAATATTTTTGATAAATAAAAAAAATGATCTTTTCCTTTTTATTATTGTTAAATAAAGATAAATTTATATTCTTGATTCTGAATATTTACTGTAAATTTCTTCTCTAAGAGCTTACAATTATCAAATATTTGCCGAATCCTGCCAGAAAAAAAATACTTGATCATATAAATTAGACGCTATATTAAGTTTTTACTTTCCTTTACAAAATGTTTGATGCCTTATATTTCTGTTTCGTTACCGAATGATTGCTAAATTTTCCACTGAAAATATTACTTATTTACTTTTTCGTTAAAGAAAACGATACTTAATCTTTCGTTTTCTGAAATTTTTTTTTAATTCTGTTCCTTTGCGAAAGGAGAAAAGAATATCTTTTGGTCTTTATTCCCTTTTCTAGTTACGAAAGTCTACTACCGAAGTTTACTTGACATTCTTTGAAAGAGAAACGTTAATAAAAGAATACGCCCATACATAGAAATCTGACGTTCTTCTTCAGACTATTTGAAAAGCTACAGTTTTCTTCTGGAATGCAAAGAAAAGTAAAAGAATCAAGGCTTATTACCTTAACTTTTATAACTTATCAATTCTTTTTCCTTCAAAATAAGAGAAAAACGAAAGGATATAAATGACAGGAATGGGATATAAAATCTTCCAGTGACTTCCGAATTTGTAGAAAGGGGTAAATAACAATTTAATTGAGGATTTTTTATGTTCCGTCCTCTGTCATCATAAAAAAAAGATTATACGCCATTGATTACAAGATTCAAATTAAATTTTGTTGTTCCATCGAAGATTGAATTAACGACCATTCATTTCATTGAAACTGTGATCAAACTGTCTTTTCAACAAATTTTAGAGTGGATGCTTTTTTATTTATGAAAATAATCAAAAATATGCCGTTTTATTACCTGTCCTAAACAGTTTCAAAATGTCATTAAAACATTTCAAAAATGATATTTCAATGAAATGCTTCAACTATCACAATGAAGCAAATTCATATATTTTGATCACTTTCTGAGAACAACGGTCTATCTTTTTATTTTCCACTATTTATCAAGAATAAAATAAGTTAATTTTTAAAACAAAAATGAATAATTTTTAATTATTTTGTTAGAATGACTGTTTTAAAATGAAATTTATAAGGAATAAAAGAAATTTGACACAATTTTTAAATGTCATTTTATTTTCTTCAAAACTACAAATAAATAAAAAATCATATAAAAAATATACTGTTAAAAAGTGAAACAAAACATTATAGTCAATAAATTTTTGGGGCAGAATGTATTTAAAAATAATTTTTCTTTTCAAAGTGCAGTATTTATTAGAATATAGTACAAACCAAATTTTAATGTAACTCAGAAATTGAAATTTTACACTTTATGTATTAAAATTTAGAAAGTCTTACATTAGTTTTGGTAAAGCATATAAAAAAATCTATGCCGTTTTTTTGAGTTCTGAAGATAATTTGTCTTGATCCTAGATTAGACAAAATCAGATTTTGAAGCATTTCTAAGTTCTTGACTTTAGTCATCACTTCCGACCAAGTTTATAAAAAGTTACAGAAATGGGCCTATTCTGTAGAAATAAAAAAATATTGATTTCAAACTAACGTAAAATTTAAAGCTAATTTTCAAAAAAATATATACGTAAAAAATGTTGAATAAGGATAGATATGTCACATTAATTAGCTTAGTTTGGTTATTTTAACGTCCAGTTTTTTAAGGCAACACTGGGGCTATTTTGGGACGGACCTCGTCATTTTGGATGCTTTGCCAGGGTGTTTAACATGCAGCAGACCCTCTCACATGTTGGTTCTTCAGGGGAATCGGGTCTAGAACCCGAAGCCCTCCAGTTCCGAAGCCGAGACCTTACCATCAGCCCACCACGGCCACGTTTGTTATATTCAACATTCGAAGGTAATATGTAAATACAACAGAAGCAGTATCTCAACAGGAAACTCACATTACTTGTAGAGACTAATAAAATTAGAAATATGTACGTTTTGAAGAAAACTTATCAAAACAGAAGAACTGAAGCTCTGATATTTCAGAATCTTGTGTCATAAGAAGGGAAAACAAATGGCTTACATAATTGAAGAAAGAATATTAATACTTGGATGTTGTATGGTCGGAATTGGCTCTTGCGCCATTAAAACCCACAAATCAAATCAAATTAAATCCCCACTTGGATGTTGGTAAAGTAAGGTTCATATTTTATGAATTATGAGACATTCTAAAATAATTTCAGAAATATGACTTACAAACCGATTCTCAAAAAACTAACAAACTTATAAATCTCTATTTAATATTCCATTTGCTACTTTTATGCATATGATTTGTTATCGCTAATCTAATTGCTGATGTTTTCACCTTTAATACTAGAAATCAAATGCCAAAGACAATATGTTGAATTTTATCAAAGCTTTTACCAAATATTAAAAATCCTTAAAAGAAAAAAAAATATTTTTAAAAAGCTGTCTTTATACAAAAAATATTTAAAAGATATGCTTTAAATAGATATACTTTATATATATACTTTATACTTCATATACTTTGTATATGAAGTTATTTAATATCACTGTTTTTTTTTTCTTTAATAAACAATAAGGAAAAAGTAAGTACATAGTACCACTGGTTACACAAGAGCACTAAAGAAAATGTATGAACGGATAAAAAATTAACTTACCTGAGATTTATGCAGAAGATGTCATCATTCTTGAGTTGATAAACATGACAACATTTTTGAATGAATGAATTTCAATATTTTCGGATATTCAAGTTATTATGTTTATTTATGTATTATTTAGCAATGTAAAGATATTTTGATTCCCTAGGTAAGATTTCCCTTGGAGTAAGATTTATATGACAAGAATCATAAAATGAATTGTATGCTGTAATTATTTATCGTTTCATAATTTTTTTATCTATATACGAAGGTGAACCAAATTAAATAAGAGGTATTTAAGTGCCTCGTGTGTGAAAACTGCAGGCTCGGTCACACTTCAAATGTGTAGACTTACCCTCTTTGGTGTGCAATTTTTATTTCAAAAGAAAAAAATAGTATTTTGATCGACTGGTGAGAAAGTGGCGCTACTTTGCTAGTCATTTGCATAAAGCTGTAAAACATTTATAAAATATTAATAAATTCTTTGAATTCTTCTCCCTTATACAAAGCTAAAGGTACTTTCAAAAACTTGAGCAACTTATTTGATGAAACTTTCCAATTAAAAGTCCATTTCTAATGCAGTAGTCAAGGAAATATATACTTGTTCTACTTTTTGAGAACACCCTTAATATATAAGGTTTGACTGAAATTCAGCCTATAGATTGTACGCAGGAGCTGATTAAAGAACTCCAGCTTCATTTGAATCACCATGTAATAATAATAAAAAAAATCAAATTGAATCTGTTTTTATGAGTGCGCATTTTTTTATAAAACAAAAAAGATTGTCATTAATAAAACAAGAAAGAGAAAAACGTCATTCTCTTCTCCTGCTCAAGAGGTAGTATTTCGAACCCCTCTGCGTGAAGCTAAACCTGCTCGACATGGGTGGGTCTCTCTTTTTAGAAACAGAAAGATTATCTTAAACGATCTTGCATTTGTTTTAACACCTGCAAAGCATGTTAGACAAGACTTCTTCCTTGGCAGATGTGAAAACAATAGAGCTTTAAGTATATTTAAAAATGGATGAGCAGTGTCCAAGGGTGAGCATTAGATATTTTAAAAAGGAAATTCTCTCTCGTCCATGCTTATCTTCATGCTGTGCTATTTTTCCATCACAGAGACATTTGAAAATAATAGCATCCTTCTCTTGTATTTCAGTTTTAAATCCTACTTTAAATTACATTTTAAAATTTCAGAGTAAGAGTACAATTTCAATTCAGTTTATTCTGTGCAAGATGTGACTATTTAGATAATTAAGCCATTAGACTACTAATGACAAGAATTTCATGGAATTTGGTGTTTCGATTTGTTAACATTTGTGATTTTCTATTTACTTTTATTTCATGGTTCCATTTCAAAATTGTTAACATTTTGTCGTATTTGTAATATGTATATTAATTTCAATTTCTTGGGATTTTCGGATCATAAAGAGTCGTATTTGAACGAATTTCAGAGCCCTTGAATTGAATCCTTGCCTTAAGATGACCCTTGATAGGCCGAATTCCTTTTTGCACAGGTATCCTCATAATTAATGTTTTTCTCCGTTGAATTATTTCATTTATATAGAGATGATACGACAATATTAAGTATAAAAGAATTTAAAAGAAATAACTAAAATAACATATTTTTTTCAAATTTAAATATAAATGAAAATTATAAAATAAACGATTTTCTGTTCACCAAAATTGGTCAAACATTTCATATATGGATTCCTATGAAATATATATTTGATATTTTTAATGAAAATCAAAGCGCTTTTGGAATTTTTCATGAGAAAATGAAATTTCAAAAAAATATTAGCATGCATATCTTAATCACAGATTTCCGAAACATAATTTTAATAGCTGAAGTTTTTACCTTCAGTTAAATTCAAAAATTCAGCTGCCGTGAGATTTCAAGAACTAAAAATATTACAGACATAGAACATTTTATATTTGTTATATCGAAATTTCAACATAAAATTTCAAAAAGATCTTATCTAGTTCCAATAGAATCTGAAGAAGTTTCAGCTGTTTATGCCATTTCGCAATATATATAACCATGACAATTATGATAAAAGAAATTATATATTTGATCATTTAACTATGATGGAATAGTTGATCGTAAGGAATGATCAAGAATATCCTCACAGGCATTATATTATAAAATGGAAAACAGATTATTTATTTAAGCTTTTTCAAAATCGAGCTTACATATTAAAAGTAAAGATACAGGTTGAATAATAAATTATACACAGTTTACTGAATTACATCCAATTATTTGTTTTGATTTTTCACTTAAAAATACATTATTTCCTTAGAAAGAAGGGAATTGCGATATACTAGGGGATTAAATAATTCTGTTATTGTTAAATTATTTCTGTTTTATTTCATCTTGAAAGAGAAACATAAATGATTTTAAAATATGTACAGAAATTCAATTACATTCATTTGAAAATGATAAAAAATAATGATATATTGAACTTCCTGGCTTAGTTTCTAAAGAATCAAACGATATGATATAAAAAAGAAATAAAATGTGATTGTTATAAAAGATTTCAGTAGATATAAAAGATTCAATCATTAAAGCATATGTTGATCTGGTTCTTATAGACTTGAAATATATAATAATTGAATTTCTAAAAAGGAGAGATTTGAATTCAATTGACAAAATGATTAATAAAGATTTGCAAAAAAATTAATTAAAAGGTTAATCACATATTTTTAAAATAATTTTTCATTCATAAGATATACAGATGAAGTTAAATACACTCATGTCCATAAACTAAGGATAATTCAGAGTCACGCGGAAATCGAACTCTTCAATACATATATCATACGTAAAATGACTACACACATCTTCCAAAATCATACGCAAACTGCAGGAAGCCACCAGATGATACCGATAGCACGTCACAATGACGAGAGTGTAGGAGAGTGATGTAAGGAATACAGGCAAAGATGTAAAATTGTTCGCAAGCGCTTTATAAGTCCTTCAATGCAATAACCACATAGTTATCGGCCGTCTGGAATGTGGACATACCCAGCTGGAAGTACTTGAAGAACTTGGAATCGTCCAGTGTGTCATCCCCAGGCTTTGGCAACGATTCTAAGATGATGGCAATGTGAGTAGACGTTACAGCACAGGTCTCCCCCGAGTTACAACGCTAAATGAGAACCGGAATTTGGCAGTTACTACCAAAAGAAATAGACTGAGCATAGCATCAGACCTGTCTCGTCAGATCTCTTCAGTCACTGATATGACAGCTTCAAGGCAGACCTTGTACAGACGCTTAGGGCAGATTGGTCTATATTCTCGTAGGTCTGTCAGATGTGTTCCACTTACTGCAACTCACTGTCGCCAGCGGTTAGCCCTGAGTAGAGAGCATGCATTGTGGACACCTAATCAGTACGCTTAATCAGTACACCTAATCAGTACGCTTAAGTGATGTTTTCCGACGAGTCCAGGTTTAGCTTGCAGTCTGATTCTCGCCGAACTTATAGGGAGCGTCAGGTACACGTTACCACCAAGAGAACATCATTGAACGATACCGTTACGGTAGTGCAGGATTGCTTGTTTGGGGAGGAATTATTCTGGGTTGCAGAACTGATCTACGTTTTCAAATTGGAACCATGACAGGTTAAATCTATCGGGATGCATTTTGGAACAATATGTACGTTTGTTTCGGGGCTCCATGGGCGCAGAATTCGTGTTTATGGATGACAACACCCGTCCTCACCATGCGAACATCGTAAACGAATGTCTTCGATTGGATGATATCATTCTCATCGGACAGCATGTGTGGGACTTGCTTGACCGACGAGTTGCAGCCCGTCAACCACCTCCTACATGTTTATCGAAACTTCGGAGAGCATTGCTTGATGAGTGGTGTAATATTGCCCAAGATCAGATCGATAATTTGATACTCAGCATGCCTAGGCGTTGTATGGACTGTATTGCGTCGTCTGGAAGGCATACTATGTATTAACCATCTTACCAACCATGTAATATTGGTTTTTGTAAATATATTTTTTTATTTTTTGTAATTTGCTCCAGGAAGCAAAAAATCGCAATTTTTATTAATGATATCAAACATATACTGTTTACCTTATATTTAATAAATTGGCTTTACAAATAAGTCACATTTGTTTTGTTTGTGACTCTTTCCTTTTCTGAACTTGCATTATCCTTAATTTATGGGCATGAGTGTAATTATTAGTAAAACTTTACTAGTAATAAATAACAATACTAACTCCCTTAATGAAATAAATTTCGAGTAGGATTTTTTTTTATTTCACAAATTTTAGAATGTCTTTTTCTACAGTTGATAATTTTTGATTTCATACAAGAAGCAAGGACAGAATTATGATAATATTTTGGGAAAAATATTTTGCTATCGATAACAATAAATAGATGGTGATTGTTCACAAGAGCTATTTTCATGAGGAGTTCAGACGTGAATTATTAAAAAAAAATCATTGAAAAATCGTAATGACAGAATCGAAATTCTTCTTTATATAACAAACAGTTTTAATCCGAAATTAGTAGACAGCGAGTGTTGATTTATCGCATAGATGCAAGTGTTAATGCATTCCAAAATTTGAGGTTTGTTTGGCAACAAATCTACTAAAGAAATCATGCCATAGCAAATGAAGTGATGGCAACTTTTATAATTGTGCTTACGTAAAAACTTTTGTTTCTTGTTTTTATTATGATTATTATTTTGATTTTTGTATGAAATGGAAGATCAAATACTCAAAAATAAATTTCCAAATTTTTAAATAACAGAAACGAAACTGTTTCGAATTAATTATTATTTTAGAGTACTATTCTACATAAAATATAATAGAAATATTAAAATTTAAAATAATGTTTTAAATGATGGTATGCCGCCTTATTTCGTGAAAGCAGCTCAAAAACAAAATTCTGTATAAATTAATATAGAATTAAATGACTGAAATCATTACTGAATAAAATACAAAAATAACTCCGTATGTGCGGATATACACTGTCACTAGATTTTGACTTAATTTTCATTTTTAAAAAATGAAATAAAAGCTTAAAAAATTATTATTCGTTCTTTTTCATTATTCTTTCTGGTAATGAGAAAATACGTATAAAATGTGTCTTAAAAGGGATTTGAAATATATTGAATATGTATTATGCTGTTTGTGTTTCATTTGTAAAGGAATGTTTGAAAAATGAGCCTCTATACTTTACTTTTCATCTGCTTCGAAAATCTAATAATTTAAGCTGGATTTTTACTATTAAAAATTAATTTATCCAGAGTTTTGATTCTATTAAACAATATGCTTTGAGAACATTTTTAACTATTATTGATTTATGCAGTTAAATATGCAGATAAAAGGAAGCATTTAGAATTTTAATTATTTCGCTCCTAACAGAAAAAAATATTATTCTTTATTTGATAAAAGGTACTGTATTAACGAATGAATTGAATGGAAATAATATTAATAAAGTGATTTATTTACTACGTTTAAATATATTGAAGCAGACGAGCCTAATTTTTTTTTCTTCTGATATATCTCCGGTTATTTTGAACCAATTCGTATATAATTTTATGCATGGAGATTTCTCATTTTTGGAAATCATAAAAAGATGAAAAATAGGGTTTGTCATTGGAAATTTTGAAGATTATGCCAAATTTAAATATGAATAGGGTCCCTTTTCGAAATGTAGTTTGCATAATTTTAAGAAGAATATATTTTCAATTTGAGTGACAAATTTTCCTTGAATTTATCTTTTATATACTCGGAACAATATTAAGTGCCCGGATATCTTTTTATCGATCGTACCAAGTAGGGCCGGTGGAAGCTATGCACTGGGGACCCTGGTTTTAGGGGGCCCCAACGTGATCAAGAACTAAAATAATATTTTGAAGAATATTCTAGGAGTGGAAAAGAGAAAGAAGAAATTTAACGGAAAAAAATCGACGGTTTGGATATACCGTGTGCGGCATAAATTCGTGCAAACTTCAAAAAATCATAATAAAAAAAAGAAATGACTGAAAAAAATTGCGGTTTGCAGGAATATGTTCAGAGAGCCTTTAGATTGTGTTATTTCCATTAAAAAAAGTGTATTTAGAAAATGACCGATAGATGACGCTCACACGTCATACCGAGACGGTTTATGCAAATCAGGAAAATAGAGCGCAGTAACATTATAGTACATTTTATTTAGAGCCAAAGATGCTCAACATGACCGCCAACACAAGGCATTAAGCAAGTGAGGCTTGTAAGATGTCGGCATCGATGCCAACAACGACCAATTGAATGGCATTTTTCAGTTCCATCAAAGTGGCAGTAGAGCTCCAATAGACACGAGCCTTTAGGTATCCGAACAACCAAAAGTCCGCTGGAGCAAGATCTGGCAATCTTGAGGGCCACTCATTCTTACATCTTCGGCTTATCTCTCTGTCCTCAGTGAATGTGTCTAGGAGGAATGTCTTAACTGAACTAGCAATGTGGGGCGGGGCACCATCCTGCATGAAGGTGACGGAAGATAATGCACGTCTTTGCTGCAAAGCAGGCATAACGTGGTCACGCAAAAGCCTAAGATAGCTTTCTGCAGTGACGGAATAGGCTTTCCAACCGGATACAGGACAACACTCTTGAAAAAAAGAAAGGGCATAGAATGAAGGACGCAGTCAAACCGCACGAAATAGTCACATGCGGAGAATTTAGTGGTTTGGTCGTGTACGCGCGAGGGTTTGATGTCGCCCAGATAAAACCGTTTTGCTTATTGACGTCACCTGGCAATAAAAAGTGGGATTCATCTGTCTACATGATGTTTAATAACCATTATGGGTCACGTTCCATTTGTGCGAGCACCCATGTTGCAAAGGCTTGTCTTTTCTCGCAATCTGCTGGCAACAACTGGTGAAATGCCTCTATCTTGTACGGATGCACTTACAAGATTTCGTGCAGAATGCGTCAGGTCGACCTTTTCGGAATTCCTGTTACTTTACCAGCTTCACGTGCACTGCAACTCCCTGTTGAAGTTTCGGCTGCCACGTTTCTCATGACCCTTTGGATAACAGGGACGCGGTCAGCGCTGACGGATGGTCTGTCAATTCGTGGACGATCCTCTAATCTTCCCGTTTTCTCAAAACGGCGAATTTAATTCAATAACCCATTCAATGAAATTGGGTTTTTATTCGCTTTAATTCCTTTCAACGTCCGTAGCTGTCGCAATGCTTTAGTCGCGGATTCACCGTTCTTATAGAACAGTTTAACCACTAATGCTCGATCCGGTAGCGATAGCATGCTACTGGCGTCTAATGACAAATCCATTTCTAACCTTGTGTTTTATAGCTATGCTGATTTGCATAAACCGTCTAGGTATGACATGTGTGCGCCATCTATCGGTCATTTTCTAAATACACTTTTTTTAATGGAAATAACAAAATAAAGGCTCTCTGAATATATTCTTGAGAACCGCAATTTTTTTCGAGCATTACTTTTTTTATTATAATTTTTTGAAGTTTGCACGAATTTATGCCGCAACCCGTATATGAAGTTTACAGATATATTACAGTCTACTGCAAGTGTGCAACGTATTATAAACCTAAGATAAATAGATTTACGGTCATTTTATTCACCTATTAATTTAAATTGCGTATAGTACTTTGAAAATTTTTACTATAAAATGTTTAATATTGTTAGATCCAATCATGCCTATAACAAGGAAATATCCTCTGGCTGTCAAAAAAAAAATTAGCAGAAAAGAAAAAAGCTAGACTTCCAAGAGTTCACAAGTAGATCTGTTTTCTTTTTATGAAATGATTTTGACAAAGAAATTTCCTCGACTTCAAACCTTACAATTCAAACTTCAACTGGACAAGAAAGTTCCGCATAAACTGCACAGTCTTCAAATGGAAATTTAGAAACTGTGAAATTTGCTGAAAAATCGTAAATATTATGAATTGTATTATGATTTAAATATTATGAATTTTAGAGGACAGACACACCACAATGGTAACAACATGAAAAGGAAATATAAAGGTGTGCAATCTAGAATAATTCTTCTAAACTCTCATGCAATTTATGTGTCTTACCTTGCCTATTACATTCTTTTAATTTATTAATTTGTGATGCCGCATTCAACATTATATATTGTAAATTCTTTTTGAATATTGCAATGCTTATGTTTCTTAGTTACTGCATCTACAAAGAGGTGAGAAATTCTGCAAAAGCATTTAAACATTACTCTTAAACCATTATGTGGCACTCATTAGGAAGCCAAAGTAGATTCTGTCAAAGCAATGTGTACAAAATATTGAAAAATTTGTGACGCCTTGGAAGAATTTATTGGTGCAAATACTGATAATACAACTGTATCCGAAGCTAAAAGTATTGTTGGATTCAATAAAGGAAAAGCCATTTATTTTATATTTAATAGCACGGTTTGCAATACTTTCCAAACAATACATAAAATTATAATATATGTTGTTATTTATAGTTTTTTTTTTATTTCACAAAAAACTTAGGGTCCCAAATGGTTGTATTGCACCCAGGTCCCTTTAAAGAGAAGGTCGGCTCTGGTACCAAGAATAATATAGAAATGTGAAATATCTGATAAAAAGAATTGCTTTAACTCATGCTTCTTAAGTTTTTAATATGCTTAGTAAAATTAATTTGTATATTCGATGAAATAAAGAATTACCGAATATGATTCTTTAAACGTATATTATAAATTTAGTAAATATATCTTCATATACAATGATGAATTATATTTAATGAATCTTTAAAAATAGAATTTTATAAATTTAGGTTCACTAGTTTCTAACAGATTAAACTGATAATAAAATTACCTAATAAAAATCCGTATACACATATTTTATAAAGCTAAAGCTGTTTAACTCAAAAATAATATAACAATATACTTTTTAGTACGCATACGACAGAACAGCTACATTTGGTTTTTCCGGAATAAAATCTCAGTAAATCATTACAGTATTTTCTTCAAATATGCAGAGTGGCCATAAAATGACTTTCCCTGTTTGGAGGCATTTGCAGCTAAAACGAATGAACAAAATGAAACCGCACTTCATATACAGACTATGGAAGGCATAGGATGATAAATTCCAAAAGAAAAAAATATCAGTACCAAAAGTTGTGGATAAATTCATGAAACTCACAGAAAATATTTTTTTATTCATCAACATTAAGATCCCCTAGGTGCAGTGCAACATTTTCAATATTCTGTTCTTCCCTATGTACAACATATTGCATACAGTGTATGGCGTTCTCCACTGCTGCGTGTCAGTTTCGATGCTCGTAACAGCTGGTCTTATATTCTGTTTCAAGACATGCAGGTTTTATCAAGAGCAGCACGGTATGGCATTGCCTAGTGTAAAGCAGTTTTACCAGTAAAGCATGTTGAGGTAAGGGACGAACTACTAATAGATCGTTTGCTTTTCCCTTTTGCAAAGGAATGCATGGCTCTACTGTCATGCGTGTACTAGGAATTTTAAATAATCCATTTTGAACTGCAAATTTCGTTGTTCGTAAATGACAGCAGCGTCAATATTTCTCCTATAGGCAACTTTCAGTACTCATTTTTTTCCTGGGAATTCATATTCCCATGCCTCCCACAGTCTGTACATGAAATGTGGTTTCATTTCGTTCATTCGTTTTAGCTGTAGAAGCCTCCAAACAGGGAAAGCTATTTTATGGCTACCTTGCATTATGGTAATATAATGGAAATATTTACAACTAAAACAAAGATTCAAGGACAGCTAAATAGTAATGAGAATCCACTACTTTTTCAGAATCGACACCTTTTTTTTACATTTTCACAAGAGTGAAAGTGTTTCTTTCCTTTATTGCGTTTTGTTCAGTGGAAAAAAGAAAGGGGTTTTCTTCCCAATTACTTGCCATGAACATTAGAAGCCAATATGAAATTAGTATGGATATGGGGGGTATATTATTTCATCTTCATGTATACTGTGGGAAACCATAAAATATTCTTGGAGTTAATTAGTATATTATTTATTCTTTTCGATAAAGATCAGACAATGTTCGTCAGCCTTTCCAAGGTTTGAATGTTATCCTGGTAACGAGCTTCCTCATTCATAATTGGGACATTTTATCATCTACTCTTTGTTGCATAATGAGGTATTTTCTTTCGATAAATTGATATAAGCGATTTCCATGACGCAAGAAAAGAATTTACCCTCGACGTACTCCTACATGGATTCATTTCAATTTTTAAATACCTGGGGTAGAAAAGTTAAAAAGTGAACTTTGTACTGCCTGATACACCCTAGTTGCGTTATTTATCAAGATAGCAAAGAATGGGACTCAGTGGCTTTCAATAGTGCAAACAAATAGAAATTTAATTATTGCAATAGTGAAAGCAAAAATAAATTTCATTCACATTCATCCTTGTTGTAGTTGATTTTATTTAGATTTAATGATGTAAAAATATCGATTGAAAAATTTCAGAAAATATTAAAAATTTTAAAAGAAGTCTCTTTATTTAAGGGATTACTTTACGAGATATACATTTGTGAACTACTTTTTGCTTTCACTTGTAAATATAGTCACCTTTTTTTCAGGGTTAAGCTAATAAATTATCTCAAATATTCGAAATACATCATCGAAGTTTCAAAAAAATCTCAGATGTTCAGAATTTGCAAGACTAGTCTTGAATAATTAATTCTTGACAATGAAAGAACTTATTAATACGTTCACGTGCACCAATTAAGATACGTTGTGACAACGTGTGTTAAAATATGGTTGCATAATGTAAAAGTAAAAACATGATATTGATTCATAAAATGGCTGGATGCAATATTTTGTAAGCTTTCATTCTTTTAATAAATGACTATAACAGAAATCCATTTTTTATTTAAGTCGTCTAATCCGAAATTAAAAATAATATTTATGAATTACAATTTTATAACCGTCATTAAAGTTTGTGGTTCACGAAGAATACAAGATCGATAGATACCAACAAATATATTAGATTTTAACAAGTGGGCCTTATCTGTCGATTGTGGGAAGTCTGTAGTTTCTTGTAAATATTTCGAATATCACTACTGATATGTGTACAATTCTTTTTGTTTCCACTCGTCTTTGCTCTCGTTTAAAACTTTTAATTCATTTCACTTTCTGCTTATAGTCATACTTAAAAATTTATGAAAAATAATTGATTTCATTATTTTGTGTAGTAATACAATGTTCTTTTCGTGAGTTCAAGAATTTTGATACATAGCTTTCGAGACATCGCCAAAACACAATTCTAATTTGTGGCATCAATTCAAATTTTTTTCTCGTAAAATTCTTGGTTGCTAATTTCATGACATGGAGTTAATTTTATGAGAAAATTTCGAAAATGATTAACCGCTAACCGCATTTGTTAACTTGAATAAACTTATTCTCTCGATCTATTCTTATTGATATTAGTTTTGTGAATAATGCGATAATAAATAACGGAGCTATTGAAATGTTATAGAAGGATTTCTGTACCAGTATTGTGATATACACTCATACTTTATAGCATGTCAAAATCTACATTCTGTACTAGTATCATACACTCATAGAGTCTTCTAGCTGAGGATGAGGGTCCCAATTATTACTGCTACAGAAGCTGCTGTGACATTAGATGATTTCGGCTTATTGCTCTCTTCTATTATGTGGTTGCAGCTCGTGCTTTCTTGTTAGGGAAAATTTTTGAATGTATCGTTTCAGATTTCTGTTTGGATAATTTTATTACTTTTATTGTTCCATACTATGAATATCGTTCTAAATTTTATAAAATGAAGTATAGTTTGAATTTTCAAATAAATTAAATGCATTTAATTTTACAACCATTGTTTGCTTGTGCACAATGTCTTTGCTGATTATAACTTATGGTGTGAATTCTTAGTTTTCTATATACCAAATCAAGATTTTTTGTGTGTGTGTATTCTATCTTTGTCATGTTATTTGACCGAATCGGACTATACTTTCTCATTTTGCCTGCCATTTGGCAGTCAGAAATACTAATTTAAAGACACCTTCATTTATTCACTTTACCAGAAAAGCTTGTTAGATTCTTTTAAAGTAAAAGCAACAAAAAAGATGAAGGTTTAAAAAATGAATAAGATCAATTAACAGAAAAATCCAGAAGAGATTCAATAGATCGGAAAGGTCCAGGATCTATTGAATCCCCAATTCATATGATTCTTTACCTTCTGTGAAAAAGAAAATTTCTAGTAAGTACAATATATATCCGATGGACCCAACGTTGAATATTTTTTTTTTGTAATTATTGATTTTGAGTTGATGTGAAAGAAGAAAATTAGATGCAGCATATCTTATGCTCGATGTATATATATTTGATAAGAGCAGGATGCGAATACGATATTTAGATTTGTGACTTTTGTAAGTAGAATTGAATTATATCACCATATGTGTACTGTATTTCCGGCCTTATTCCGAAACTCTTTGATTTCTTTTAAATTTTTACCCAATTATATTTTTCTTTAATACCTTTTTAGTCTTAAATATCCTTATAGAAAGAATTAGCAGCTGGATATCCTTACAAGTATAGAAATTTATTTTATTTCATGACATTGAACGTCGAATTATTGCATAAGACAAAATAGTAATCTATAAAACCATACTTTCCTCTACTGCTTATTACATATTATTGCATTCACACAGATTTTCATAATAATAGGATTTGAAAATAAGAATAATTTTGACAATATTCTAATGTTTAAGTTGACTACTATTATTTTTTCCGCCAGCTTAAGTGGGCCGCGGTGGCCTGGTGACAAGGTCTCGTCTCGTGAGGCACAAGGTTTCAGGTTCGTGACCTGATTCTACCGTACTGTCGTGTAAGGGGGCCTGTTGCACATCAAATCCGTCAGGGCCAAACATCCTCCCGTTGTTGTGGTGTGGAGAGGGGGAGTGCCAGCTCAGGTGTCGTTTCGTCATCTGACCGCGGTTCAAAATTACGAGTTCTGTCCCAAAATAGCCCTAGTGTTGCCTTACAACGGGATGTTATTATAAATAAATTAACTGAACTAAACCTCCAGCTTAAACAGCTGTATAAATTGAGCATGAAGGTTATATTGTCAAATTTTTGAAAGGTTTTATTTACGTTAAATTTTAAAATACTGATTAAGCATGATACATGCAAGAATATACATTAGAGAATTCCATGATGCTGGGATTTACTAACTATAAAATTATATTAATTATACAAATTATTAAATTATATTATTATCTATAAAACCATATCCATAATGGGTACTATGATCTGGCTCCCTTTTTTGGGACCTGCCGAGAAACAGAAAATATGGAGTGAGAGAGAAAGACAGAGAGAACCCCTATGTGAGAAAGACAATCTAGTGTTGGATTGAGTTGTGTCCGATCCGCTAAATATATTAAATAAATGATCTTGGAACTAAAATGATCATTCCCTGTCTCCGATATCAGTTCATAGATTTACAAAAATACGATAATTAAAAGCCTGTTTCAATTTGTGGTAACAACGGGATTGGATACAAAAGAAATTTTAACGACGAGCAAATAGCTTTGGTTGGTTGTGAGTTTTCGTGGCGCAAGAGCCAACCTTGGCTAAACTGCTCCAGTCGTATCGTTAGAATATTGACGATCGTGGAATAGAAACAATGTTAAAATAATCGTATGAAAAGATTGTTTAAAGAATTACATTAAAAGATTGAATTCCACACGGTAAAAAGCAAATAGTTCTGGAAATTTAGATGAGTAACAAGTGGACATCAAAATTATATTTTTCTGCGTTCGAATCTTGAGACACGTGTTTCTGGCAACCGATGGGCATTGAAATTTTGTCTACCGACGATTATTACCTGAATAATACAAAGCATATCCTTGATGATCAGGGGTCGTCAGAAATTAGTTTTAGATACCCTGGAGCCAATTTTTACATGATGCAGATGTAATAGAAACTTATTTCTTCTCGTTATCGGCTTACATCGTTTAGTACAGAATTCTTTATTTTTAGAGGAATAAACAACATTTAGAGGACAAACAACATTTTTTATTCACATGAAAATGAATTAGTGAACAATTTGAGGATTCAGGCCAATCTTTTACATTATATTTTAAGTCGTGGAGAAGTTGTATTAAAAATATAAATAACTCTTGTTCTTAGAGTAAACCGAACTAGATTAACGTAATGTTCATTGATTTATTTTCTTTCTCTTTATTTTTAACATGGTTAAATTTTTTCTATTTTGCATTTTTTATAAGGTGAAAGTGTAATAAATAAAATATCAGTTTTAAGTTGAGCATCTAAAATTCTTTTGTGTTTGTAATCATTGGTGTATTATTGATGAGGAAATATAATTATTTAATATTGTAGAATTGCTGATGCTTCCTTTAACGATTTTTATCGATGAAATTATGTATGTTTATTGCGAAATGCATTTCTTAATCGTAATATTTAAATGGACCAGAATACATTATTTTTACAATTTTATTACATCCATATTTTAGGTGTTTATCTAAAGGTTTGATCTGTGTTTACGATTAGAGTTTATTCTTGACTAACGAAACATTAGAATTTGTATCTTTTAAATTATGCGACCCAAACAAATCCTAGAAAATGTAAGAAAATTTATTTAATTTGATTAGCAGAGAACGTGGACGAATCAGTTACTTCTTACATTCGTGAAACCGTTTTAAAGAATGTAACAACAACCAGAAAAATTATAATGAAGAATTTTTAGATACTACCTTCGTTGAGAGAATTGAACAAAGATAAAAATCAGAAATAAGCTCAAACTATAAAAGGAGAAAGAAAAGAGGGAATGCCATTTACAACTAGTAAAACAAAAGTTGTGGTTGAAAAACTTTTTGGATTGGAATTATCTAGGAATAATTCGGGCGTAATACAGAATGGTTATCAAATTCTCCTGGAAAAGCTGTGAATGAAATTACACGAATTATTAACAGATAAAGTATTCACCGAGTCGGGAGGAGGAGATTACTTCTTTTCAACTTTTATTCACGGAAATGTAAGCGTGGAAATGAAATTTTAAATCTTTTTATGTTTAGTAGGGTTTATACCCTACTCAGTTGTCTCATTTATTAGTCCATCTAAATGAAGAATATTTTTAAAATTATGAATCATTAAAACAATTTGTATTGGAGGAATTTGAACTGTCACTAAAGCTTTGTCAAGAAAATTTTAGTAAAATTAAAGCTAATACCAATGAAACTTTCCCTCCATTCACCTCCAGACCTATATTGAAGTTGTTATAATATTGTAAAATAAGCTGAACGAAAGACTGCGATTCAGTAAATCAGTTTATAGCTGGCAGGATGTTGCTAAATTGAATTTCAAAATAGCAATTCATATTAGAGAATTTAAGGGGCAGAATGATTTAAACCGAAATTGTGTAAACAAAAGAAAATCAGTGATTCATCGGTAACGGAAAGATTTTCACTGAAATTAGGGGAAATTACCATCCAAGGATAAGAAGGTAAAAAGCATAAATGTTTCTCTTTGGAAACAAAATTTTAAACCAAAAGGAATAATGCCAAGAAGTTTCTTTGTGGATCTGATAAACATTGGCGACGCAATTGCATTCCCAATAGACGAGGGGAAAAGCAAAGAAGAAATGGGAATAATATTTGAGAAGAAGAAAATGAAACCTTATCTTTCGGAGAAGAGAAACTCGGCAAAGTTATCCATAGGAAGACTATTTTCAGGTAAATGAAAGAAGGCTACTTAAAGTGTCCATGCATTAGTGGATTCGGGAACCGAAATGGCAGTTATCAAAAGAGAATTAGTTTCAGATATTTCAGGCGAAGAGCCTTCCATTATTTACTTGAAAGATATTTTTGATCCAGTAGTTAAATGTTCTTTGGTATACGTTCTTTGTAGGAACATATACCAAATATGGGGTCGAGTGACTGTGGTAAACCAGCAGAATAGTATTAATGGAATCGGGGGAAGATGTTTTACTTTCACCGAATATTGTAAATATGTTTGGAAGTACTCGGAATGCCATGAATTCGCTTGATCAACACTCACATAGAGTGAACTCAGGAGATGCAGATGAAACAGAAATGAATTATGTCGATATATTAAGGTTGGTAAATATTGACAATGAGGAATACCAAAAAGAAATTATTTCTTGTATGAATGCAATTGAAACAGTGGCTAAAATGAAAAGTGAAATGACCACTGAAATGGCGACGGCAAGCATCATGGCTGAAAAGCAGAGGAATGCTGCCTATTAGAGATTGCATGAAACCGTGCTATAGAGGACTACAGTAACTATTATGAAATGAGTAATTTCCAATTTCAAAAGGTTAAAATATTCTGAGACAGTATTGGACAACTAGTAGTGCCTAAATGTATCTGGAATGACGTTTTGCTGTTAGCTCATACTTCTGTTTTCAACATTCACATGGGACCAATGAAGATCGAAAGGATTATTTATTTCTGTTTCTGGGAAGAAATAAAGCTGAGAGCTGCTGTTAAAAGGTTTTGCTAATCGTATAACGAGTGCGTACTTACTTGGACAATGAAAACCTGTGATAGAACTCTAATTACACCAGTGTCGAGGTCAACATTTCAGGTGGTCAATGTGGATCCTATCGATCCATGAAGTTCAAAGTGCTATGGGTATATTTTATGTATAGTTTATCAACATACATATAGATTGAGGTTATACCACTTATTAGTCTTAAGGCTAATGCAACTTGCAAGACATTATTAAGTGTTTTATCTAGTACAGGTATATCGAACGTTGTAGCGTCAAATAACGGGATAACTTTTAACGTTGAATTAACTAAAGAATTTGAAAAAAGAATGGAATTTTTCCAATGTTCTCTACCCTGTATATTCATAATTTGATGGGTTGGTGCAATGTTTCAACAGGACTTTGAAGTGTATGCGACATAATGCAATAAAAACAAAGCGTAGAGGGTGGTATTTACAAATTGCTTATGTTTTATGGGCATATATAATAAATACTCAATACTCTATAAATATATCTCTATTTCAGTTATTGCGCGTTGGCAACTTCAATGCCCTCCTCAATTTACTCTGTCCCCTGTATATAATCCACTTAGACTGAAGAGCACTATAACTCTAATTTGGACAGAAAACAAAATTCTATCGTAATTTAAGATAGTCGAACAAAATTTTTAAGGTAGAGTTAAAATATAGCATTGATAGATTTTTCTAATAAAGTTTTTGCCAGATAGCAAGATCCTGCGACTATTGTTGAAAAATGGAATTCTTATTCATTTCTGCTAAAAATGATGCGCTTTCAACGAAACACTTGAACCAGAAAGAATTAAGGCATTATATCGCATATAGAAAGGAAATATAGCATCAGGCTCTGGAATTAATTGATTTAAAGTTAATACAGCTATCTGAATATGAAATTTCTCAAGCAGTATTTTGTGTTGCAAAAAAAAGAAGAAAAAAAAACCGATTCTACAATAAGAATTTGTATTTATTTACGAGAATTGAATACTGTTGCGAAGGTACCTGTTTTTACCATGAAGGACATGCAGGAAAGCAGCACATTGTTTAAACCATTTTGGATCTCTTTGAAAGCTATTGACATATCAAAATGGACGAAGACAGTAAAGTTTTAATTGTGATTAGTTCTCATCAGTGTATTAATAAAAGTCCATGCCATTTGGTCTTGTGGAGAGTCCGGGATTTTTCTGTGCGAAGCGAACCATGTATTCAAATCTCATTCTAAATGCATTCAAGTTTTAATGGATAACATAGTAATCCTATTCTAAAATATTTTTTAAGGAACATTTGACCCACTTACGATTGATTTTGACACAATTGAATTATCGGAATTTTCTGAATTGGGTACAGCTAGACAAATATACTTTTGAAGCTGAGAAAATAAAATATTTGGAATGTGTAATAGGTGGAGGGATGCATGAATGAAAGGAAAATAATGTCTTGACAATGCGAAGATTAGTCAGACTAACTGCAGAGAAAAAGATTAGATTAGTGCCAGATTTTATGGACTTTTGCAGAACCTATATTCCAAATTACACCAAAATTTCAATTCTACGCTCAGATTTGACTAAAAAATAAACCAAATATTGATTCTACAGGGAAAGATGAAGTAGAGCAGACTTTATTTGAAAAATTGATCGAACTTTTATATGAGAGGAGTGATTTAACTTCTCTTCATGCCAATCTTCCTTTGTCAAGCATATTGGGGCGCATCAAAGTACAGGGCGATCAAGCAATAATAATAGGTGTTCGGAGCCCTGTAGCATATTATGTAGTGGAAGAAATAAAACAAAATTTGGCCACCATACACATTAAAGTACGCGGTCTTGATTTATCAAGAAAAACAATTCGTACCAAAAAACGCCGATAGGGGAAATCCTGGCGCTGCAAGCGCATATGTGGAAAACGAGTACAAAATTGCCAATGGAAACAGTAAATAGCAACACACTAAATACCAATGAAAAACGTGTATTATAGCAAGTTACAAATTTGGCTTAAGTGACCACCAACTTGATGTTCCAGAAACTGCATGCGGTACACGAGGGTTTCGATGGTGTTACGCAGCATATAAGCATTTATTCGTCTGACATGTAAATTTATTTGATCTTTTAAAGTAGGAATGTCAGGAACATGTCCTTGATACACAACGCCTTTCAAGTGAACCAGAACCGTCTCACAACCAGAAATCGCCAAGATTCAGATCAGTGTCATCAGTTAATGAATGTTATCTTATACGAATAAAATTTCAGGATCTTACGCAGTATCTTCTGCATCGTCGAGAATGGCGTATCTGACATGATATTGAACGTGCACTGCTGATAACCGGCTTATTAGCTATCGCCTGACCCATAGCGGCAGTTGAAACTTCTTCAACTTGTTCACTGCTTGATGACTTTACGTCCTCGGCCTGTTTCCACACCAAGAATTCCTGTTGTTTCAAATCTTTCAACTATTTTTCGTAAGTTAGTTATAGTTGTCAGTCCTCTACGTAACTGTTTTAACCATCGGTATTCACTAAGAGCAGCACTGGCATTTTCATCTCGCTGATAAAACACTTTGACTAATAAGGCGCGTTCACGTAATGACAATGCAATCGATGGTCGAATTCTTGCAGAATGACATAAATTCCCGCAACTCTTCTTTTTATCTTCAATATCATGTCACAAAGTACCCGTATAAACAAACTATATAATAAAATTTTCGATCGCGGCACCAGGATTTTCCCTACCATCTTTTTTTGGTACTATTTTTTTCTTGATAAATCAAAACTCCATACTTTAATGTGTATGGTGGCCAAATTTTATTATATTTTGTCCAGTACATAACACGCTACAGGGTTCCGAACACCTCCTGTCATTTCTTGATCACCCTGTATAAATTAGGCATTGTCTAACCCAACAAAATTCTAAAAGACATTATAAGCCAATTGATTTTGCTAGTTAGAAGTCAAACTGCACTTAAAAGAATTGGGCTAGTATTGAAAACAAAGCAAGGGCGGTGAAATTTGGGTTCAGAAAACTTGATGAAGGGATGTATGGAGTCAAAGTCAAAGTCATGTCAGAACACAATCCACCGAAATATTTAAATAAACCCCTCCAAACAGCCCTAACTAATCCTTTGGGCTCTGACATTGCAAAGAGGGAATCATTCCATTAGTCATAAAACTTGATGTGCAGCACAGGGTTCAAATGCATATTATTAATTCTAAGCATCAAAAATGTTTCTATTGCTTTTTTCGTTTCTTTTTTTAATAATCTTATTTAAAGTAGTAACATTTTTTCTTTCAAAAGATTGAGGCATTTTTAATTTTGCTGATGATTCTTTTTACTAATTTTTTTACCTCTTTCAACAAGAATTAAGTGCATAACGAATATAACATATTTTATCGAAACACTGGAATCAAATATAATTTGGCTCATAGTGATAAACATTTAAAATCCCGTTCTTCTTATAAGAAATGTTCCATGTTTTGAAGAGGGATATGCAGAAGATGTTCATAAATGAAAGAAATTTAATACTCTTTCTTTCACTTCTTAAAAATTCATTTATTATTATTATTTTAATAAAGATTAATTACACAGCACACTATTGGTTGAATGAATAAAGTGAAATTTACATCAAATTTAAACTAACCATTCTTCAGAATTAAAGTAAATGATTCTTTGGGATTCACATTAGTACAGATATTTTATTTTTCAAAACATTCTGCTCCTGTTCGTAAATCGGAAACATTTTGTGTCACTTTAAATTCGTTTTATACTTTATCTTTCATGTTTAATTATATTTTCTAATCGAAGTTGTCTGGTTAAAATGTTTTTAATGTTTTATATCTTCTCCACGTACACCAGCATTTTTTTCAAACAGTCATGCAGTTGATGTTTCTCTTTCTCAAATTCTTATTTTATAAATATCATTTCAATTGCTTAAAAGTAATATAGAAATCATGTGCTCCTCCAAGAGAAAGTAACTGATATTTTCTGATAGGACTTCACATAGAAAGCAAGAAATTAAACTGAATAATTCGCACAATTTTTTTTCAGCTAATTAAAATGTTTAAAATTCTTGGAACTACACTGACGGAAAAAAAATCCCAACACCAAGAAAAAATTATTGTAGAGTAATGAAATTTGGACAATGCATTTGTTTAGTTAACATATTTAATTGATTAAATTTTTAAGGTCACAGGTAAATTAAACTCAAGAGAATGCATTTGAAATGTAAAATGCTGTTGCATTAATAGCCGGTGTATCTACCAGAATTTCGAATGCTAGCCTGCAAACGTGCATGTATTGTGTCATACAGGGGCCGAATGTCACTTTGTGGTATGAAGTTCAATGCTTGTTGTACTTGTTCTGTCAATACTGGGACTGTCAGTGCTGGCTGTGGATGATGCTGGAATTGTCGTCCAATCATATCCCATACGTGCTCAATTGGAGACAGATCTGGTGATTTAGCACGCCAAGGTAACATGTCGACACTCTGTAGAGCACGTTGCAAACTGCCCCTTGAATGCTATTCATGAATGGCAGCACTACGGATTGAATTACCAGAATGACGTACAAATTTGCAGTCAGAGTGTTTGGGATAACCACGGGAGTGCTCCTGCTGTCACAGGAAATTGCTACCCAGACCATTACTCCAAGTTTTGGTCCAGTGTGTCTAGGCCACAGACAGTTTGGTTGCAGGCGTTCCTCTGGTCTCCTTCAGACCAACACACTGCCATCACTGGCACCAAGGCAGAACCTGCTTTCATCAGAAAACAGCAGATCCCCACTCATTCCTCCAATGACCTCTACCTTGACATCACTGGTGTAGAAAAGGGCAATGGCTTGGAGTCAGGGGATTGCACGCTACAAGGAGCATGGCTTGGAGCTGTCCATGAAGTAACCGATTTCTAACAGTTCTTTGTGTCGCTGTGATACCAACTGCAGCTCGAATTTCTACGGCAGACGCAGTACGATGCGCCACAGTCATACGCCGAATACGGCGGTCTTCCCTCTCAGTAGTGCCACGTGGCCTCTCGGAACCCGGTGTTTTTGAGGCAGTACCATCCCTTGACCATTGCTACCAACAATCATGCACAATGGATACATTCTGACCAAGTGTTTCAGCAATATCGCGGAAAGAAAATCCACCTTCTCCTAGTCCTATTACACGACCTCGT
This sequence comes from Argiope aurantia, assembly GCA_026543865.1. Classification (NCBI taxonomy): domain Eukaryota; kingdom Metazoa; phylum Arthropoda; class Arachnida; order Araneae; family Araneidae; genus Argiope; species Argiope aurantia. The sequence continues at coordinate 831,487 of JAPMOR010005351.1, forward strand.
TCAAACTCAGTGAGCTGTTGATAATGGTTTCTTCGTCTTCTTAAAGGTATACTTGGCTAACAGCAACTCAATAGGTCAAACGAAAAATAACTCAATACGAAAAATAACGCTCACGAACTTCACAGCACGCATTTAAAGCAAAACTAATATGCAAATTCTGAGTGTCTCTACTAGCGTCACACTTATGCGTGAAGCATGAAATTTGAATCAATATCATCTTTCAGATGTGTAAACACGCCTACCAAATTTTGTTTATCTAACACAAGTCTTCCTTGGTGTTGGGATTTTTTATTCCGCCAGTGTAAAAATTTCTATGAAAATGCATCATTTGATATCTTGCTATTTATATTTCTTAAATATTTTATAAAATCTTAGATATACCTCCACTTTGCATGGAAGTAGATAAAAAAAGCTTGATTCTTGTACTCATTGATATGCATGTCCATGTCTATCTTCATAAAACCATTTTGAATGTAGCACTACTATGAGAAATAATTATTAGAAATTGATAACTATGATGTTACTGGAAAATTAAAATTCGGGAGGCATACAGTTTTTCGATATATTTTGCAAACAGTTCACCAGAAAACTGTTAATATACCTTGTTTATAATCATGAAAAATATATGGCTGTACCTTCCCCATAATAATAACTTAGAAGGCAAATAAGTGACTGGTTTTAAGAATTGAATATACGAAATTTCCTTCATCTCGAGATATTGATGATTTTAGCTTTGTTGAAACATCAGTAAGTCATTTACTATTTTTCAGAGAAAATCTGATAAATACAATTTTATTTTTAAGAGAAATTTATTTTGAAATAGGTTTCTAATACGAAAGGTACAAAGTGCTTTTGAAAAAATATTATATGTTAGAAAAGTTTCAGTTAATGAATTAATGAATAATATTCGATGAATAATAAAAAAAGGAGCCGAATTAATTTTTAGGTAATTTACACAATAAATGTTGAATATTTATCAAATTATTGGCTTATTAAGGGTTTAATAGAATATTTAAACTAAATTATATCAAACCCTTTAAGGTTGCTTTCGTTTTATTATTGAAATATTTATAATATAAATACTTGTTATCAGCAAACAGTCAAAACTCCGAGGCAGTAAAATTATTAGTACTTTTCATTCGGGCCGACTTTAGGAGGAGGTGAGGGGCCCAATAGGAAAGGACTTTCGATAGCATCTGTTTCTTGGTCAACTTTCACCGAGAACAGCAAATAGCTTTAATAATAATAATAACTCCTTAAAATTCCTGTTTATTATTAAAATAAGAATTTTTATTTATTTATTTGTTTATTTTTTTACTTTTTAGTCATTAATTATTATTATATATATTATGAAATCATTAAGTCAACTTTTCTCTGAAATTCGCTACGAGGTGGTAATACGTACATAGAATGAAAATGTAATAAGCTGGTACATCAATTCGTTAGTAAATTCCGAAAAAAATTCAAACTGTGTATAATCATAGAGAATACAGAAGTGTGTAAAATTGAAAAAGATCCATTACAAATTTAATATTTCCTTATTTACAGCCATTTAGAGTTCCAATAAAAAAATACTTGAGTAAAAAAAATAAGTAATGTATCAAATACATGAGTATAAAAGTAAACATTTTCAAGATTTAAATCAAAACTCTTATTATTATCTAAATGATTCTGTAGAAAAGAATTGAAGCGTAATATTTCAAACTATAAAAAATATTATAAAGGACAAAAAATAATTTTCTTTTGTTTAAAAAGACTGTTATGATTTCAACTTAAATAGATTGACAATGTTCGGAACAAAATTTGTTGAAAAATTGTATTTCTTAATAACTTTTTATTATTTTTAAATTTATTGTCAATTATAAATACGAAAATGACGAGACTTTTCTTCGATATAATATATTTAGAGTAGCATGGAAATCTGTTGCAAACTTCAATGAAGTATGACCAAAACGATAAATGTTCTACAACAAATTATAATACCACAATTGTAATGTTCTTTCCATTAATTATAGGCAATAGTGATCTATGAAAAAAAATTGAAATGCAACTAAATTAGAAGGGTAAATGTATTTAAATATGCATTTTTTCGATTAATGTAAAACTGAATTTTAATTTAAACGCCTATAAATAAAAAAAAAGTGTTTCACCACTCCAATATTTCGAATCCACATAATTTGAAACTTTCAGGCAAATATCTCTATTAGGGGTTTAAGCTATTGTGAGAGAATTTGATGAAAAATAGAGTTTTGAGTAAATCACAGTTAAAGATTTCCTTCAATTGAAAAACATAATTCATATCGTCACAGGAGTTTAAAATTCCCCACTATAGACATTCCTTTCCCTTTTTTTGGAAGTGTTTTTCTATTTGGTTGGATAAAAAGTTTATTTCATTGCGCTTTGGTTTTTGGCAGAGAATTTTTTTGGAAACATTATTTAGCTTATTTCCAATGAATGACAATTTACTTAACATATAACTTTCAGTTATTAACTTCAAACTATTTAAAACTTCTAATACATCTTTATAAACCTACTTGAATTGAAGTACAGATATAAACGACCCTAGTTGCAGTGATTGTAACTGTACAAAATGGTGTTTCATGAATATCCAATGAAATAAAAATTCCAAAATAAATCATTAAAATATTCATTGGTATTTCTCTATGGAATTACTTCCGTTACTCGTTAAAAATAAGCCTTATCTTGTGGGGATCCTGCCATCTTATTCTTGAATAAAACCCTTTGCTTCTTGATACTTGCACCAGTTATCAATATATTTCGGACGTTCCTACTATAAGAAGGAAAAATATTGCAATAATATCACTTTGCATAACTTATAAGCTGCCTTCGTTGCTGCGAATTATAATTCCGTTGTACTTTTGCAATTTATCGATGTAACTTTAGCTCAGTTCTTCTTTTCCACGCAGTCTTTTTGAACATTCTTTCAGTTTTTGAAGGAAAGCTCCAATTCAATGTTAAATATGCTGAATCCCTTCTAATTTTTTCCACACTAATTTTTTTAATAAATGTTTTTTATTATATTATAGAAAAATAACACAGCATTACAATTTTAAGACCAATTTCTGTTTCAGAAAGTTGTTTCAAATTTAGTTTTGCTTCAGACAAAATGTATTATAATCATTGGAACTTTCTCCAATACACTTAGGAACAATGGTGTGGTTTTGTAAAGAGAAAAATAAGATCTACAAAAAAGGAAAAATCACCAAAGTGATCTCAAGTTGGCGTTTTCAATGTTGGAACTGAATTTTCATTTATTATTATTATGCCTATGGTATGCAAACTAAAAAAAAAAGATATCTTCATTCTTCTCCGAATATTTGAAAAATCTTCCTTCCTTTTCTTTCTTTCTTTATTTTATCATGAACTTCCACTGACAGTTTATATCTGTATATACTTATAGAACTATCTTAGATATATCATGTTTAATTGTTTCAAGTCTCGTTTTTGTAAACAAATAAAGTGCAATAATGAAAAATGTTGAGCATGACTAACTCAAAGCTGCCACAAACACTCGATTAATCCAAAAATTTGAATTAAGAAAAAGTTCTACAATTCGACAAGAGAAAACAACAAATTTGTATTCAATTTTGGAAAATAGTAATTCATTCATAATATTTAATTATTTTAATAAATAGTACATAATGAATAAATAAATTGAAAAATTTTGAAAAATAATTTTTTTTTTAAATTTATAACAATGATGATTATAATAAACTCGCTTATATTTTTTAAATCAGAATTTTTTTTTATTGGATGCATTGATAGTAGTTAAGGACCTAAAAAAATTATTTATCATGGTCACTGTTGACATAAATAACAACTGTATTAAACAAATGAAAGCATCTGAGATATGTTTAAAAATTACAATTTGTAGTCTAAAGAAAATAAATTCCTTTTACACGGACGATATTTTGGCATCATATTAATAGAAAATTCAAGGAATCAGTGGAAACTTCGAATTGCCGACGAATTAGAACTATAAACGTTCTAATTAGTCAAGTCACACAGCAATAATAATGTCTTAACGCACTCTTTTAAAACTAGATTTAGTGCAGAAATCACTCTACACCTATGTTGTGGAATACACTTTCAGTGTCAAGTCATTTTTTGAATTAAAATAGGAATGATTTTGTCTGATCCACTGCCTTAATTTTGACAACTGTTCGACATATTGATACCATAAGAATTCAGGATTTTCAGAACTGCATTGACCAGTTACAAATGTATTTGGGTCAATTTGTTTCTAGCTCATTTTTCTCAAGCCTCGCAAACTGTAGGATCATCGAATTGCACCAGTTTCGGACTGGTAAGTTTATCAGCTTACTCGACGGTGATTGGTTCCCTTACACATAAGACAGTGTGCCCTCCAAGATGTGTGCATGGTAGGGAGAACGGAAAGAACCTGTTCTTGTAAAGAATTCCCTTGCCTTTTTTCAAACAAATATTCAAAGTATGGTTCATTCAGGGATTCAGAAACCTTCTATGCTTTTGTGCGTTATTTGTCAAATTAAGGTTAAGAAGAGATGTTTACATTTAACAATAAAATAAACTCGAACTATTCGAAGACTTAGAATGCGAAAAAATTGCCGAAAACTCGTAATATTTAGGGAAAAAGATTTTAATTCACAATAAAATATTTTATTAAAAAAATGCTTAGTGTAAGAGGCCTAAACATTAAATTCTGATGAATAAATACAAGATCTTTGTTCTTAAAACTTAATAATTCACTTTTTACAAAATAATGGTAATTTTTTGTGTTAAAACACTTTTTTTTTCATTTTTCATTGAATTTTTTGATAACATTTTAAAATTAACAACGGTAGATAATCCCGGTCATATCTAATGATATTATATAAAATATACTTAGTGCTGCATTGCTTGCCACTCTTGAAAGTTTTTTATCCACTTGAACTAGTTATATAAGCAATCAATGCAAAATGATGAGGTAAAGTAAAATAGTACTGTCAGAAACGACACGATACTCACATACACGTGGGAAAAACCTGAACGAAAAAGTATCTCTTGGGGTGGAAATCAAAGTAAAAAAATGGCTAAGAATTCCGAAAATGCGCTCATCTTTCTGCGTCTCAGCCCATCGCGAGGTAGAATCCTCGAAAGATAGTAATTTCGGGATACTGAAACGAACAGTCAATGTTACAAATACAGAACCTCTTCTGAGCCTGTCTTGGCCGTAAGGACCACACAAGTGTTTAGGTTATTGGAGCTCAACGGCAAAACGAATGTAATACTACATTTCTTTGCAGAAAGGAGCAGTTCATCTGAGAAATTACTAAGTACCATGCTGCTTTTTTTCCTCCTTTTTGTTTTTTCAATTGCAATTCATAATTCAAAATGGATTGATGTAAAAAAAATCGTACCACATAAATTAACAAGTGAATTTAAAAAAAATGTTAAAATGGATGATGAAAAATTAAATCAAAATTTTATTTTATTTTGATGACGATTCGAGTTCATTTTTCTAGTCTCTGTTGGAATTGTTCGGTCGAATGGGAAGTAATCTACTCTTCATAATCTCTCATTTCAAATAATACTTTAATATTTCTTCTTCCGATCACCTGTACGGTATATCCCAAAATGCAGGAAAAGAGTTTATTTTATTGAATATTAGATTTAGAAATAAATATTCACTTACATTGTTTCATTATATGAGGTATACAATTGTATGAAAATATTTTGGCTTTTGCGGAGAAGTTAAGAAGATAGAAGAAATAAATTTTTATCAATTTTCTATAAGGCTAAGTGCCAATGAGTTGAATGCTCTTCTTACAATTATAATATAGCAAACATGGTTTCTCTCTTTTACTAGGAAAATTTTAACATAATTTTTTATTTTTAAATTTTAAAAGACTAATCACAAATTTTAATATAAAATATTTATTGATGATGGAAATAAATAAAAACAAAACCAATGCGAAATGGTCTTTATCTTGTCGTACGTCATTCAATCGTTAAGACTTGAAAAAATTGACTAATCAGGCATATTATTGCACATTTTGATTAGTCGGTAATTGCAGTTATTGACTAAATAACGAGGAAACTTCAGAAAATGAAAAATGAAAGCATCCCAGGGAGCCTATAGAATGTAAAATACTTTTTCATAATGGTGCATTTAATATTAGGTTTTATTTAAAGATTAGGGAGGCTGTACTGCATTACCTTTGCTAAGTCACAGTATTACTTAATGAAATTGTTTTAAAAACTCTCATTTCATTCTTTATTCATATTTATTTACTTTTAAACTTTGGGAGTTCAATAATTAACGAAAACGGAAAAGTGACGAAAGAATCACCCCCCCCCCTAAGAAAAATAAAAAAAAATAACAGATAGAACTAACAAAGAATGGATCTGCATAGAAAATAGTTTTGGAAAGTACTAAAATTAACTTATTGCGCACAATTGAGGGACATGACATGGAAAAGTAAGAAGCAACTGTTTTCCCTTTGAACTTAACTCGGTCAAAACTGGATTTTCAGAAGCTTCAGTACTCGTCTAGCTAATGTTTATTGGCCTTCATCCCTCTTACTCCCAACTTGTTTGTGTTCATCTTCTCTCTGGAGACTTGCTTTTCTTTTATTACTTTTTTTTATGTTGCTTTCAGTTTGGATTTCATTTACATCTTGCTACGATGGAAACACAGCGGGTTAATATGCAGGTACAGTTACTCGGAAAGAATTTTACACTCTTCGTCATTTTTTTCAATTTGACAGGATCTTACGAAACAAAAAATAGGTCTATAATTTATGTGAGTGCATAATCATATTCCGGAGGGCTCATGCCTTTTATCCACATTAATTTATTAATGAACCAGTCTAGTTTACAGTAATGTTCATAATTATCTCGATATGTTTCTCATTACCCGTTTGACGCCATGTATAGCAAAAGCGCACTGAAGCGCCAACTGTAAAAGAATGATTCGAGAGCATTTCCCCGAGACAAGAAGGCTCATGGAAGGCTAACGTTGCATAAGAATTATATTTCATCCAAAAATACAGTCGACATAGTACGACGAAACATTGGTCCCTTCTGAGAAATGGAGGAAAAATCTGAAAAATTAAATGTAATAAAGCTAATAAAAAATGAAACGTGTGAAAAGTTCAATAAAGGGAACTTTAACCAGGTTAAAGACATTTACCTTGGAGAAGACAGTGTCAAAGGATACTAATGTCACTGAAATAGCAGTAAAGCTAAAAAAAAAAAAAAGGAGCAACTTCAGATCAAACTAGATAAAATAAAGAAGGAATACTGGGAAATTGCAACTTCTGAAAATTTGGAAACTATTCAGCTTCACATTGTAGAAATGAATCAACGTATCTAAAAACCAAGGTACATCTCAAACATAAAAGTCATTCTTTGAAAGGTACTGAAAATGCAAACATTCATTTGAATGACAACCATAAATCTATTATGCACTTACCTCAAATTCCAATGCCAGAATTTTCAAGCATAATAGCAGAATTTGTGAATTTCAAAAATCAGTTTATTAACCCTCCTGTCCACAGCAATCAGATTGCTATACTTACTGAAAGCGGCAGGGCTAAATAAGACGTTTCCTCATAAAAGTGTCAGGGTTTGGACAAAAGGATTGCATTCCTTTTTTGCAGTTAGTTTAACCTGTAGGGAAAGAGAAATTAGGGGCCACATAGTGTTAGTAATAGATATTGCTTATCGCAGTTTTTCGATTTCTAAGAGCATTTTTCTAATTTCTTTTAGTGTTTAGGAAGAGTACGACAATAGCATCGATTGAAAATGCAGGAAGATTGAGTGGTTTTTCAAAGAAGTTTTTCGACTATTTAATATATACTGCATGAAATTTACATTAAACTAATAAATTATTGTCACGTTTACTTTTATATGAGTCAACTTTTTATAAATTAAAATTAATTTATAAAAAGTGTCCGCTTAATATTTTTTCATCTAAACTACTTATCAAATTATTTTTATTGAGTCGAACTATGAAATAATTTCCCGAATTTAGGTTCGATCGATTTAATTCTTTTAAAAAACTATTTTAGCGCATGACCAATGTATTTTTGTATTTTAAGATGCGTGATTAAAACGTTGGTTGAATACTACGCTATCATTTTGTTTCTTCAATATTTAGAAAGATAATCGTGCAATTAGGGGATTTCGTACGATATTTCATATTTCGGTATTTATCTAACTGATTAAAATTGTGATTTCAGTTAAATTTTCATAACTTTGCAGTTAAACATCGGATAACATAATTCACTAATGTTGAAATGCAAATAATGCACATTATGACTAGAACAGATATATATAATTGTCAATATATTTTTTCTTAGTAATATTCAGAAAAGAACACATTTGGTGGGGAGAAATTACTCAATTAATACAGATTATTTAGAATTATTATTAAGTACATGCATCTGGAATTTTTTTAATTCCTTTTTTTTTTTTTTTTTTTTCGGATTCGAAAGGACTTACAGTTCGGATTCCGAAAGGAAAATTTCACTATTAGCAGATTAGTAAATAATATATTAAATTTTTTAGATCTTTATTTTACTACGAATAATGAATTTTTTAGTTATATAAATAAAATTGTATATCGTATAAACAATGCTGTGATAATTTCGTATTTAGTATCAAATAAAAGTTTAAATTTCTTGTAATTTTCATTAATAAAAAGTGCAATTAAAATTTCGAGAAATTATTCCGAAGTGTACACTGACATCCTGAAATTATATACGTTCCAAGTTTTGGCAGCAACAGCATGTACAATCAACTTTATTATAAGTAGAGATACTCGTTGTTGATCGCTAGTGGCATGTGTGTTTGACACACTTATTTAAACAAATTTTGTTTTGAAAATTGAAAATATGAACCTAATTTTAGTTTAATAAGAGTAAAGAATTTCAAATTACTTAAAATATGGGTGTTTCCGAAATTTTCTTATCCCGTTTTAAATATTACACTTTTTCAGCATATTCGAATAATTTTTTTATCATATTTTTTGTGCATTTTTTAATATTTTATAATGAATTATTTTTTTACTCCTTATTTATTCTCAAGAAAGTTTAATAAACAAATATCGCTTTGTTTTTACCTTTTTGGAAGGTTTTTACAAAGCAGGTTTATAAAGCATGCCTAAAGTTTTTTTTTTCAATCAGAGGCTTTACAATAATTTATTTGGTAACTTTTAAATCCTTTTTCGTTGGGCATTCATTTTTTGCGGGAGGGGGGCCTCTATTGGAGACATTGATTAAGATCAGATTCCATTTTCAGAAAGCCGGGAATTGCACTTTCCATTCCCACCCTTCAGGACATATTGATAATGACACGAAACTAGTGCTTGAAATTTCACCTGCAGTTTTTATCTCTCCCAAAGTATTTTGTTGTGAAATACTAGGAATCAAATGCTCCTTTGACAATTTCTTTTCCAGCCTCTTTCTTGTTAAGCCGCTTTGAATCGGATTTATTTTCACTCCTTTCGGGAACTAAACTACCCCCTTTTTTTTAAAAAAAAATCTGAAACAAAGCAACAGTTGTTTTTAAAGGTTTCTAATCGTAGGAGCAGAGTTGAAGAAGCCATCAGAAAATTTTAAGAACTTGTCTAACAGTTTTTGAATTTAATTAGCAGTAATTAATTATGACTTTAAATCTTTGAGAGTATAAACAACTATTTTAGTCTTACAATTTGGCATATAAGACAAAAAATTTATCAAATTTAACAAGTAAATTAAAATCATATATAATGAATTCAAATTGAAATCAGCAGGAATGGTCTCCTCATAACTTTCTCGTATACTCTATAAAAAAGTTTTTTTTTTTTTTAGTCGCACCTTTTTCCAACATATTGGAAGCTAAATTTTGACATAAAATTATAAATGTAGTCGCATTACATACTATATTTGGCATATTTAAATCATTGCTTTTTTGATTTATTGCGTTTACATTCTTCTAAAAGCACAGATAGACAGCATCATATTCTATTTATCTCAAAATTTGATACGCTGTGGATGTTTAATCTGTGTACCGAATTTATTCGTCTAGCTCTCTTCGTTTTGTAATTACTGTGTTAACTTATATTCGAACATCCAGATAGACAGATTTCCTCTGAGTAGATTTTGCAGAAAATTATAAAGAAATCTACAAATTGAGTGTAATACCAAATATCATGTGTCAAACTCAAAGCATTTTTTGAGATATTTTTGTCCCAAACATACAGGAGGATAGATAGATATTTTCTAAAAATTTGTTTCTAAACTCAGGAAAATCTAAAACGTGGAGATTCTTCAAAATTTCCAAGTCTGAATTTTTTAAAGATTACAATACTTTCTTTCTATTACGAAGTCAAAGCACTCAAAATGATAGATGAACTGCCAGCTGTGTGCATTGAAAAATTGAAAAGTCTGAGATATCCGATAGAGTTCAATCAAGAAATTAAAAAAACAATTTAAAAACATATTTTACTATTACACGTATATTTTAAAATTCCTGATCTTAACTCATGAAAAATAAAATTAAAAATGTCAGTAGAAACCAACATTAACTTTGAAAAAAGTTATAGCAAAAAATAGCAAAACAATAAAACTGATCTCACTACAATACTTAATTGTTTTTCTTTAATTTAATTTTAGATGGTGTAAAAATATTTCTGTGCAGAGATTTGAACAGAAATTAAGGTGGAAAACCATCTAATTTTTCAAACCCCCATGTCTAAGCCTTTAGAGATTTGTAGAAACGTTTTAATAGGATAGTTAAACCTTCCAAGCGCCAAGAAACATTTGTACCTAATTTTGTTTGAATTCACCCAAGACTGTGGAATTTCTTAAGGTTTAAAGAGATAAACAATCATTCAGTTTTGCATATTCAGATTATTACGTCATAAAAATATATGATTTAATATAATCAATGTCATTTTTTTAAAATTAAACACTTCGAAATGTTGGTTATATGGAGTTTGTAGATCTCCCTTTTTAAATACACTAACTATTGAAAACTAAGGAAATAACGAATTCCATAATAATAATGTGGTATTTAATGATATTGGTAATCTTTAAAATCCGCTAGTACAAATAAAGGTCATTTAAAGGCTCTTAATCTGAATCTAATCTTCCAGTAATTATTGCCATATATTCAACAGAAGTATTCCCTCCTCCCTACTAATTCACGTCAACTGACTTCAATCAGTGTTTGACTTAAGCGGGACTGAAGGCAATAAAATGTTTTGTGCATAATTTGATCATAAATATATGTTTGCATATGCAAATTATTACCTTAATCTATTCTGGGTCACAATAAAAAGGGTTTCTGGAAGCTAGGATTGTCGTTAATGGATAATAAAAGTCGATTTTGTCTTGGTCCTAGATTCCAAGTAACAAAAGAAATTTCTTTTATTTATTTAGTAGAGTAACACAAATGGATCCATATATCTAATATAATCACCAATAGTGCTACCAGTTCCTGCATTTTGTTAATGATACCAAACTAAGCTCTTCCAACAAAAGTTTATGTAATTTTCGTCTAAATAAATATGTGTTTTTTAAGTAAATAGGTTTTTTAATAATTCCTAGTGAATACTACAATCTGTTTCTTATTCTGTATTTCTCTCTGAACGCACCATCATACAATTTCGACAAGAATAGTGGCGAATTCACATATTCCAATCTTATTCTGGATTATATACCAGGGATTTACTTTCATCTGTCCTTCTCTCTCTCTCTCTTTGAAAGAGTGCTTTGTAAAAGATTTGGTGAGTAGTACATAATCGAGAATGCTGAGGATATCATATAAAATCGGAAATGAATATGAATACCTAACATTTAAAAAAATTCCATAATTGCATTAAGGATTGTATTTTTTCAAATGTTAAAAGCTTGTATTTAAGAGAGTAGTTTTGCTTTACATAAATAATGCAAAAAAATCTATTTTGAGCAACTTTTCTGCTCCTTCTTTCTTAAACTGCCTTTTTGCTGAATTTTTTTTCTTAGAAATGAATTGTGCCCATTCCACTCTCCTTTGGTATAATTAAATGTTACTAATCCCTTTCAAAAGATGAGGACTTTTTTTTGCTATTTTTTAAAATGAATTGCGCTTGTTTAAATTCTACCGAATAAAGTCCTAAAGTATTTGAGTTTCTAAGAAAAATTAAATTTTTATAAAAACTTGTAACTTCTGAGTTTCTTTCCTGTTTATTGCTTATAATACTTTTTTGAAGCCGTTTTTAAGATGCAATATAAACTTTCATACGAAAGTTAAAAAGAATTCAAAGTAAATGTATGTTTATTTGAAAATTAAAGTTAAAGAATTTCAGTGTAATTAAAGCAATTAAAAGTATAGTTGAGAATCATAATATAATTTTAAATTATTTTTTAATTTAATTTCTAATTTAACAGCAAATATAAATTATGTCAATGCTAAGGGATAATGCATGAACTACTGCACTAGAAAAAACGTGATTTTTTTTTTTTTACTTAGATCTGATGCATATTTCTTATCAACTTTTGAGCTGTGATTCCAAATAGGATCTCAGATTTTTATATGACATTGAGTTTTCATAATACAGATTACTCTTCCTAATTTTGGAAAACACACAAACAGCATACAAAGAATGGAAAATGAAAGCAATTTAAATAAATATACACTGGTGTGCAAAACTTAAGCAACAGGTATGTTTTCTGCCATAACTTCACGAGAAATCATCTGAGAGACATGAAATTCAGAAATGAGATACAGCATTTTGTTCTGAAAGAATGACGAAAGCATAGTTGCGCAGAAATGAATACAATGCATACAGTATGGAATCAAACAAAAAAAGGCTTTATTGAACTCATAGTATCGTTACACATGATTGTCTGTCCAAGAGGAAGAACAGCAAGCAGATGTTCCTTAGTATGG
>JAPMOR010005351.1:844786-855189 GCA_026543865.1 Argiope aurantia
ATATAATATTGCCTTGAGAAATCAATTTTTATAGTTTCCCACTTTGTAAATTTGATAATTGCCTAATTATATCTCTCGTGCGTGTTTCAAGATACGCACTGCCGAGGAAGCCACTTTCTCAGCCTTCCCTGTTGCCTTCTAGTCACATTTTCGCATTCACGGCCTGATTTCGTACAATCAATAAAGCTTAGACTGATAGAAATTTGATAAAGCTGGATATCTAATTTTCCAGAACTCACCATACCCATTCCGAAAGGTGTTGCGCATTGACGATGGACTTTCGAGTGACAAAACTCATTTGGGCGCCTGATATGGAGTGATCGTGCATTTCCTAGAACTAAAATTGTATGACCAAAAATCGCGTATGTTGATCAGAGTGGTATATTTTGTCAACAACATGTTTAAATATGTTTTTCATTAAATTCTGGAAAACCAAGGCATTATTTTTCATTTTACTTCAACAATCTATACCGTATAATTTTTATATATTTATATAAAATTTTCAATATACAAATGAATTTTTTTAGGCTTTGGTAATCAATATTAGAAAAGAAGAGAATAAAGTAAATGTATTACCAAAGATTAAAATTACTAACAAACAAGGCTACTTTCCGACATGAGGATACAAGCGCTATATTAGTGGATAAGATTTCTAATCTCTTCTTCAAAGTAAGTAACTACCAGTGATGTGCGATGGGCTTTAATGCTCCCCGTTATTTTGGAATTTCTTTTAGTTTTCTTTTAAGGAAAAAAAATTTGTGCAGGATTGTTTAAATAATTTGGAATGTCTCAGAATTCCTTCAAAGTCGTAAATATGACATGCTGGTCGGTATATTCATTTTTTCGGTTTCCGGCATTCTCTTTTTCTTTTGAAAAATAAGACGAACTCTTTGAACAAGATCTTTTATTTTAACAAATTTGCGTCTTTGTCAAGAATTCAGTTTTGCAATAGAGTTGTTATCATCACTTCTGGAATTGATGACAGAAATTCAGAGACTAATAAAGAGCTTCAATGCCCATCATATTTTATTGCTGGCAACATTCTTCGAAAGGAGAATCAAAACCATGGTCCACAGATATCAGAGTCTTGAAATCTCATGGAAAGTAACCACATTTTTAAGATCTTGGGAAAATGAGGGAGCCATCCTATTTTATTCTGCTGTTGATTACTGTATGTAGAAACTTAAATTATCTTACTAAAACTATTCACTTACATTAAAAGATGATGTGCCTAAAATACTCGTAGGGGATTGTCTACATAATTAAAACTGTACAAACTTTGAAAATTCCTATAGAAACACTCTTTTTTGGTATCATGAACAGATTCTCTAAGAAAAAATTGCCTAAAGCAAAAAGCAATTCCTTAACCATAACTATTAATCGGGAGATATTGACATTTTTTACTGAAGGGTTGTTTCAATATTTAGATGTGTAAGATTTAGATATTTTCTGAACATCTTAATAGCATGTTTTTTATATTTTTATTTTTAACATTTAAAAAAAGTCTGCAAAGTTATAATCTATACGTTAAAATCGATTGTCCTTTTATGCATGACAAAATACACTGGTGTGCAAAACTTAAGCAACAATATAAATTTTAAGCAGATAGCCCTGAAATTGCAGAAAAGGAATTATTGCGATCAGTACAATGAACACGCAAGTCAGTAGAATGGTGATGCATATGTCGGTCAGTGTGATTAGTTCAAGACTACAAAGAAAGAAAGAACGGAGGCGCAATTAAAGACAATCGCTGTAAGTGCAAGTGAGTTCTTTCGTGAAATATGGCTAGCAGAAATCCCTTGGACAACTTCACAATGAGAAGAGTGATCGGAAAGCTGGAGGACGGGCGTAGTTTGACCAATGTAGCGGAAAAGTTCGGAATCAACAAAAGTGACGTTTCGCGCACTTGGAGAGCATTTCAAACTATAGGTACAGCTGTTAGAAAGGTTGGTAGTGGCTGCCCTAGACTACAAAGAAACAAATGCAATGGATGACTGATATAACATCCTACAGAAGAAAAGAGAACGATACCAGTCAGCAAGCGCCATTGCTCAACAGGGCGGCAAGTGTCTCGATTTACTGTGCCCAGACGCCTTCACAAAGGTGGCTTATTCGCCTTCCATCCCGAATGCTGCATCCCTTTGAAAGTTGACAGTTGGCGGCACAGTTTAGAGTGGTGTAAGGAGCTCAAAAAATGGACATCTCATCAATGGAATCGTATACTCTTTACGAAAGAGTGTCGTTTTAGTGCCATAAGCGATTCTCAACGCCACTTGATTTGGAGAGAGGACTGGACACGGTTTCATCCCAGTTACATAATGGAAAGAGACCGTTACCGTGGTCCTGGAGTTGTCGTCTGAGTAGGCATTATGCTGAACGGAAGGACTGAGCTCCATATTTTCAACAGAGGTTCTGTAACCGGAGATCGCCATTGTAAGGAGATGATCCTTCCCCATGTGCGTCTGTTCCGAGGTGTTATTCGGCCAGACTTCGTTCTTATAGATGACAATGCACGGCCACACCGGACTGCAGCAACTAGAAAGTGAAGATATCACTCGAACGGATTGTTCAGCGTTCTCTCCTGATTTAAATCCCATAAAACATGCGTGGGATGCTTTGGGGAGACGCCTTACGGCACGATTACATCCTCTGGGGAACACCTAATAACTGAAACAGATGCTGATAGGGGAATGGGCACTTTTACCTCAAGAACTTTTGGACAATCTTGTGCGGAATATGGAGAGACGGTGCGAAGCAACGATTACAGTAAAGGGAGGGCATATCCCATACTAAGGAACATCTTCTTGTTGTTGTTCCTCTTAGACAGACAATTATGTGTAATGATACTATGAGCTCAATAAAGCCTTTTTTTTTGTTTGATTTCATACCATATGTATTGTATTCATTTTTACGCAACTATGCTTTCGTCATAGTTTAAGTATAAAATGCTGTCTCTCACTTCTGAATTTCATGTCCCTCAGATGATTTCTCGTGCAGTTATGGCAAATAAAGGAACTGTTTATTAAATTTTGCACACCAGTGTATTTGCAGCGAACATTTCTGAGTGAAGTTTCATTATCTATCACAAAGAAATGCTGAAGGGAGGTGAAAGTTTTGTTTAAATGGCACGTGAGCCTGAATCACTAGTACGCTGAAACTACAAAAAATTGAAAATTTTGTTATATGAGTGAAAGAAATGAAATTTAATGAATTTTCATTTTTTGAAAGACAGATTAAATTTAGTACCGGGTGGGCAAAAATTCCGGAAAAACTTTAAAAATTCATAAAACCTGCAAACTTCAGCTAAATGAAAAACGGTTAGCAGATTTAGCGTCAATAATTCAGATAGGAATTTTTTTAGGTTAAAAAAATTAGTTATAAAAGAGCTGATAGGTGGAGCTGGTACGAATGACTTAGTTGGAAATATGCAAATGTGACAGGCGATTATAAATACTTACGCTCCTGATCCAGAATCACTTCTACGTTGCCTGCTATGTAAGTAAACAAGGATGCTATGTGGAAAAGATAAAGCTTTGTTGGTGAAGCTGTTTTACCTGAACCAGGAATCAACGACTTTTCCATTGCCTAAATTCCGACTTCAGAAAAATGTGAAGAATGGGAAAGGACCTTTAACAATGGCAGGCCTCATAAAGCTTGTTCAGCGATAAGAGGAAACTGGATTGCTGGAATATCATGTAAGGTCCTGATGACCAAGTCTAATGCAGGCACGTTACAGCCGAAATGGGAACAGAAGCTTCCTAAACCTCTGCAATGACAAGCAGTGCACGAGAAGCTGGAAGACGCTTGGGATTATCACCATGATACGCAACATTCGTCATGGAGTTCTTAATCCATACAAATTACAATCTTCCCACGAACTTTTAAAATCGGATACTGTAGAGAGAGAAGCATTTGATAGGTCTCCAAAATTGAACAGGATCCCTCCTGGGTCTTTAATATCTTGTGGACAGATGAAGCTCAATTTTCGCTCCATGGCGACGTTAGTACACATAACTGTTACATCTGGACGACCTCAAATCCACAAGTGTGTGTGCGGTCTCACAGTTCCTTCATCATAGGATCCTTCTTCTTTGAAACACAGTGGCCTGTAAATGGGTGAAAAACGGTGACAGTAAATGCTCAGCGTTTTTTAACGCTTCTGCGCGAAAAGATTGTTCCATATTTGCATAAAAAAGATGCGCTTTCTGCTGTTACGTTTATGCAAGATGGAGCAACACGTCACATTGCAATTCCAGTCAAGGAATTCCTGATACAGACGTTCGGGGAAGAGAGAATCATTAGTAGACGTATGTTTCCATAGCCTTCTAGATCACCAGTTATGACACCAGACTTTTGGCTATCGGGAAATTTAAAATCCCGGGTGTATCGATCCCATCCATCCAATCAGTCGGAATTGAAAGATTCAAACCGCCGAGAGATGTCATGCATACAATGGATAATCACTTGTGGTGGTTGACGTGTTGAACACGTATTGCAATAATAAATGAATTGAAAACATTATTTTTGTTATTTACATGTCTATTCTTTCACTTGTGTACGAAACGCCACCTAACGGCTCTTTTTTGAATTAATTTCTTCTTCTTACATGAAAAAATTCTGTGATTATTCCGTGAAATCTGCAAACCATTTTTCATTTTGCTGAATTTTACGGGTTTTATGAATCTTTAAAGTTTTTACGGACTTTTTGCCCACCCAGTATCAAAATTAATATTTTATCGTTTGAGAGTGAGAGAAAATATTAACCTATTTCTATTCTATATCTGTATTGCTATCCTTTCTTTATTGCTTACTAATCATAAGCTGACATGAAATGATGCACCTCTTTTTTCTATGAGCATATGAAAAATATAGAGCATTTCATTCACAAATGTAATGTAAATCAGTTTTCTTCTATGCATTACCGGCAACTTAGTGCTCAATATAAATACTTTTTTATTGCGGAAGATTTCATTATATATGAAAACACATGCAGAGTATATGCTTATTACAAGCACCGAACATAAACTGAAGAACATCGTTCTAAATATTGTTACGGATTTTTCTTCGCTGCCGGCGGGTTCTTTTGGTGTGAGAACACACAATCAGCAGGCCTCAGTGGAAAATAACGACGACGTTTATTTACACACGAAGAGACGAATACACAGAGACGACGAATATACATAAGACAAATATTTACAGCCGAGACAAACACAGGACAGCACACAGCACCACACTACAGACGACAGTAGACCACAAGTAGTAATTGCCCACAGCACACGAAGAGGCCAGACAGAATCCAACAGGAGAGGGTTTCCTAGGAGCTTCGCTCTAAGGTCTCTCCAAACGGCTGAACTTCTCGCTTTAGCTGCTGACTCACTACTTTTCACAACTTTCTACTCCACACACAGAACTTGATGCTGCATCCACAGTAGACAACAGGATTCGGCACACAGCAGCTGAGTATTCGCTCCACACGACGCTGGTAATTCGCCATTGCTTCGCTATTCTCTGGAAGATTCGTTACTTGTCGGCGACTCCGATTATTCGACACACACAGAGCTTGAGAGTGCCGGCCTTTTATAGTTCTCGGGATTCGGAGTTAGAAGCTTCTTGACCAATCAGGACGTATCTGGGTGTATCTCGGTTCCTAGTAAATGGGTCGTGAAAATTCTCGAACTTTCCAGCATTATCCATTTTGTCGCCAAATTCGTCGCCAATTCGCCAAATGGTCACCAAGCTCTGAGGTCATTGACGCGGCTTCCGACAGCATCCAATATAGATGACTGTAAAACGGTCTTCCTTATGATGACACTATTCATGCTGAGAAGAAAAATTACAAGTTTGTAACAATATTCATTAGTGTTTGTTCTACATACCTTTAATTACAATTATTGTTGCACTTTTTTAAGAGCTGTTATTCACAGATTTTGCTGCATCGGATATGAATAAAAATTTGGAAACAGATTTATTTATATGAATAATTATATTTAGTTACACGAATAATTATATATAATTACAGGAATAATTATTATATAAACAAGAACGAGAATATTTATCCCATGGGATGTCTTTAAGAAGTATTAAATTTAATAATTGAAAATTTATATTAGATTATTTTTTTTGGTTAAACACAATCAAATGAATCCAATTAAATTGGCTTTTATCAGCCAAATATTTTAAATGGAGTAAAAAAATACAATAAAAATGAGTTACAAATAAAAATAATGCATGAAAATGTATTTTATCATCAAAAAATAATCGTAATTCTATGTTTGATAATAGACGAATATTTAATTTTTCCATTCGTTCTTAAAAATTTTAAATTCCTTTCAGTAGAATATAAGAACAAATGATGATTGTTCATATAACTGAGGTCAAATAAAAAATAACCGCAAATATTTTATTAAAAAATATATTTATAATCTCTTCTCTTTAATTAATTTCAATCTCTTTCTAAATTTCATTCGAAATTTTGATAATTTTTTTGTTACAAGATATTTTTTTATCAAGAGAAATTCATTCAAAAAGTTATTTTCCTAGAAATTTACTCATTTGAAATTTAAGTAAATTAGATTTTTAAAAAGATAAAAATAGTGGTGAGTATTTATGATTATATAATATATTATAATAATTACAATTATGATCGCTCAATTTCATTAAATTTGAAATTTTCGTAAGAAGTAACAAACTTTGATAATGTTAAACAAACGCAAACTGCCTTTTTTTGTTATAAGTTCATAATGCCTTCATTTTAAAGAGAAATCATTTGATCAGTATGTTCCTAAAATTAGACAGTTACAATTGTTCAAAGTATTTAGCAGGAAATACAATTACCTTCTTTCAGGAATTTTTATATTCTGTATAAAAAATTACTTAATTCAGCGGAAAAGTAAATATAAAATAAGTAAATAAAAAGTAAAAATAAAATTCTAGATTCTCACAAAGAATAAAATATAATGGACATGGAAAACATTTTCTTTTACTTTGATTTCATTAATTTTTGCGTTTTCGAAATTTTTATATATATTCTTACGTTTGAACAACATACATGACATACATGATCAACAATCAAGGCATACATGATTAATAACATTTGTCTGTCTAATAAAATGCTGTCAACATTTTCAAATTTGTCAATGAGCCTCTCCTGTCGTTATAAAGGCAATACAGGAATCTTAATGATAGCATTTGGTTCTCGAACAAATGCTGTCAACATTTTCAAATTTGTAAATGGACCTCTAAAGGCATCATCTCAGAGGCAAAACATGAAGCTTAATTAAAAAATATTAGTAGAAATGTGCTAAAATTTTAAGTACCCCCATTAAATGGCCTTGTGCCTCGATTATGCTCAAATTAAATTGCATTGCTATTTAAAAATTGTAAATTCTAATTTTGAATGTTTTATTGCACATTAAAAACTACAAGGTGTCCCACATGCTGTGCTGCATCTAATATTTACAGATTCCGATAGAACACGTCAAGACGAGTGTTTTGATGTATAACATATGGGGGTTCCGAATATAGCATCACAGTCTAATTAATGTGTGAAGCTTCTGTTATAAAAACTTCAAGAAACAGGAAAACACGTACACACATACACACACACAAAACACAAGTGAAAATCAATGTTTATTGAGAACTTTCAATACAATAGATTTTCGAAATGTCGGCCGTTCGAACAAAAGGCATGAGTCTGGAATCAAAATTCGCAATTGTTTTTGCAAAATATGAGTTCCAATTTCCTTGTCCTCTGTTTCGAATTCTGTTCTCAAGTCGTCCAATGTTGAGGTCTATGTGAGATGCACTATGTCTTGCAAACGTCCCTATAAAAAAAGGTCACATGGGTTGGGATTCGGGGAGAAAGATGGCCACTGTATAACATTGTCTGTTTTCGTAATGGAATCCAGCCCGATCAATCTATGGTGAAAATGTTCAGCCAAGAGAACGAAATTTCGCTGAGTGCCTTGAGTTCTAGAACCATCTTGCATAAACCAATAATTGCTTCTCTTTTGTATGTACTTTTGATCGTCATGCCTCTGTTTATGTTGTGGTCACAATAATCATCTAGGAAAGCTTACATGTTGTGGAATCGTCGTATGCATCATAATTTGGAATACAAACAGTCGAATTCATAATTAACGTTTTTCGTGTAATTAGACTATGACGCTATATTTGGGGATCCACATGTTATACATCAAAATACTCGTCTTTACCTGTTCTATCCGAATATTCAAATATTAGACGCTGCATACCTTATGGGACAAGCTGTACTTTTAAATGATAAATATGTGTGTAAAATGTGTAGAATAACATATTTTCGTAACAAAAAGGTCAATGACTATATAACTTTTTAAGATATGAATAAAGTACAACATTTTGTTTTAACATTAAAAGGTAAAGTTTTCTTTTAAGTGTTATTTCGAAACGAATAGACATACATTAATGAAGTTTGAGTTGCAAGAAGGATACATGATGTAGTCTTGAAATGTGATGAGAAAAATGGGTTTTACCAAGCATTATCTCAAATTTGTTCGTGCACAACTGGATACTTCAAAAATATTTCTGTTCATTTTTTTTTTCACTTTAAGAAAACTTATGGGCTAATTCATCTAAAAGGCAATTCATTTCTATGAAACTGAAATTATTGAAAATCTGAAGAATGCAATATTAAGAACTGTTGAAGTTCATCACAATTTTTAATACTGCTTTCTTCAGATTTCCAACAGCTTCAGATATAAAAAAAACATGAGGGTGATCTAGAATTAAATTAGAAACATATGACTAAGCCGTTACTTGCAATAGCAGACAGTAGAATATAAATTTTGAAGATGTTACGAAGAAAACATTTTCTATAACAGAAGAAACCGACAGCAAGCAGCGAATATCGAAATTTAAGTGTGATCGAAATCCAGTCCTATTCGTTTACAGGCGACCATCGGTGTCGACTTCTATAATGTTAGATAAAAGGCTGTTGGGGTATTAAATCTTATAAGAAATTGCAGTCGTTGTGAAAAATCCAAAACTTCGTGTTTTGTTAAACTTGTAGCCCTAAACAGAAAACTTAGATGTAGATTTTGATATTACTTTTAACTATTACCATTGGAGAGAAACATGGCTCAGCTTCGCCTTTAAGAATATGAAGCAAAAAGAGGACAAAAATTTAAGTTCGAAACATTTTAATAGTTCAGAAAGACGAGTTTCAATTTTTGGAAAAGGCCCTGGAGCTGAAAACTACATTTAAGGTAGCAGTTTAAGACACTAAAGATTACCGTTATTAGATCCTGATATGAATGGGAAACCCATAGCGACAGAAAAAAAAACGATAGACATAAAACTTTATAAACCAAGAGATAGACATAAAATAATAAAATTGGGTTTCCGGGAAGGATCACTGATGTAGTTTTGAAATTTGATGAGAAAAATTATTGCTGAAGTTGAACATTTTGAAATTTATTCTTATTTTAATGAATAGAAGGACCCTTAGGATTTTTTTTTGAAAAACTATAAGAGTATGTTAATTACTTTTGAAAATACCATTTTTATAATTGCACGTTGAAGGATGTCAGAATAAAATTGGTTGCTTTTAACGTTTCCCCCTTTTCCTCTCATGGTAAGAGGCATTCAGACCAGATGTAACGTCTCCTGTTTTCCCACACATAGTTAATTATATACGAACTTCCATATGTGGATCCTTTTCACTGAGAGAGTCCTTGTGTCTGGTCATTTGTTACTATCCAGGTGTGGGAACACATATGTGTGCCCCGTAATTTCAAACAGATCCATCATGTCCTCAAGGGAAAGAAACGGCAAAACATCCAGATGTCAAACTTTTTTTCCCTTATGAAGAGACTCCTCAAGTCATCAGGAAACGATCAACCCCTAGCAACCACTGTCGTTAAGTGTCAAACACAAGTGCACTTCAGCCTGTGCTAGATACGAATTTATTATAACTGCAAGTGCTCAAGAGGCAATCGGCCACAAACAAGAATCCTTAATAAACACTCCCTCGATGGAATTTAGAGCACTGAAGAAGCATTGCTGAGCAGCTACTGGGTGATAGGGAACTCACGTTCATCTATGGGAAAACCAGAGGCGAATATCCGATGGAAATAAAATGGGGTATTTTTCCAGAGAGGTGACAGGCTTCGAATCAGAATTCGGACAGACTTCGAGTGCGGAAAAGTTGTTCCTGCTTTTTTTGAGAAGGTACGTGTGATTCTGGTTTCTGGGTTAGGGACCACCTGATAAAGATCAGTGGATTTCTGGGGTGGCCCTGGAGTAGCCGTTTAGAGCCAACACCTTGTTAACGATTTTTGTTTAGTGACTTATTCTTAAATTTAATCGAGAAACTATTTCGTGATTCAACTTTCAAATGTTATTTGATTTTTGTAAATAATATTAAC
>JAPMOR010005351.1:865111-895508 GCA_026543865.1 Argiope aurantia
TATATAATTCTTCAAAAGCATGCCGATTTCTAACATTTTATATTGTAAGTAAACTGTTTCAAATTAATATTTTCAATCAATTTAATATCCAGCGGCGAAATTAAATTTTAAAAACAATTTGTTAACGTTTTGAAAACTTCTTATATCATTTATTTGAAATTTCTGAAATGAAAGTTTAGATTTGTAAATTCCTAATGTTCCACATTTGTAATAAAAATAAGAAATTTAGTGATAAATAAAAATAATTTGTAATAAAAATAAAAAGCTTTGAAATAAAGAAAAATGTTTGTAATGTCTGCTCTTAATTTAACTTAGATATGAAATATTTTATTGACAGTTTTCTTAAAATTAGTAATCAACTTCCGAAACATGTTTTTTGCAAATTCTTTAAATAATAAATTCTGTTGCTTTTATTTAAGAAAAACCTATCCTCTTCTAAAGAAAACTTGAAAAAATTCTATCCATCATGAATGGGATTTCATTAGTTATTAAAAGTTGAAATAATGAGAATTATTTCTGTAGTCCGATAATTTTGTACAAGAATAAAAATCACTTTTAATAAAATTATCATCTAAAAAATAGATTTTTCCTTCCATTGCATGATCAAAATAAACTTTCACTGAAAAAATATGTTCTAGTTGATAGAAACTTTAAAAATAGGGTTTTGTCATTTTTCCTACAATAGAAGCTCTTTCAAAAAGGGTTTTGTCATTTTTCCTACAATAGAAGCTCTTTCTAGGTTCTAGCAGCTCGACTTCCATGGAAGATTGCTTAAAGCTTCACACTGGGCAAATAATTACGAAACCCCAGGTATTGCAAATGAAAGCAATAAATTTGTTGGAATGTTCTTCCCAATGCAGTAATTAAACTGTCGAATGAAATGTATCTTTCATATCAGGAGAGAATTAAGATAAGGACACTTCATAAGGAGTCACAATGGCTTCTCCATTCATCACAATCC
Organism: Argiope aurantia; assembly: GCA_026543865.1. Taxonomy (NCBI): domain Eukaryota; kingdom Metazoa; phylum Arthropoda; class Arachnida; order Araneae; family Araneidae; genus Argiope; species Argiope aurantia. The sequence goes on from JAPMOR010005351.1 coordinate 866,073, forward strand.
GAAAATATAAAATAAAAGTGGAAAATATCGGGCGGAGAAGCTTTTAGAGTCCACTAAACACATCTTTGAAATGTTTCTATGATGCATAATATTCTAAATGGATTGTCTAAAGTAAATTTATGGCAAATTAGTGGTAACAGGATTTCATGACCTTTCTGTTTTCAAACATATTAGAGAGAACGATGCGTGGCATTTGTGGCAGATCATTAAGAAAAATCGGTAAATAAACAAGATTCATTTTTTGTCATTTTTTTTTCGTCGAAGCCGGTATTTCAATAACTGCTTCGTTGTAGTTGTGTTCATCCAATCATTGATCCATTTTGCAAGAATTCTTTAAAATAGAAAAATATTTATGATTTTACGACAAGCTAAAAGAATTGAAAACAAATACACAACAAAAAAATATTTTCAATGTATTCACGCAATCGTATTATGACTAAATGTATTACTTCGGATAATTTTAAAAACTTGAATAAACATCTTTAATTTCTAGGAATATTAAATTATAAAAATAAAGCAGACAGAAAAAATCAATTAAATTTTTATACTTACTAATTCATATTTGCATTATGAAATCTTGCTATTTATTTAAATATAGGAATTATATAGTTTGATTGAAACTAAGCAAAAATTACTTCACTATTACCTGACTTCATTATTCAAAAGGAGAGAGCTGTTTGGTTTCTCAAAAATTATTTTAAATCCTTTGTTATGGTTACTCTTTCCCAATTTTATGCTGAATATTAAATATTTTTTTTACATAAGTAGATTTTAATCGTAAAAGTTACCTCTAACTTATCAATAGCATATTTGACACCATGAAAAAGGAGGAAAATATGTTATTAATAAGTAAAACAATATAACTAAGTATAGACACAAAAATAAAATATAATATTTGACACCCTGAAAAAGGAGGAAAATATGTTATTAATAAGTAAAACAATATAACTAAGTATAGACACAAAAATAAAATATGTCTCTAGATAAACTGAATATCAGTTAGCTGCCCTCAAACCCTTTATGACATCGATTGTATATGCTGATATCTTTTTCTCTAATTTTTAAATTCTGTATGGCAAAACTTTATCAGTTCTTTTATTATTTTAATTAAAGCTATATTATTAGAATGTGTTATTAATAAGTAAAACAATATAAATAAGTATAGACACAAAAATAAAATATGTCTCTAGATAAACTGAATATCAGTTAGCTGCCCTCAAAGCCTTTATGACATCGATTGTATATGCTGATATCTTTTTCTCTAATTTTTAAGTTCTGTATGGCAAAACTTTATCAGTTCTTTAATTATTTTAATTAAAGCTATATTATTATAATATGGGATGACTATAAATAACATATGTAAGAAAATAAAAAAAGATAAACCCTTCTAAGTGTACAAAAATGAATAAAATTGAGGTTCTCCTTCTTCATTATTGTTAAAGGCTATTGACATTAGTAGGCTGTATTCATAGAAGCATATTTTAGCAATTTATAATCTTTTAGTATTCTCACCTCATCTGATTTATTATCACTGTATCTGAATTAGCTTCTTGATAATATTTTAATTTTGTTAATCCCATAATAGTTACCAACGAATGTAACCAAGATTTTCATAAAGAATAATAAGGATTATATTAAAAATGATTTAAAAGAGTTTATAGTCACTTTTCTATAAAAATGTTATTATTTCAATTGATTACTTTCAACCCTTTAATTATTTTAATATTTTCTATACTTGTAAATTCATTGCACACAGGTAATATATATTTTCATGCATTAAATAATCATAATAAAAGAGGCACAGTTAATAATTATTTTAATGCAATGCATAATGTCCCTGATAATGATCATTAAATCACATCATTTGAAAAGTGTTAAAGCACAGAATTCATTCAAAGAACGGTTTGAAAGCTTTATCTATTAGAAATTTTAAGGGGTGGTGAGTGAAAAAAAAACTCATTACACTGATTAAAACCGTAACGATTAATGCAAAATGTTTTTCAAAAATTTGGTCCGAAAGTGAAAATGCTAAAAATTTAATAATTAAAATAAAATGAACTAAAAAGTACTTAACTTTTCTGACCAAATCAGAAATAACTCCCGAAATTCACTATACTTCCGTGATGCCTTAATAATAGCCCTTTTCTCAATATTTCTCTTTCGCGAAACAAAACAATTCTCAAAAAATAATAAGCAAACTTTGTCTCATCTCTGTAGATTCTTTTACTAAGCAATCTTTTTCATATATATTACTGTTCACTGTAAGTGATACGTTCTATTTCATATTCATTGAAAAGATTTGCTGCTTTTTTTTATTGTAGTTCGATTACAGATTCGCGTAATTGGCAGTTGTTTATAACAGAGGGAGAAAATGCTAACACGTCATATTTAAGCCCCTTGCAATATTTTTAATTAATTAGATTTTTTCCCCTTTTTTTATATTTCCTTCTTGTTTCAAACAATTTCATCTATCTGTTCTGATTCTGGTTCAAAAAAGAGGGGAGAGAAAGAAACGGAAATTTCCCGAGGCCATCTCTCACCAAAAAAAGAAAAAATTACTTTATTTAATAAAGTATATGTGATCTTCTCAAAGTATTTTTTATTATGTTTCTCACTAAGCCTGTTTATTGTTTCACTCTTTAACAAGTAAAAAATCTAACAATTCCTTCGTGCCAGATGCATTAATAAAAAAAGCGATAAATTGATGAGCCATGCTGTCTCATATTTTTTTTTTCTTTTTTATGTCCTTTCTTTTCTCATAAGCTTTTTTTTGTACCAAAGATGCAACATGTAGGAAATTTTTAACATTTTTTGAATGGAATATTTTTCTTTCGTGAAAAATGAAGTAGTACATTAACTTTTGGAAAGATCTAATCTTTTTTTAAAAGTTGTGGTATTCCTACCCTTATTTTACTTCACATGAGATATTAGGTTTGTCATTTTTTTCTGCTCAAAAATAATATTTTATTAACTCTTCCGTTGATTTTTAGATTTTTAATAACGAAGTTAGCGTTATTTTTTGCTGTATTATATGTAGAATATAAAAATAACGACTAAATCAGTTTTAATTAATTTTATGTGAAAATTTTAAATGATCATAAAGTTATTAGAATTTCTTTTGAGACAAACAAATTAAATCCATATATTTTAATATTTAAAACACTCATCGTCGAAGTTTGAAATATGAATACCTTTCATCTTTCTAAATTATATTACCTGTTAACATATTCTGTTGAGAAGTATTCATTACTATTGCTATGGAACTCATCTTGTGGATGTATGGATGAAGAAATCAGACAAAGTGGAAACAGAAAACAAAGCATTTTTCCTCGAAATGAATTCCAGAGGCATAGGTAAATAAAACACAGTCTAAATGCACAAAAGACTAGACAGCAAATGAGCGATAAAATATCAGATCGTTCAGCGTGAACCATAAGAATGACAGAATTCCTCTTTGTGCGTAAACGTCTCTTCTTTTATAGTCTCTACACAGTGTATGTCGTCACATAAAATTCTTTAGAGGAACATCAGATTCATGTTTCTAACAGAGATAGGGCCATGAATCATGCAATTTTCAGAACCTTCATTTTTGACTCTGAAGTCAACAAATTCTTTGCCAAGTCGTCAAATTATTGCCAAGGTCAAAACCATTTACTTGGCATTCATTAAACACCCATTAAACCTCCGTCTAAATCTTTCTTTCCAGTGATGAGACTAATTGTTCAGGGAAACTATACTGCAGATTCATAATAATATGATTAATAAAGAGCAACTAGAAATATTTGAGCACAGCTGTTTTCAGTTGCTTACTAATGTTTTTACTTACGTTTATTAATGCATATGAGGGAATATTTTCATGCTCAATGAATCCTTTATTCACCAATTTCAGTTTTACGAGACTAAACATCGAACGACAACGTTAGATACTATGCGCATTTACTTTTGTAATGAAAATCGATTTCATTTAGTTATAAAAATTCAATTACTTGATGGCCTACAGAATATTGTTTCGTGGACTATTTGCAGAAAAAATCGCATGTATTATAAAGGAAACAAGTTATAATTACAATATTATGTGCAACCAATAGACAGATCTATCTAGTGATATTCTATTTAATATTATATATGAAATGAGCACGCAAATGTAGCAACTACGTTTTGACAGTTACTTCTGTGACTGAGGAAAGAGGTTCGCTTATAGGAAACATTTTGAATTTTTAAGGTATTTTATGAAAAATGTACAATCTCACAAGATATACCTACATAACTCTTGCTTTTAAGTATTACTGAGGTGAAACATTGTATTTTTGAAAATAAACATCGGAACTTATTTCTCTGACAAATGTGAGTACATGCGAGTTTTCAATAATATGAATTAACTCAAATGTTAATAAATAGTTTTTTGTCCTAATATCTGTCCTTCTAAAGTGAGGGAATAAATAAACTTGAGCAATTTAAACTACCACCAAATGGCAAATAAATATTTAGTTCAAAGCCTTCGTTGGCTAAATTCCAGATAAAAAATATCTAAAATTTTGAATTTTTAACCCCTAATTCTTAAATATAACTTCTCTTAGAAATCAAAGATTTGAATCTTTACAGCTTACAAAGAGAAAGTATAAGTTTTCTCAAAACGCATTCAAGCATTTTTCTTCATATCTGTTGTTTATTTACCAATATGGATTCCTGATTGGAATCTGAAGGTGTCTGGCTCAAATTCCATTTCTAGTCAAAATTATTTGTCAAAAGGGTATTCGATGTGATTATTTTGAAAAATATAATTTAACATTTTCTAACGTTTGCTTATGCATGTTCTCGCGCAAAGCGACTCCGCCCAATCTTGAAGCATAGGCACAACTTGTAGGATCAAGGACAAAATTCCAACAACAGATCATTGGAGTGAGACACCATCTGGTATGTGCAAGGAGCACCAGATGCCCAATAATCATGTCCACAAAACCAGTTTTCTATCCATTCCACTGTTTTCCATTTGAAATACACCTCAATATTACTTTTACAAATTCATTATAGCAAAATAAGATAAAAAATCAATATTGCATTATTTCATGAGTACAATAAAAATCGGACAATGCCAACAACAATTCAAAGGCCTGGATGAAAACATTAGCTGAAGAACTTCAGTGGAAAATATCTTATAAGAGGAAACATGAATAAGTTTTGAAGGGTATCTTTCGGATATTTTTTTCTTATTGTGTCTCTTAAAGGACAACTCAATAGGGCAGATGATTCCTCAACACCTCCATATGCACGCATGCCGGCGTCCAGGCATAGGGGGATCAGTGATCTGGGCGTCCTGGATTCGAGTCCCAGTTCGGGCATGGTTGTTCTTCCTCTGTCCTATCTGTGAGTTGTGTGAATGTGCCCTTCTCCAAAAAGGGGTTGTGCAAGCGAATGAGTGATGTATGAGTGGCAAAGTCGTACTCTTGGCTCTAATTGGTGTTACTAAAATAAGAGATGCACCCCCTATCGGCTTCAATAACTGTCTTCGTAACAGCAGGCTTGTCTAAGTGCCATAAGAAACAACAACAACAACAAGCACGCATTTTCTTTTGAAACAGATGTGCTTCATGTAAGCTAAAGATATCATGCCCAGCAATGATTTGGTTTAGGTGGAAATCACCTTTTAACCGCTTTGATGTAACATCTTTCAAAAATATTTCCAATCTGACTCTTTTTCCGAGGTATCCCATATTTTCTGCGGTATTGACAACATTTCTGGCTTTGTCTTGCTTCTAACGTGCACAATAGACTCGGCGAATTCCACATCAATACTTTTCATATTTATTGCTATCTTGGCAAACTCATCTGCTCTTTTATTATCATAAATACCCCCGTGAGGTCTGATCCAAAATAATTTTATATTTTCATATTTAAGATTCTTTTTCTTTATTCTATAAATTATTTAATTTTATCAGAGCAGCCCTTAAATCTGTGACAATTTTAACATTGACTAAATTCCTTTCAATCGAGTCATTTACTGCCTTTTCAATGGTGAAAAATAAAATATAAACCATATAAACCGTATTTTCACTGCCCTAACGAAACTGAGGATAATCTATCTCTTTTTAATTATAAAAAATGGATAAGCGCAGTACCAACTTTGTTACTGATCCTTGATAAATCCATAAAAATGCAATGATCCTCATGCAGTCCCTCAAAAAGGTGCCACTGTATTCTTATCTCATTCCAGGGTCTTAATTTAATTTGATAATCAAAGTTCAGTAAACTCTCTAATGTTTACTTTTCGTTAATTTCTCTTACTCGTTTTAACACTAGAATTTCCATGGAAATCTTTATATCTAAAGGTGGACAGCCCGAAAGAACTTGCAAGGCCTCATTAGAAACAGAACGATAGCCCTTTGTGCTTAAAGGAAGCCTCTGTATTTGTTAAAGTTTATTGTTTATACTTTCTGTATAACACCCTCTTTATTAATTGGTCTCATACTCCTTATTATTACTTAAAGCAAAGTGGGATCAATCGCATCTTCGACTTTCTTTTTTTAAATCTATTTTTCTTTCTATTTCCTTTCGATAAAGTATTGCAATGTTGCCTTCTTCAAGTTTTCTACCGCTTGATCTCTTTCTGTGTCTAATCATGGTGGCATTGCTAGGTATGTTTGTAATTTCTTCTGCCGTAGATTTGATACTCAACAATTTTTCCTCCTCTAAGTCCATTTTCCGAGTTAGTTTTCAAAATACCATTAACATTATTGCTTGTTCCCTTGCCATTCCATCCATAAACTCATTTGTAAATTTACTAAGAGCATTTCTATTCTCTTTAATTAAATTCTTCTCTGGAATTTAATCAATAAATAAAGTTAGTAACTTTCACTATATGTTAATAATAATGTTAAAAAATCCTCAGGTCCTCAGGTTCCAACATTGAATTCTCATTTTATTTATCCGAAGATTTTTTCCGGACTGAAGAGCAAGAGTTAACCTTTCCAATGTTTTCCTGCCATTACTTAACATGATTAGAAGTTGTAGGCAACAAATAAATGTTTCCATATATGATCTTATTGAAGTAAAAAATATTCTCCCAATGTTAATGTATACATACTTTATATTCCAAATGAAGCACAAGAACTAAGAAGCGAAAAAACCTATCATAATTATACAGTTATCAAAGGGACATATAAGAAATTCAGAAAAATTCTGCAATTTGACCTAAATTATAACATAACTGTGTACTGTATAATTTCACACTACACTCATGTCCATAAATTAAGGATAATACAAGTTCAGGAAAAGAAAAAATTAGAAGCAAAACAAATGTGACTTATTTGTAAAGCCTATTTATTAAACAGAAGGTAAAGAGCAAAACAGATGCTATATGTTTGATATCATTAATAAAACTAGCGATTTTTTGCTCCCTGGAGCAAATTATTAAAAAAAAAACATATTTACAAAAACCAATATTACATGGTTGGTATGATGGTTTATACATAGTGTGTCTCCCATACGATGCAATATAGTCCGTACAACGCCTAGCCATGCCGAGTATCAAATTGTCTATCTGAACTTGGGGAATATTACACCACTCATCAGGCAATACTCTCCGAAGTTCCGTTAGACTTGTAGGAGGTGGTTGACGGACTGCAATTCGTCGGTCAAGCATGTCTCATACATGCTGTACTGGATTCAAGTCCGGTGTGAATGCTGGCATGTCTATACGGGTGATATCCTTCGATCGAAGGAATTCGTTTTAGATATTTGCAAGGTGAGGATGGGCGTTGTCATCCATAAACACGAATTCTGTGCCCATGGCGCCCCGAAACAAAAATATATGTTGTTCCAGAATGACGTCCCGATAGATTTGGCCTGTCATGGTTCCAATTTGAACATGCGGATCAGTTTTAAAACCCAGAATAGTTCCTCCCCAAACGAACAATCCTGCACCACAGTAACAGTGTCGTTCAATGATGTTCTCTTGGTGGTAACGAATACCTGGCGCTCTCCATATGAAAGTGAGGTGAGAATCAGACTGCAAGCTAAACCCGGACTCGTCGGAAAACATCACACAAGCCTACTGTTTCGGTGTCCACAATGCATGCTCTCTACTCCAGGCTAACTGCAGGCTACAGTGAGTTGCAGAGACAGGTCTGATGCTGTGATTAGTCTGTTTCTTTTGGCAGTAACTGCCAAATACCGGTCATCATTCGGCGTTGTAACTCGGAAGCGACCTGTGCTGTAACGTCTACTCACATTACCATCATCTTGGAATCGTTGCCAAAGCCTGGAAATGACACTCTGGGCGATTTCAAGTTCCTCAGATACTTCCAGCTGGGCAACTCCACATTCCAGACGACCGATAATTCTACCACGTAAAAAATCATCCAAATGCGTCCTTTGTGTCATAACTATGCGGGTATTGCACAGAAAGGCTTATAAAGTGCATTCGAATAATTTTACTTCTTTGTCTGTATTCCTTATGCATCACTCTCTTACACTCTCGTCACTGTGACGTAGTATCGGTGTCATCTGGTGGCTTCCTGCAATTTGCATATGACTTTTGAAGATGTGTGTAGTCATTTTACGGGTGATATATGTATTTTAAATTTTGATTTTAGCGAGGCTCTGAATTATCCTGAATTTATGGACATAAGTGTATTTATCCTTATTATTAAGCTTTGGAAATAATTTCTGCGTCACTAATTTCGTAAGAGGCGCGAATTGTTTCGTAGCATCAAAATTATTTTTAAACAAAGAAAAAAAATAACTTCTAGTGCATTGAACAGTCAAGCCGTTTCAGATCAAACTAAGAAACATGAGAATGAAATTTTTATAATGAGAATTTTAAGTAATATGAAATATCGTAATTTAATCCTGAAATACGAAAAGAACACAAGTAATTTTTGAAATCTTAAAGATAGTTTTAATAATGCAATTTAATCAGTGTCAGTGAGTTTAAAACTGATAAATCCTGTCTCGAAAATGTTTTGAAATAAATAAATTTGCAATAATAGTCATTTAATTAAATCCAACCTAATATTTACCTTTGAAAATAAGTAATACTTTATAATTAAAAAATCGGAGGAAGAAATGCGGTTTTTTAAATGAATTTCTATATCCTTTAATCTAGAAATATTTTGATGATTTAAACAAATAAATTCTTGTATTAATAATTTGTTTCAGCTGATTCTTTTCAATATTCAAAGGAAAGTTATTCATGAAGCAATATTACTCAGATTCTGGCATAGCGGAGTTAAAAAAAAAGAAGGAAAAAAACTAAATATTATGAAATCATTAAAAAATAAATACCATTTGTACTATTATATAACGGGATAAAACTAAATATTTTTTAAAAAAAAACTAAATAGGATATACCTATGTTGTTGTATTTTATACAAAGTTTTAAATTAAATTAAATTAAAAAATGAGAATTATAAAAATAAGAAGGAAATTTATAAACTTGAAAGTCTATTGGGAGTCAACGAAAACATTAATGCATCTTATCGAGAGAATATCCACAGTTTTATTTTTCATTTTGTGACTAATACTAATTGGATTATAAACAAAGAAACGGAAATTTTAGAAAGTGTTTTATATATGTCCATTGACAAACAATTTAAAGCCAAATTTTTATTTTTTGGAACATTTTACAGAGCAATCACAAGATGAAGCAATGTTCTTCATAACATTAGTTGAAATATTAGTTGAACATTAGTTCTCTAAAAAAGACAAGGCTTCCAAAAAAACTTCAGAGAGAAAAAACAACGCTAATAAATGTATCTCTTAGGCTCCTCAAATGAAAGAATATAATTCAGTAAAATGCGAGTTTGAGGATGCATTATAATTATTACACCTAAATAAAAGCTATAAAAATCTATTTACATATGAATTTATACTTTTATTATTTTTACAATAATAATGACTTTTCAAATTTATTTATCAAATTTCAGTAAAAATATTAAGCTAGTCGATGTTCCGTCACCGAACAGCGGTTATATTTGTTTATCCACTGTTTAATAAAGCTACAATATATAGATTAGAAGCTTTCATAATTTTCTTCCTCATATGCTTAACTTGTATTTTTCCTTCAACTTATAAAGGGAAATGTGTGTGCATGTTGGAGTTCTAAAAGTCAGAACGTTTCACTTGAGACTATTAAATTTAGCATAAATATAATAAGAATTTTTAAAAAATAATTAATTAAAATTTTAACCAGGGTTTTTAACAATACTTTTCGAATGCATTAATGAAAAAAAAATATTTCTACAACAATTTAAAATACAAATAATTCATTTTTTAATAACATAAGTTTAATTGTGATTTTTTTCTGAACTTGGGCATTTTAAAAATAATTTTTGCATGAATTTGAAATTATTCTTCAAAGCTAAAAGGAATTTCAAACTACTTTTATAGCTTCACCCAGTATTTAATCCAGTGATTTTTTTCTATGTCTGAAAGCTAAGAAAGAAAGATTCGGTTTATTACTTGCGCAAATTACATAAGATATTAAAAAAATTAAAGTACCACAAAAACCAACGCCAGAAATCAAAAGATGACTTACTTGGGCAGTTATATTTTAAATAACAATATGATGTCACTTGACTCAGATTCAGAACAAGCAGAACATATTTAATGCCATTAAAATAACATAGTTCTGATATCTGTTACAATTTCATGCTTAAAAATTCTTTTTTGAGAAAACCATTCTCATCAAGTATTGTTTAAGTGGTTTAATTGAAATCAAACACATTCAATGTTTAAAAAGAGTCATCTGGTCTGCAAAGGCAGACCAGATAACAATATTTTTTCACTTATTTAGCCGATGCAATAGTGGAGCTCAAAAAATACCTATAAAATAGTTTTTCCAATAATTCTCCAATCCTACATAAAACAAATTATTAATATTGTTTCAAAGAATCCTGTTGCTACTAGCTTTGTTTCTAATTATTTCACAGCTTAATAAACGTTACCACATGCCTCAATTTTCTACGTTTTACAAGGGAGAGATAAATATTCAATATTACATTACGAATAATGAATATTTCAGACTTTTTCACATATCTAGTAAGAAAATAAAGTTTCAGGCTCATACTAAAGGCTAAAAAAATTCGTTTTTGGTTTAAAAAAATCGCTTTTTTCATTTGCACTTGTAAAATTGTTAAAACTTAGATAAGTGATATTGCTTAAGAAACTCTTTACTTTTTAAATAGAAAATGTTCATGGAAGAAAAAATTACCATAATCATTGCATTATTGATTGAACTCATTGTTAACAAATTTTTATCCGTAATTAAAGCGAAAATTTTATCTTTCATCCAGTAATCGATTTTCATGTTTCTTTACAAGGTTTTTCACCATTACATTAAACTACAAACAGTATTAAAAGCGATCATGAGAGTAAATATTGCATTGTCAATTTTTAAGAGGTTGGCATCTATGAAATACTGAAAGAAAAGAATGGATCATCTTTACCATCCAGAGCAATTTTTTTAAACTTAAAGGAAGCATTTTTAACCGATATTTCTGAAAATGCCTATCATTCATGTAGTAATTATTCCGGAATTAATATTCATTATACAAAGTATAAAAAATAATTTATTTCACAGTATTTATATTTTTTAGCTGCATTTTTTGAAAGTTCGTAATCATTGAAGTCCTATTAACTGAATACCTCTGATTTATTGATTACATTCTTTATTTTTATACCTATCCCAAAAATATGAGATTTTTTATTCTGATAATAATTTTCTGCTCCCTGAATTTATCGATGGATGTTTCATAACATTTCATGTCATTCAGAATTTCCAAAATATTAAAAATATTGCAGCAAAATAAAACCATTCCATACAAGATTTTCACCAATCTGATTGGCTTTCAATGTGAAGTTTTTGGATTACTTACATATTGTAAAGATTTATTTCTGATTGAAAGGTATTCCATATTTGCTTATGTAGAATTTTAATATCTTTTGCATCTATCATTGAGCAGGGTATGAGAAAGTATTTCAGTTATTGCTCTTAAAAATACAGAGGAATATTATTTTTAGTAGAAGGCAAAATGCTTATATTTAACGTTGTTCTGTTCAATACCCTGCTTTATACTGAAATATTTCTTATTCATTGTTGCCTTATTGTCTCATGTTTTCTAAAAAAGTTCTGATCTCAAAGTGCTTATTTTTCAACTTCAAAATGCTTACTATTTCTTTTCAAAAGAAAAAGAAATTCTATTTGCTTTGAATACCTTACAAACAGGTTTTTACTGACAAAATTGAAATTTAACATCAATCGCTTCAAAACATTTGCGCACACAATTTATCCATGCCACAAACTGTAATGATGATTCTAGAATTCCTTTCCCAATAGCGACATAAACGCAGCAATTACACTCGTCAAGGCAATGAGTGGGTAAAACTCTTCTTTACGTTTTGCCATTTCCAGTTGCAGCGTCTTTGCCCCGCACTTTAATAATTTCCAGGTAATTCTTCTGAAAGAGATTAGAAGGGTAATTCGTTGCAGGAGTTTTAAAACATTTTGGAAGAGCGGCAGATGTTAGGATTCTTGCTACGACCTATCAGTAACAATACGTGTGAGCTGAAGAGCGTCGGTGACGGAAAAGTCATTTACCAGCTGTCCGTAGTGGAAGTTCCGTGATAAATCTCTTTGCTAGACAAGGGTTTTCATCATCTATAGAGGCGATTGCGAGACAGGTGTTGAAAGAGATATTTCAACATGCTTCGGAGCTCGTCCGAACATCTGACAGCCTCCAGGAGCTTTGTTAAGCGGCATGTAATTAGTAACCGAGCTAGAAAACTTTCAAAGGTTCAAATTTTGAGATTTTTTTAAAGAAATTAAGAGAATGTTTCTTGAAGAAAAATAAGATGGAAAAATGGATTCTTTGTTAAAACTTCTGAAAACAAACCATGTTAATTTTATATCATATTATTTTAATCCACTAGAATTTATAAATAATAATTTATTTATTTCAGTGAGTCCCATTTATAGAAGAAATTTCGTTTCTCAAAGTAGGAATGAGGAAAAATGCATTTATACCCAGGCCTTATATTAAGAAATAATCTTTCACAACGGTATTTTTTAAAAATAAAATATGTATATTTTTATAAATATAAATACTAAATAACATTATGAAATGAATAATATTTTAATTGAATGAAAGTTTCAGTTGAGTAAATAATTTTCAATTGAAATATCACAAGCATAATTTTAGCTACAAAAAATTTCTTAATGAGTGTGTTTGATAATCCAAAAAGCTTTATTCTTTTGGGTTTCATAAAAATGAATGATAAGCAAAATTATTATTAAATGAAATATTTCATAAGACTAAACAATTAATTTTTCTAGAATTAGAATTATTTTGAGGAATTTGAATTCCATATGTTATTAATTCTATTCATAATAATGCAATATTTTACAATACAATAAGGCAATAATTCAAAATAATGTGTGTGTGTTTTCTTGAGAAAAAGCGATAATTTTTTTACTAATAAAATAAAAGCAATTTTCAATTTTAAAATTTTATTTTTAAAGAAATATTATTTTTTTATTAATAAAAGATTAGGAATAGAATCAACTTCTTTGTATCCGCATTACGATATCGCTTATTACATGTAAACTCAAAAAGTTTTATAGAGTATGTGTCATGTGCTCAAATTTTCTCGCATTGACAAAAATTGTATATAAGTAACCAAACTTGCCAATATAGAAAAACTATCAAACATTAACCATTATTAATGTACAATTTTAATCACTTTTTCTAACATTTCATGTTGTTTTAAAACTTTAAAGTAAATTTACTAATAAATCACTGTTTCTATATGAAATTTCGCTTCATTTTGACTTCATTTTTATTCCCATTTTATCTTGAACGTTATTCATATTCATCAAAGACAATTCACATTCACATTCTCATAGACAAAGAGATAGACTCAACACGTAAGAAAGATGAATTCTTAGACACAGAAAATTTGACTTATTTTATTACAGATTATGCTGCATGTTTAATGCATAATTGCAGCAAATCAACATCTAAGAGAATATTCGCCTCTGTAAAAAGCCTTAAATGTGCATCTTAACTTATTGAGATAATTCTATGATTTCTTCAATTCATGAGATTTGAGACAGCATATAATTTGGGTCAGAATTACTTTTCTGCAAAACAAAAACTGTGTTACAGATTTTTGGTCTAGATTTGCCTCATAGGAAAATTTTGTTATTGTTATTCTTTCAATATATCTGAATTAAGAAACGGGATTGTGCCAGATGCGCGCATCCATTAAATCTTGCTATTTGCGCTCAAGCTATGGAAGAATTACGGCAGTAAGTAAGCTTTATCGATATTTATATAATTTAGCGCGGTTTATGTATTGAAAATCTATTTCATATGGTGATCAATGCTAATAATCTTATTTAATGCTCTCTTGAAACTGCAACACGCTTTGTATTGAAAATAAAAATTTACAATTTTCAATTTTAGCAGTAATTTAATACTTGATTCAAACTAAAACTGTTTCAGTTGCCGAATGTGTTTAATGCATATCTTCAAACTTCATATTCGAAAACTGTTCTCTATAAACATCTGATTTCGTTAGTTCCTCATGTATTTTCTCATAAAATGTTCATATTAGAATTTTCTCATAAAATGTTCATTCTAGAAATAAGCTTATTCATTATGTAAGCAGTATTCTTAAGATTTAAAATTTAATTTGTAAAATATTTTCTGTGAACTGATATTGATATGTATAGCATTTTTTCATTTTCTGAACAGAAAAGCAAAACATTAGAGAAATTTTCCATTATAATTTTAGAATATCTGAGCAGAAATAAAATGGAAGTCCCACACAATTTTTTGCAAACGTAAGAAAAAATATCCTTCGACGATAATATGAACGGAATTTACATTTCTTGCTTTAAAGAGAAGTAGTTCATTTTAAGTACCACAATAAAGGCTGTATAAGAGTCGTTCTGGCTTTCAACTTTTTGCAATAACAAAAATATACGTATAGCAATAAAAATAATACAAAGAATCATATTTTCGAAATTCCTTATAATACATTTTATGCAATTTTTAAAATTCAATTCCTTTTGCAGTATAAATATAATTTAATAAATATTAAAATAATTAAAGACTGCTAAAATAATATAATGGAAATTATTCTGATTATCAATTTTTAATATCTTTATAACTATAATAATTATTACGAATTTTATTTATTTAAATATCTACAATTTTTAGCATTTATCTTTTATACAATCGTTAACAGTATTGCGATTCACAAAATAATCAAATAATTTTTTATCAATATTTTATACAAATTACATAATTGCACAATTTTAATATAAAATATTTCAATCATATATTTATTAGGGGAATCAATAATTATTAGAATTAAAATGAATAAACAAGGCCATCAAGGTAATAATTTTATCAAATTTTGCAAGCTGTTGATGAAAATATAATGAAAAGCGAATTTTAATATTTGCAACTGTATTTAGTTCAAATAATAATGTGAATTTTTTATATCATAACTGAATTAAAAAAAGATTGAATGCATTTACAAAGGAGAAATTTCAAACGTTTAAATATCAGTATTTATTTATTCTTCGAAGTATTTTCATGTATTCGCGCCTTGTTTTAAAATTAGAGGGAAAATTTCAATCTCGTTAATATCACTTATAAGAATCATCCTCCTTTAAAAATAATTGTAAAGATTTCATTAATTATTTATATTTGGAATAGTTCTCCACGTAACCAGTGCAAATGCTATGTAAATCAAGATATGTTAATTTAGTAAATAGTTAATCATCTATTTGAATTTTTCTTTGTTTATCATTTTAAGTATAAATTATAATACTAGATTTTGACAAAAATAGCACTATATCATCAACTATTCACTAAATTTCAAGACGTCATATATCATAATTTTCATAGGAAAAAAATGTGATTGTCCCATAAAAGAGCTCTCATCCATAAATATCTTTCTAATAATAAGAGTCTAAGAATAAGAAATAAGCATTTTCTATTGCCGTTCTGCCTGTTCCCTGATTTTTTTAAGAGAGACAATTAGGTTCCAATAAACTTACAATGTAAGGGCAAATGCTAATAGTAAAGGATGTGCGCAAATGCGAGTGAGAGTATCTACAATATTTTGGCATTTAACATTTGAAACACACAGCACAACTTTCTCCATTTCCTAAAAAACTTGGAAGGATCCGGTAGCAGAAATTGAGGGAAGTCTCAACACAAAACAGCTTTAGAGAATTAAAAGCATTAGCATTTTTTTCTATTCATTAAATGATAGTGTGGACTTTGGTGTCAGTTTTAGTAATTACAATACTGGGATAAGCTGAAAAGAATGTTTAGATTAAAAAATATAACGAAAATTGAAATAAAAAGGAAATTAAAAGACATTATTAGAATATATTAAGTATTTAAAATTTAATCTTTATTTCAAACTGCAATTTTTGACTGCAAATAATAATAAGTGATAATTTTCACGGGCGAATTTATTAATGTTATTAAACAACATCTCTTCGTTAAATGTGTTTTTTAGGTTTATCTCATTAATAATCTTAACAGAAAAATAATGATCTAGCTTTTTTTTTGTCACAACATCAAATTCTTTCAGCAGGCTTAACCATACGTTTAGAAAGCTCTGTGCCGGTTGATGAGGAGTCATTGCAGCAGTTATTTGATTACATCTATATGTCTTACATTTTTTTATAATGAGAGAGTATCGATTAATCTTTTCTTCTTATATCGTCTACATTAATAAAATATCTGAAGTTGATGTAAATATAAAAAAGCTCTTCTCTGCAATTTCAGAAACTCTAGTTAACAGCAGAACACAGAAAATGAGATGCAATAGAAAGGATGCTTAGTTTTTTTTATACACAAATAAATACACAATTATAAAAATGACAAACTGTAAAAATTAATTGAAAATGAAGAAAAAGATTTTCATTTATTAATATAAAAAATGCATTTTCCTAATTAGTACTTTTTCTATAGAAAGTTCCTTGATATTTATCGATTATTGAGTCCTGACTAATTTATAATATTGTATATGAGTTATCGACCTTAATTTTCTGTATGACGTTTCGAATTTTGCTTAACTCCAAGGGCATTACTGAATATGAAAAACGACAAATATTTTAAATGCGTAAAATTAATGAATCTAAAATTTCAGTGACATATTCAAATGGTTTGATATGAGGCATTCTTTTCTACCTAGTTATAAATAAAACCTTTCTTTTTATTGTTGAAGTATTTCCAAAAGCTTCCATTTCATTCGGTTGACCAGAGAGTTCCCCACTAATAAAGAGTTAAAATTAATACTCATTCGTCTTTATCCCCTTATCTTATGCTCACCGTGGAAATAGGAAAAGTAAAGCTTCTCTCCAATGGTGTCTTGTAATTAGATATCTTTTGAATCAGAATAAAAATATATTGTTCACTTTTCAACAAAGTGGCAGAGCTTTGACTTCAATACTGTGACAGAAATGTCCAATGCGACGTAGCATAAGTTGTTACAAATCCCTCAAAATTAATTCATTGTTCTAATTTATATATTTTACTAAATTTTTCAAGAATCACAACAATCCGTTAACTTACTAAATAATTTTCCCTTTTCTTTCCTAACCAACATTTTTCTTTAAAGGACATTGTCTATGACATCAAACGAAACTGCTGGAAATTTTTTTGAAATATATTATATCAGAAAGTTTCCTGGATATATTTAGTTTTTGATGTAAAACACTAAATATATCATGTTTTGAAAAATCACCAAAAACTCAGAAACGAATTATCTTCGAAATTCCATTGAAAATAGAGAAAATAGGCTGAAAATCTCGAAACTGTATCTTTCAATAGACAGACGAACTAGAAAGAAATATTTAGTATTTTAAGATATCTTGAAGGTCGCCAGAATATGTAATTTTGTGGAAAAAAAAAGCGAAGTTAATGGGGTATATTCATCGTTGTTTATCACCTTTCAAAAATTCGTGTATGATGATGTATTTTTGTAGATAGGAATATATTTAGTTTTGCAGCCTTATAGAATCGGACACTAAGATATCAAAATTGTAACAAATGCATATTGCAGAATAAAAAGGGAACATGTTCCCTTTTGATAAATAGTTCATCAATTGACAAACATTTGAGAATTCCTTTTCATTCAAATATTACATTAATGTTTGCTGTCGTTTTATCAAATATTTTACAAAAAATAAAAGAAGAGAACAGTTTTAAAGTTATCCATGCTCACGTTATTTCCTTTACAACTTTTCTTTATAACTTTCAAACTGATTCTGTACAAAAAACTTTAAATTGCCCAATATAGATGTAGTGCATAAGGGAAAATAATTTCATTAAAATATAAAATCATTAGAAATTGCAAAATATCTAAAAGTTTTTTAACAGTTTCAATTTAACCTATATTCTTAAATATATATTTTAAGTTAAAAGTTCCTAATTATTGCATTTTCCATATATATTTTAAAAAACAACAAATGGTAAAATGCATAGGACCTGCAGCCTGCGATATATTAGGCATTTAGAAACTCTTCAATCAATTCGTTTCTCTGGATATAATGTGATCTTAAAATTTTTCCAAATTAAAGAGATATTAAATCCCATCTGCTCTCAAAGTAAATAGTGCAGAATCGTCCCTAACATCACGATGCCTGGCCTGAAATCTTTAAGAGCCTTAATATTTTATGCACTATTAAATTTACGAAACTAAATGCGAAAGCACTTTCTGCACGAAAGCTTATTAAAGACTTGTTTATTCAATCTGGACGCTGTTTCAAAGAAAATTACTGGAATCTGAAAGGATTTTAACATGATTTTATTTGACCATTAACGAAACTAAACAGAAAATGCAGTTTCAAGCCATAACGTTTCAGTGAACAGGGTAAAGGAAACTTAAGTCGTATTTTCTTGAAAAACAGTGGCTGCTGAAATTTAATAAGCGCCATGCATGGCTTCGGATTATTGTGTGAATCTAGAACAAGGTCGTTGTGTTTCTTTGGATGTTCTAATAGAAATAAATATTGAAATAATTTTGAATATATCTGAGAAGTTAGAAAAATAGATTATTGTCAAATGCTTCCAAGTATCTTTTGTTAGCTCTAAGGAAACAATAAAAATAATGAAATATTCAAATCAAACGAATACGAGATTCACAAACTTGGAATGTTTATGAAAAATGCATTATAATTTTGAAGTAATTGTTAAGATAAATAAACATTTACTTCATAATGCTGTTGGAAATTGGATTGATTATAAAAAGCAACTTTAAAGGAGATTGACTCGTTTGTACAATACTTTTCGTAGTTAAAACTTCTTTAAGTGCGTGAAAGTCAAGTTATCTTTCATTAATGCATTTCCAAAGGAAAAATTATTAAATGTTTTCTTCTGTTACAATAATTTTTCAATATCATAAGAATTTTATATAAAACCCCTTTGAAGATAATTTTCACTCCGCAAAAAAAAAAAAAAAAAAAAAAAACCCAGAAAATGCATTAGTTATTTATTTAATCCGATATTATAAATAATTCCTTTTGCATTTATAGAGTTTAAATTTAGCTAGAAAAAATCCATGTACGGTACCTTGACATATGGAAAAATGTTAAATGTTAATCAAAAAGTTTTTATTTAATTTACTTGTTTTTATTTGATTAAATAAATTTTCTTGAAACTGGTTTAGGAGAATAGACATCTTTATGTGCTATCAAGCTCTTCTAATTAACTATCAATGTCATCATTCTTGAGAAAAATGATCATATACTGGTGAATTTAATTATTTTTTTTTTTGGAAGAAAGATTCAGACTATGATAATTGACTTTTGAAATAAAACTAGGAAATTTATTTTGACATGAAAACGTTTGTAACATAAAGAAAGGAAAAAACTTAACATAAAAAGAAGATATTGAAGTACACCATTTACATACTTACAGGCACTTCTACTATGCAAAAAAAATGCCTTTATTTTTATACCTGCTGTGATCGAAGTTTGTTATCTTTTTCAGTGACATGAAAATTCGGTTTAATCGGTGATTTGAATCCATATATCAATACAGTTGGACACACTTGAACCAAAACATAATCTGAAAAACAGGACTGATGATGTGGCCAATAAACACCAGGTGAGTTTTAATTTATTTCTAACAATCACGATATAAGCAACCATAAATGCTGAGTCTTTTTTTTTTTTTTGAAAATCTTATCCTATAAAAGTATAAATAAAATAAAAATAAATAAAATATTCACTTTTTATAATCCTATATATTTTGATATCCTTTCAAAGGCAATACAATTTTACAGTAGCCATGAGATTCAATTTTTAAAATACTAAAAACTTCACGTGATTTTTAAATACTATTTGTCTTGTATTTTACAATGAAGTCCTTCTGGGCATTCCCGATGAATTTCAAAATAAATTCATTTATTTGATTTAATAATTCTTTGAATTAATTATAAGGCATTTAAAATAACTAAAAGAAGTTGAAGGCGGTTTTCCAAGCTAAAGACCTTACGTTCTTAAGGTGAGCACTGGAGTTCCATTTCCGAAATACACAGAAGTCCCTTTCAGTTTATCTTCTATGTCTTTTGCTTTGCGCTTTCATTCTCAATGTCAAGCAAAGAAGTTCGCCGTAATAGACTATTGTCGCTCTGTTTGTTTCTTTCTTCTCATGAAATTTATAGATGTACTAAATGAGATAATAAAAAATTATAAAAATTCATGTAATATGTCTATAGAATTGACACCTACAGAAGCGAGTAGAAAAGACAATGAATTTAAAGTTTATAAGAATTTCAAAGTGCAACACGTATCTACGTCTTTTCGTAAATTTGGAGTCGGTGGTTAGTTTAATATATCCAAACGCCAGACAACCTTTATGAGGGAATAGGACCCAACATTTACAGAAGAAATATTTATAATTTAAGAAAATTTTAAAACAGCTCCAATCATTATCGAATTTGAATGGGAAGAAAATAAAGGATACATTTAATGAAAAATAATTCAGTAAGTGACAGAGAGGATAAGGAATTCGAATGTGATAACTGTTATGAAAATGATAGAAGGACAATTTCGAAAGGTATAAGCGTTTGTATGGTACTTTAAAAATGTTTGAAATCCGAAAGAAAAATTGGAAGGTATGAATGAAAATATGAAGTCCACATATGTGGTAAAAACTGTTAGAATTGCAAGATATGGGTTATGAATGATCATGAAAACTATATGTACGAAGAGGCGTAAAAGGAGTAGACAGTGAAATTAAATGTGTTAAAATATTAAAAGTAGGAATAATTTATGTCAATCTTGTAAATATGAATATACTGAAAAATACATGTCCTTTCATGTAGGACGATTCAAGAGACAGGAAGACATAAAGTCAATCTAGTTAAAAATCGTGATTTAAAAGGAAACGGAATCATATTTGAAAATGATGATGAACATTGTGAAGGGTTATATGATGAAAAATATTTTGGCTATAAAATACTAGCCCATTATGGAAAATGATTTGATTTTCAATTTTTAACCCAATAATGCTTTAGATATAAAATTAAAGTATTTATTATTTATCAAGGCAATCAACTCCTGTACATAAAAGCCGATGAATAAAATACAATTTTTGTGGATTCAATCAATTTTATGATGATCCCATTCAGGGATTTTCCAAAAACCTTCGGTCAAAAGGAGCTTTCAAAAGGATGATTTCCTCATTATTTTAATAAGAATTGTAACCCAAATGACGTGGGTAAATGGCCTGCAGAAGACCAATTAGGATACGCTCTATGATATGCTAAGAAATGAAAGGGAAAAATCCCTAGAATAGTATGAAATTAAGGAAAATGAAACATTTGGCATCATAAAAGTTTTCATCAAATACTAAAGAGCAGATGTTGTTATTTTAAGAAAAGGTTGCTTAGAATTGAGAAGATTCTTTTTAAAAATAGTTCAAATAGATCCCTTTCAATACTTAAATCTGGAGGTGGCTGTTTTGAAATATAAATTCTTACCAAATTCAACAGCAGTAGATGAAGAGACCATTCAACACGATCAGTATAGTAAAAAAAAGGATTGCTTGGCTAGATAATTTATCTACAAAACGTAATGTAAATATATAACATGCTTTAAATGGTGGTGAGAAAAATTCAGCTTAGGTAATAAAATGTGTAGAATCGATAACTTTTAAGAAAATACCGTTTATCAGTTTCAAGGCTGTCATTGGTGCAGTTGTTTGAAGTGTTTCCGTGAGCCTACTGTTCACTTACAAAATCAAATATGTACGAAACATTTATATGAAAAAATTAAACATTCAAATCACAAGATCAAAGATGTGAATTCTTTCAGCTATGGGAATCAGATTCCCATCACAATAAAGAAATTCAAAAAATATAGAAATTCTTGTCAAAAGAATGAGAAATCCTATAGATGCCTTTTACGGGAGAAGGTGTGATTCGACCCAATTGAAATATGAATTCAAAGAAAAAATAAGATCAATGGTTGTATCCAGCAGTTCATTACTTTGATACTTATCCAATTGGCGAGACAAAGGCTCCTCAAAATTACAATGAGAAATAGTACGGATAAATAAAATACAAGGTTGAACCGCCTCAAAAGCTCGATAAACAGGTGTTACTTTATAAAGGTGCAAAACTGTTATTTATAATTGTGCAAATTGTACTTCGAAATTATAACATAACATAAGACAATACCTGATAAAGCTAAATCATTTATTTGAAGAAAAAAAGAGATGCCAAACATATCGAAACGCGAAATAAAGAATGTTAACATACAGATAGCAAAAGGTGTCTTATCGGCGCATCGACTACGGATGAAATGAAATTGGCTACTGAAAAGGGGTATAAAGTTATACATGAAGAATGTCGCTTAGAAAATAAAAGATATATTTTTCAGAGATTAGGGGATTTCATTTTTGAAAATAAAATTAGAAACAGATAATGATCTGAAAATTTAAAAACTGGAGAAGGATATAGAAAATATGTGTTTAGGAAACTGGATAAAAATTTAGAAACATTCGAGAAAAACCTTAGAATTAGATGGTAAGATATGTTTAATCCCATTATGGGGTAGGTTTGGCCAACGGAAAATCCTGCCTCAGAAAGAAATGATTATAGAATTAGGAGATTTTTCTAGAAATGCAAAATATGATATTATTAATTAAAGATTTAAATATGATATTTATGAATGATGACAATGTAAAAATGAGTTATAAAATAAAAGATGAATATACTAAAAATCATTTCAGAAATAATGTTTATATCGCTGGGTTTATCACAAGTTCAGTACGCATAGAAGACAGTGTAATTTATTACCGTTTCGTATACATTGAAAACGGTACAAGTAAAATGGAATCAAGTCTTATGTTATGTGAATAGACTGATGACTGGAGAGATTATAGATATATGAGCAGCATATAGATACGCTAATAGGACACTAAAATTAACTAAAATCATATAAAATATCAAAAAACGCCTGATATTTAAGATCATTCCTAAAAAACTAGAAAAAAAAATTTAACAATTTTTTTTTCTTTTTTTAGGGGTGTTTTTTTTTTTTTTTTGGCTTAAATATGAGGTTTTTATTGATATTTTATATCATTTTAGTGAATATTTATAGTGAAATTTAGAGTTCTATAAGGGCACATATATACTGCTTATATAGTATTATGGATATCCGGTGCTATGGATATATACTATACCCCGGTGCTATATATAGAGCTATGGATATATACTGAATGATGATACTATAAAAGAGAAGGTCAAAGGATTCAACCTGTCATTCGAAAACGAAACGTTTTGACTTTTAGTGATAGAATGAAAGTAAATACAGAAGAAACGGAATATTTAGAAATATTAAATGATCAATTTAAAATCGAAAAAGATAAAAATATTTCAGTTAATACTCTAAATAAATGATATATATTTTGATATGATAAGCGAAGAACTTTGGATAATTTCGATAAAGTATCATTTGGATATTAATTACTAAAACTGATTCTTATTAAAATGGATGTAACTTTTATAATCATTGTTTAAGGGTTCTTTTTTTCTAATCATAAAATAGCTGCAGAAAGTGGTTGGGTTTATATCAGACAACCGATAAAGGAATCCTTATGTGTCCTCGCTCCAATGTGTGAACTGGTTAAGAATTAAAAATCGTGAAAAAGTATACTACTTAAGTACATGGTTTGAGATTTAAAAGATACACAGATAATCCAGAGCCATGAATAAATAATAATGAAATAAAGATTTATGCCAATAATTTACATGACTTGTGTAGTAGTACGTTTGCGGATAAGCGTCTAGCATTAAAGAAAGATTTACTTGAAGGTATAAATTCATTTGGCTTGAGTGCTTTTAAATCACCAAAGTGTCCTGAGGTAGTAGGGCCTGGTTGAGGAAATGTATGTCTTATAAAAACTGCATATTAAGAAATTAAATGCAATAAATAGAGTCTTTCAGATATTGTATGATTAAACGTTGTGATGACTTTCATGGTGCTGATGTATGCATTTTAGATAGTGAAGATTCATATAAAGTTCATATTCTTTACAACAGAGATTTTCATAATATTTATATACTAATTTTGAAATATGTAGATATGTTAGAGGTTATTTCTGAATATATTGAAACTATGCAAAATTCAAAACAAATTATTCATGATAAAAATAAAAATTAATTTTAACACTTTAAAAAAAGAAATATAATATATGGACGTCTAAAAAAGGCCCAACGCTTCGGATTCACTTGAAGCCACAAATTTCAAAAAATTAAATGAACTTCATATTGGTCGAGAATATCCTGTAAATGAAATAAAACAAATATCCAGGAAAAATAATGAAATATTAATTGTAGAGTTAATAAATGAAGATTGGAAGAACTTTACTATTTTTCTACCCTAACAATGTAATAATAAAATAACAAATAAATAAATAAATCTACTAAATAAATTTCCTGAATTAAAATTTATATATAAGGGAAGGAAAGACTATGATAAGGAGAAGCAATATATCTCAAATAGGAATGAAGAAAAACTTGAAGAATTCAAAGCAATCAAAAACTTCAAAATGAAAAGAATGTTCTTAAAATTTATGTATAGTTAGTTATATACACTGGTGTGCAAACCTTAAGCAACAGGTATGTTTTTTGCCATAACTTCACAAGAAATCACCTGAGAGACATGAAATTCAGAAATGAGATACAGCATTTTCTTCTGAAAGAATGACGAAAGCATAGCTGCGCAGAAATGAATACAATGCATACAGTATGGAATCAAACAAAAAGAGGCTTTATTGAACTCATAGTATCGTTACACATGATTGTCTGTCCAAGAGGAAGAAAAGCAAGCAGATGTTCCTTAGTATGGGATATGCCCTCCCCTTACTGCAATGGTTGCTTCGCACCGTCTCCCCATACTCAGCACCAGATTGTCCAACAATTCTTGAGGTAAGAGTGCCCATTCCTCAATCAGCATCTGTTTAAATTGTCGGGTGTTCCCAGGAGGGTGTAATCGTGCCACAAGGCGTCTCCCCAAAGCATCCCACACATGTTCTATCGAATTTAAATCAGGGGAGCACGCCGGCCAATCCATTCGAGTGATATCTTCACTTTCCAGGAGCTCCTCAACAGCATGAGTCCTGTATGGCCGTGCATTGTCATCCATAAAAATGAAGTCTGATCCAATGGCACCTCGGAACAGACGCACGTGGGGAAGGATCGCCTCCTGACAATAGCGATCTCCAGTTACAGAACCTCTGTCGAAAACGTGGAGCTCAGTCCGCCCGTTCATCATAATGCCTCCCCAAACTTCAACTCCAGGACCACCAAAACGGTCTCTTTCCGTGATGTTACAAGCGATTCCCAACGCCAGTTGATTTGGAGAGAGGTCGGGACACGGTTTCATCCCATGATTACCCTGATTGCTGTATATAATATTGTATCTGTATAGCAATTTATTACTGTTTCTTGAAATATTGAAAAATAGAAAATGATGTTTTCTTTCATGGATAGTAAAACAAATGTATGTTGATATCTTTGACGTTAAGGAATTTGTTTCCTTTAAAAAATTTCATATTCAAAATAAACAGAACTTATGTAAGACAATCAAAACAATACGGCTTTATTGTTTGTGTGTGGTATTTTGGTGGAATCTTGGGGATGAAGCTATTCTAAACGATTTATTTGAAATTACATATAAGCAATACTCACGGCGAAGCACCTAGACGCCAGGGGTGATTTCTACTAATATTAAAACATGAAGGTATGTATGCCTATGTGTTGACGCTCTTTAAACCAGACCATTTGACCTAAAGCTACCAAACAGCATAGATATACTTTGGAAGATAGAAATGTGCACTTCGGAGGATTTTTTTTTTGAAATTTTAATTAATTAAAAATTAAACAAGTTTCTGTAGTTCATCCGCCGTAATTTATAAAAATATTATAGCACAAAAATTATTTTTACATCAATATTCCAAAAATTATCTTTTCAATGACTACAATTTTTGGAGTATAAATAATTTTCGATACTTAATTAATTTTTGCAAGAAATATTTTAACCACATTTTCCAGAAAAGTCGTAAGAAGTCTGAGCAAATATTAAACGTATCACGAACGATAATGCAAAAGCATAAGAATTCTGGAAGAACTGGGATTATTGATTCTGGAATTATTGATGAAAGTTAGAATTAAATTTGCAATTATTTTTTTAAAGTGCAAATTAATTTTCTGTACTTTACACAAACCATTATTACAAAACAAATTTCAGGAAAGCAAGCGATATACTTAGGTAATTCTGCAACGAATCTGAAAAAACTTACATTTTTATTTAAAATACTATTAACATGAAGATAAATAAGGAAATTTTACATTGTCTTAAATTAGAAATTAGATTATGTTGTTAAAAGGCTAGAAATAGTGAAGTGTACCTTTTTTAACTAATTTTAGTGGATCTGACAGAAAGTAAAGAAAATGCATATTTAAATGAACATAGCAGCAGAGGGCATATAAAATTGTAGGAATTATATTTATATGTTACAGTAAAATCCCGAAATCAGTCGAAACACAAATTAACGCGTCTTAACTGACAGCTCTAGGGAGAAGCCGAATAAACTAGGGAAAGCGCGTTCTATCTATCAGCGGAAGGGAGAACCGGAATTAACTAGTTAAAACTCGTTCTAACTGACAACACAAGGAAAAAACCGTTACCCGTTTTTTCTAGTTATTTCAGGTGCTGTCCAGTTAAAACCATATGAATCTAAATTTCTGGTTTGTGAACTTTTCAAAGCAAGTGCGGTCTTCTAGTTTTATTCATGCTGGAAAATGTGAGCTGCTTATTTATTTACGATGAGTGAAAAAAAATGTTAATAATTTTCACGTCCAAAACTAGACAAATAAATTTCTTGGACAATTACAGTTTTTTACATAAAATAACCGAATAAGTTTAAAGCTTTGCACATTATGAATACAACACTCTCTTACCTGAGGTTGAAGAAGCAAAATCTGCCGTTAGCATGACTTCAATTCAGTACCGCAGATTAAAAAGGTTTGAAATTCTTGATATTCGTGGCGTAAAAAAGTCGGTTTCTTCAAATACGCCCATAAAATATTATTTATCAGCTGAAGAAATGTTTGTTGCTATCAAATTTGCACATGTTGCCATAGGACATGGAAAAAGAGACAGACTGAAAATGAAAATTCAAAGAAATTTGCTAACATAACTACTGAGATGATATAATTTTTTTTATCGATGTATGAAACATGTCAATAGAAAAAATAAAAAAAGAAAGGTTTGATTTTCTAAACCTCAGTAATGAATAGACGCTGCCAAGTGGATAAGCAATTTCAGGCAGATAATGAATTTAAGCTTATTATGGTTTACCAGGAACATTTAACAAAGTTTATGTTACTACGAGCACTTCAAAGCATAGGAACGGAGTAGGTTCCTTTGTATATCTTTTTGATACTAGGCGCTCCTTGTATACTGCAATCTCATAATGGAAGAGAGTTTGTAAATTCCGTTCTGGAGCAGTTATATACGTATTGCCCAGAATTGAAGATTGTTCATGGAAAACCTCAGGACAGCCAGTCGCAGGGTTTGGTTGAGAGGGCCAAGCAAGACATAAAAAATATGTTGGTTTCATGGATGAAGGATAATCAAAATACAAAATGGTCCAATGTTCTTAGTTCTATCCAATTCATGAAAAACAGAGCTCTACATTCAAGAATTAAACTATCACCATACAAATCTATGTTTGGGATTGAACCAACAGTTCGAATGACAAACAACACTTTGCAATCAGATATTATAAAAAATATCGAAGACGAAAAGGAACTTCAAAAAATTTTCAAAGACATGAATGCAGAAGAGCAAGAAACTGAATAAACACAATCATTGGAGCATATGCTTGCTAGTAAGATGACCAATATTTTTCTAATTATAGAGGAAGCCAAAGAAACTTTAATACAGCAAGCCAAACGAATGAAAAAAAATCTCCGATTCAACACACTCTGAGGTTTATATTTGAGGTAATAACGTTGTTCCCATTCCAGATGTTGATAGAATAAAAGCTGATTTGTGAAACCTCATAAGTGTAGTGCTTGAAAAAAATTAAGACGGCCTGTACAAAATTGGCACAAAAGATAGAGTTCTGAACAAACTGTATTCGAAGTAAGAAATAATATTTAAATTTAATAAGCAAAATGTTTATTTAATAAATATATGATTATTATTTATATTAACTTTATAAGCATTTATGCAGTAGACTATAGCTAATCAGGGTTCAAGTTTGATAGAAAAAATTTAATATATTCGCTGATTTTGAGATCTCAATTCTATGTATCGCCCCAAATTTTCTAGACTTAAGAAAGAGTACCGAATCAGGACATTTCGCTGAGAACAGTAACAAGAAAAGGAATTGTAGAAATAAGACAAAAGTTCGTCCGTAGTTTTTGTAAAAAGGATTATCCTTCAAAGAGATTCAAAGATTGTTTCTGAATGAAAAAAGGTTCTCTTTTCAATTCTAAGTTTCACAGCAATTTGCAATGTCGAAATAAGTAATTTGTAATAACTGTACTGTCTTAAACAGTATTCAAGTAAAGCACTTTTTCTTCAATTATAGGTTCTTTCCGTAAACACTGTATTAGTAACTATAGCTTAATGCAATAATTTTGGATTAAATTATATAAAAAATCAGTCAAAACACGAATAAAACGTGTTCTTCCTAGAGCTGTCAGTTAAAACACGTTTTACCTAGTTAAATCGGGTTCTCCCTTGCGCTGCTAGTTAAAACGCGTTTTCCCTAGTTAATTCACGTTTTGACTGATTTCGGGTTTTCATTGTAACACACACACACACACACACACGCACACACACGCACACGCACACACACACACACACACACACACACACACACA
>JAPMOR010005351.1:907837-920745 GCA_026543865.1 Argiope aurantia
ATTTTTGCTTTTTATATGATTTTAATTTTAATTCGAAGAATTCTCTGAGTTTGTTGACGTACTCATTATGAAGCTTTTCCAAATGTCGTTTAAGTTTATTAGATTTCATGCTGTCTGCGGCCAACATTTTTGACAAGGGGCCTTGTTTCTTCATTTACTTCAGCACTGGTAAACCCAAAATTTAAGTATTCTTGAGAATATTTTCTTGATTTTATTTTTGGAACCACGCTCGCCTATGTACTTGTTGATGCTTGATGATCGTCTAATGCTTGCTTACTTTCGCTTAAAAATTTATCCATGAGTCTGCATAAATCTACTGCCGTGAAATTTTAACATGGTGAATTGCAATTAACACGAAAACATATTACATATCTTCCTTTATTCCGATATTTTTTCAAAAAACGCTATGCTACAAGTTGTCTTTTCATTAAAAATATTACATGAAACCGGAGAAAAAAATTTTGAAATATAAACTGGCTAAAATCATGCTGCACATTTACACTTTTTCTGCAAATAATATAAGTAATATTTCATGCAAATAAATATTTTTTTCGAAAGCATATTAATTTTCAAAATCTGTGTCTCCTATATTTTGTTTTTTTCTAGAGACTTAATTTACAATATCTTTTACACTGAACGGGTGAAAATTTTACATCTTAATTATGACAATTTACCAATTAATGTCGACCATTCTTTGACAAACTTTTTTAAAGCTGTATATCCAAGCTTTTGGAATAAAAACATTTAAATAAAAGCTTGAAAATATCATTTAAGTTCATTTCTACATTTAATAACAGTAGGATCTTTAAATTTGAGCTCAAAATTAAAAAGAACTTTTCAAAGGAAATTGAAAGAAAAGAAAAGGAAAAGGAAAAAAGAAAGAATTTTTTCATTAATTTTTTTGAAAATTTCAAATTGATAGAATCAATTTTTAGTGAGATATGAAGCGATATTAACTGTATTTCGATCGCAGTAGTTTTCGTTATGTATTTTATATTTAAGGGCCTAAGTCAACTAAATATTGCCATGAAATAAAGCAAAACGCTTTTGAAAAAATAATAAATTGTCCGCTTATTTTTTTATATAGTTTTTTTATAAAGATTTTTTCTTCTTTCTGTCTGTTTCGAATCAAAGTGATTTGTCACTTTTAATGTAGTTTTGTTTTTGAACCAAAAGTCACTTTTGACAAGAAAACACTTTTCCTTGCTTCAACACAATCTATCTTAGAATCTATTTTTGTAAATATCAGAGTTAACATACAGGTACATTTTTTTTATTTAAATTACGAATGCCAGAAAGTGTAAGTGTATGAATCGAATGTTCCAAATTAAACGGTTTCACATTTGTCATATTTCCCAATGAAATCAAGGCGAAATAGGATATAAACCGAAATTAATGCTATTGGGAATGATAACAAGAGAATGAAAATATTTGTATCAACTAAGCAACCTTCAAAATTGATTTTACTAATTTTCATCCAAAATTTTTGAAATTTTCATCCAAAATTCTTTATGCAAATTTTTTAATGATTTCCCAATTCAAAGAATCTTATCTTGAAAAGCTAAAGTACCTATTTTAGAATAATTTCCTTATGTTTAAATACTATCTGTTTAATTTAATTTAATTAATTTATATAATAATAATTTATATTTTGTTTATTTGAGTGATTCATTAATCACGTACTGAATACAGAATTAATACAGTGCTTAATGTATAGAATACAGTACGTTAATCATGAACAGAATCTGGTGTAAATCCGAAATTAAATTTTAAAAAGTAGTGAAAATTGAATTTACGTTTAGCATTTTGTTTCAATTTTCAAGCCAGTATTCCTTTTATTATAATTATTACACTCACAATCCCTATTTTTTCATGTTTCTGGAAAATCAGTCGCTAAAACGTAAGATTTTTTTTTCAAATTTAATTTTCACAACTATTTTGAAGCTGTTAGTATGACACCACTGAAAATTGTAGAAATATTTTTTAAAGATCGATTTGTGTTTCTTTTCTCGAATTCCTACTCATAAAAAAAGTATTTAAAGCCATTTTTCGATACTCTTGGATTTTATTCCGAACAGAGTTGAAGTTTCAGAAAATAATACAAATATCTATCTAAGACTTTTATCAGTTATTTTATTCTATATAACACTACCTAAATGAAATTTCAAAAATATATCTCATATGAAAAAAACAAATCTTTTTTCCAAATTTGCATTCATTATTTATTTTCTATTTATTCACTTATGATCTCATTACTTTATCATTACATTTTATAGCTCAATTTATAGGATTTTATATTATAGATTCATTTTAAAGGACTCATACATAATGTTCCTCTTAGTGTAATAGCGTTTTACTTAAATTCGCAAATTTGATATAATCTTTATCTTGTAACACTCAGGATAAATCTCAGAGGCCAGTTTTGTATAGATTGCTCAGCAGCTTTCAAATTTACCTTGAATGAACTTCAATTAGCAGTATTTAGTTTGAATAGCGTGTGCTCATTCCCTTACTACCGTGATTCCCCGTTTCATTGTAATCTTCAACTATGACATAAATTAACATTCTTTTATCAAAGAAAACCATTTGCGGTTCTGGTGAACCACGTGTCCTGCACCCATGTGTTTTGCAACCCTCCCCCAACTTTTACCCCTTAAGGTATTCAACATTGATGGATATTGATGAAATATATCAAATTGATTATATATATATTGATAAGACACATTTGCGAAGAACGTTCTCATAAATGCCTGTTTGGTATCAGATACTTTACTGTAGATATATTTCTACAAATTTCCAAAATAACTTTCTCTGAATGCTAGTTTTTCCGGAACAAACTTATATGTTAGAACAAGCGGAAAAATCAGAAATATCCTAAAAATATCCAGAACATAATAGTACAAGAATGATACTACATATAAAATTAGATGATTCAAATGAAATTTCTTTTCTTTTTTTTTTTTTAGTTATTTTAACCAAAGTGACAATTTATAAATCACTAAAAATACATTAAAAATTTATAAATTTTAATGAAACGGCATTCAAATTTATAAAGCGTTCTAATTTATTCATGTTCGTGCTCTACTTTAGAAGATTCATCCCCTCGTCCAACCTTCTTCATTGGAATGAGAATTTATTTTTAATAAATTTCATATTTAAATGTATCAGCTATTACATTTTTCAAATAACTTCGAAAACGATTTTTTTAACTAATTTAAAGGGGTAAAGGGTTTAATATTTCTTATGAAGCCTTTTACATCGTTTCTGTTCGATTAATATATTTATGTGATGTTTACAAGCAATACAAATATATTATGCAAGGCCTTACCCTTTTACCTTACTTTATTTCATTGAAAAGTGTGCGAAAAGATCATTAATTATTTTTTCTGTTGTAATTACAAATAATCTGTTAACTCTTATATGTAATTAGTTATGTAGTAATTATAATCCCATTTCTTTAAAAACAAAATCATTTTTTTTCATTCCTGAGTGTTTCAGAACGAATAAGTGTGCCTTAAGCATTATTAAAAAATAGAGTGAATATAAATGCTGCTCTATAAAAAACATATAAGAATATATTTCTACATCTCTTCCTAAAATATTCTCACTGAACATTTATTATTTATTCTTCATAAAATATTATGGCGCTACAGAAGAAAAAAATTAACATTTTCATTTAAGGGTTTTTGGAACTGAATTTCTTCTCAAGTGCAATTCTGAAACGCATTGATATTTCAAAGAGTTTCAATTCTGAAACAAAATCCCATTTCTTGAATAATGAAGCAGTCATTTCTTTCAAGATTTTATATTTAGTATTTGGAAAGAAAAGAAAAAATTATAAATTGTGAAACTCTTGCCACCCTTATGTCAAAATATAAATATAGTAAAACTCTCTCGACATCTTAATAGATGTATACTTCTATTTCATGAAATGCCATTCCTACCCCATTGTTTATTTCATGGATAAACTTTGCTGTAGAGTAGTACGTGAGTGTGTTTAAATACAAAAGAAGAAAAAAAATCTATTTTTCGTTGTTATTATTATCTTGATGCCAATCGGCATATTTTACGAATGGTTAATCATAATTTTTATAATAAGATATTCAAAAATATTTTGTTTTACTTTTGAAAATAAATATTATAAAACTTTGCATCCGCAATAATAATTAAAGAAAGATATTCTTCCTTTCCGAAATCAACAAAATAACTTTCCCACTTAATTAAGGAATTGATTAGTTAACGCAAATTCATTCCATCCTCGGTCCATCACTATCAAAGAGGTCATTAGTGGTGGGGGAGCGGTAAAGGCGAAAAGATATGTTTTCGCCTATTACAACGACAAAACCTGGAGTGGGAATAAACCGTTTGCGCCCATTTTTAAGACAACCAAAGAGGGCGAAATAAGACGTTTCCGCCCATTTGGAAGCGGATTTGATTTGCAGAAAAACACAACTCCGGCACTTGGAGGGTTAATAAACAATGGAGTTTAATCCAGGTACACGAAAAAAGATGAAATGTTCATTAAAGTTTTATTCTTTTCAACATTGTAATAATTTTAATCAATAGTTAAAATAGATGACACAAAATTAAATCATATCTAGAAAAAGCATTGAAATAAACTCAAATGACCTTGTAGTAATTTATTTATTCATTTTGAAGATGTTTTAGATTTTTTCCAGCAGTGTTTGAGGATTATTTCTAGTCCGAGTAGGAAATAGCATAAAGAAATTTTTAAAAAATTACTTTCAGCTATCAACATTTAATTCTACAGTATTAATTAGAATTTAAAATTCTTTCCCGGTTTTTATCTACAAGTACTAATGAGAACAACGACAAATTGGTGAAAGATTAGTGACTTTCCATACAAAAGGATCACATCAAATCCGTCAAATCTTGGCAAACCTATCTACTTAATATTTATTTAAATATTCCTTTTTCCTGTAAGAATCACCAACGTTAAATCATTTAATATTTTTTACAGATAATCGTACATAACATAAAATATTTTTATTTTTAAATTATTATTATGATTTTATCTAGAAACATGATTTCGGTTTTATATTCAGTAATTAACATTCTCATAGCTGATTTTTCTTCCGGTAGATACTAAAAAAATTATTCACTATTGGCATTGCACAAAAAGAAATGACACATTTTCATAATAACCCTAAATATAGTATTACTTTTTCTAAAACCATTGCTATTTCACGAAATATTTAACTCATGCATGGTGGTCTACTTGCGATCGACACTGAAGGTGAACTCTCAAGAAAGGAAAATGAATACATTATTCCTGAAATTGTTTTAAAAAAACTGTTGCCTGTTTGTTGCACAAGCGCAAGAGCACTACCAGATATCTTGAAAGCTCCTTCAAATCAGAATTAAGGAGGTTATAAATATAAAAATCCAACGGGACCAGACAAATTAAAATTACTTTCATATGAGAAAAATCATATTCAGTTTTACTTAGAGATTGAAATATTTTGCCTGTTTGTTGAAATCTTGAAGCTTTTTATTTCCAAATGTCATTGACGTTACTTCCAATGAACTATCATATTTTAAGAAAGAAAATTACTTTTACCTAACTTTATCTCCTAGCAAATTAAAAAATAAGTTTTCATATTCTGTTAGAAATCAAATTTATTCTGTCTCACAAATACTATAAATTTCCATCAAGATTCTATGAAGAAAAGTATAATATTCAACCAATAACTGAAGTAAATGTAAGTAATTAGAGGGACATATTTAAAAAAACTTCAAATCGAAATGAGCAGCTTCAAGATTAAATGGTCAATAATCAGTTATACAATCCCCAAAGCAAAGCTTTCATAAATATCTAACGAAGCCTTTTGCACTCTCAAATGCAGTTGAATTATTATTAAGAAACAAAGATACAGAAAATTACGATAACGTATTCAATTTTGTACATAAGAATTTTTCCTCACGCAGATTTAAAAAAAAATACGTTAAGGAAAGCTTGGAATTGTGATAACATTTTACATATTTATTTCTTTCTCTGTCCCTCTCTCTCACTTGGCTAAAAATATTTATAGAATAAGAGGAAAATTTAATTTTCTCAAGGGAGCCTTTGGTCCGAGAATATTTCTGTTTGGAAACTCGGAATAGTGCAAGCTCCGTTTATCTGACTTGGTATTTTCATCTTATTCCGCACTACTAGAAATTGTACTGGTCTTTTTTATTTTCTATAATTTTTTGTCCTTTTCTATTGCTTTGCTTTCTCGTAACTGAGTGAAGGATGCGTAAGATATGAAGCGATGAAAATAGAAAAGTAGACTGGCTTTTCTTTTTTTCTCTTTTCCTCCGCAAAATGGTAGAAAAGGCAACGCTCAGCTACATTTGTTCCTATTTCATAACATGGTTGAGAACACGAATTTACGGTATCTTCCCTTCTCCATTGCTTTCTAGTGGTTTTTTTTTAATAATTCGCCGGAGCATAGACCTGCGCATAAATTTTCAAATAAATAAATAATAAAGTAAAAATTTAAAAAAAAATCCCTGCAGTTCTTGGAGACTTTCCAAACTCAAGATAAAGCAACCTTCACCTATTTTTAAATGGTTCGAATGATTTGATCATGCAATAAGAGAAGCTTGATAAATTTTGTTTCAGAAATAAAAAAAGAAGCACAGGAAATCAGCTGATCTACCTCGAGTTGAGTTACTTTGAATAGGATAGATTTCGGTGTTAGGGATTCAAATTGAATTTTCTGATCCTCTCTCGAAAGGATCAAATCATTTTCAATAATGTAGAATTTCGAAAAACCATTCTACTCAATTCAAAATGGAAAAGAAATAAAAATATTCAATTCTTTGTCCCGTTTTCAAACGTGAGCCTTTATTTAAAGTATATATACGATTTTCTGAAGTGAAAAATCCGATTTGTTTCCACAAGATAATAATACAAACTGTTTAAAGAAGTATTTTCCAGATAGCATAATTCTGAAAGAAATCAGGTAAAATTACTGCTATGTATTTCTTAGAACAGGTATTTATATAGAGGAATGTTATAACTAAAGTGACCTTATTTAAACCCCTCTAGAAACTGTTCTATCTTTCGACTTTTGATGAAACACTATATATACGCTATAAGAACCATAGGGAAAAGATTTCTGCAATAAAAAATAATGCACATTTTGACCACCAGGGGCAATTGTGGCGCCTAAGGAAGCGCAAAAAAAATCAGTCAGAATCATCAAAATTTATTCATTTACAGAATGTACTCCATTGACAGCAATTATGTGTTGAAAGCGCATTATAGCGTATTCATTGGTAGATCGAAGAACTCTCGAAGGATTTCAGTAACATGGCATGTAATCCTGGCTTTCAACTGAGCTAAAGTCCTAATTCCTCCTCCTTAAACACGGTCTTTTAGAAATCCCCACAACCAGAAATCACAAAGATTTACGCAGGGTGAACAAAGAGGGCAGGCATCCAAAAAAGTTATGGATATTACATGACTCTGGTCAAAGTTAGTACGAAGCAGTTCATTGAATTTTCTTCCGATGTGGGGTGTTGCTCCATCTTGAATGAAAACAATGGTCTGCAAACATTACTGTTCCTGTAAAGCAGGAATGACCTGCTGTTGGAGAAGTCTTCTGTTCCGTGCACTCGCGACAGATCACATTTTAAGTAATTGAGGAGTAACAGTTTGAAAGAAAAATTGTCCGAGGATAAAATCAGCAGTACCTCTACCCTATACAGACATGTAATCAGAATGCAGTGATTGTTGGTTTGGGACATTAGGAGGCGAAACACCCCTATGAAGCAATTTTAATTATTCCCAGCTCCATCTGAAGAAAAGTGCGCCTCATTTGACCATAGAATTTTTTAAGGCCAAGTTTCATCAACTTCCATTCTCTCCAAAAATCTTCAAGCAAATTCATAGCTTGCTTGGATGTGTGGAGGTTGCAGCATTTGCACCACATGGATCTTATACGAATACCATTTTAAAATGGATCGCAGAATTTTTGTACTGTCGAACCAGAAATCGCCAACTCACGTGACACCAATCGAGCCTTTGTTGAAGAAAAGCGGGCACTGGAGGCTTTTTCAATCACAGCAGTGCAACTTCTTCGACAGTTTCATTCGCAACCGGTTTCCACCTTCTTCCTGCCTGCACACCTAAGTCTTCAGTCACAAAAATAATCATCTTCTTCAAACCCTTCTTCGGCGTAGGCCTTTTTCGCAACCCCTTTAAACGATGGTATTCACGCAGTGCAGTTAAGCTATTGCTGCCATTTTTGGTATCCCAGTTTTACCAGTATAGCTCGAACTTTCTTCTGTAAGGGCATGATTAACAATGACAAAGGCATGAAGAATTATTTTCTCCCTCTGACTGCAAGTCTATTTATAGGTTTGACTGATTGGTATGCAGAATTTTTAAAAAGCGCCATCTGATGGTCAAAATTTAAACTATTTTTCATTGCAAAAATCTTTTTTCCATGTTCTATATAACGTATCTGCCAAGTTTCATCAAAATCCGATAGTCAGAATGGGCTCTACTGGGGTCTAAATAGGGTATTTTTAATTATAACCACCCTGCATTACGAGGACTGCAAATAGTCTGACTGCCATACATCGAGAATTTTAAAAATGATACAGTTAATTCAGTTTTTTTTATTGCTTTCATTTTTGTATTAAAAGTATCATGTCAGTAACTATTAAGGACAAACTTCGAATTTCTCAGCTGAGATCAGATTATTAAAAAGGCCTCTAAGCCGGATATCTTATTTAAAACACCTGTAACAAATTATAAGGACGAGGTCTGACATCAACATGTATTTAGCGTAGGGTTTCCCGTATGTAGATCTATACAGGAAACCAAAATTCCAACCCTGTTAATCAGCTCAATAAATATCAATTACAGTCAAAAGGTAGCTGAGGCCAAGAAAATTGATCAAATTTTATCACAAAAAACTATATACTAACGTGAAGGATTTATGCTTTTAAAATAACTGATTCCTAAAAACTATTTCCCAAATGATTGGAAATCTTACTACATGCAAGTGGGAAAGAATTTTGCAAACCTTGTCATTTTCTTCTATTTAAAATGATCATATGAGATGGTGAAGATATTTTTATTTTTGTTAGAGGGTAATTTTTAGGGTAGGCCGTTATAGTATGTCGAAAAAAAATTACAATTTCAATATGGTACAGCAAGAAAAGGATGCCAAATGGTGTTTGAGCTTACAGGTAGAGTTCTTTTTGAATGGAATATCATCTTCTACCTCCTGATTGATTTCAAATAATACATAATTACATATTTTAATTTTTTTAATATTTTTAAATTTAAAACACAATTTTCTTTTTTTAAAAATACTTACATATATGTGTTTCTGAAATAAACTGAAATTCTATGAGTAACATTTGAACATTATTATTATAAAAACAAATTTATAAAAAAGACATCTATACTTATAATAAAGCTCAATGTGTGTGTGTGTGTGTGTTGGCGCTCTACAGGCCAGACCGTTCGACCTACAGCTACCAAATTTGGCAGATGTATACCTTGGAGGTCTGAAATGTGCACCTGGGGTCCCTTTTTTGAATTTTTAAGTAGAATTTTAATTATAAATTAAAAATAACTTTCCCGCCAAAAAATCTTTTTTATTCCCACATTGCAAAATAAGTAAGTCTTCAGGTTTTTTTTCCCACGTTAAAGAAGTTAGGTTTAACAAATTTTCGGCAGATTATTTCAAACGATTCTGTTTATTTTCTTAATGTTTGATGCATTTAAAATTAAATATTGTTAATTAATAGATTTTTCAGATACATTCTGAAGTACTTTTGAATTAAAATAAAATAGAATAAAGGAAATTAAAAATTTCTAATCTGTATAGCGTTAACCCAACAGGCTTAAAAAATTCATGCATTTCGTTACCATAGTTGGCACTGAAAATTCACGCATGCGCATTGTGTTCTGATTGTTGACAACTATTTTCAACGGATACGGACTTGGGTTTGAAGACGTAACATGTTTTCGACAGATTATTTCACACGATTCTGTTTATTTTATTATCGATTGATGCATTTAAAATTAAACATTGTTAATTAATCGATCTGTTCATGATGAATATGAGAAAATTTTATTGGAAACTTCTTGAGATATTATATAAATTAAGAAAAATAATCTTTAGTGCCCATAAGGTTTAAATACTCAGCGACTCTGTTTTCTGTACTCATATTTTAAAAAAATACTTCTTTTCAGTTAAAGAAATGTTCTTATATCAATTGCACTTTAATCATTTCCACTTTAACTTAAAGCATACATTTTATCTAACAGAAAATTAGAGTGATACATATTACGTTACGGCTGAAGGCCCTTATAATATTATGAGTGACTTATACGACTATCAAAATTGGAAGCTTTAAAATATTTTCACGAAGAAGCTATTAAACAGGAGTTCCATAAAATATTTCATTATTAAAATTTTAACGAGCATTAAGATTGGCAAACCAGCTGGTCGCAAAGGCTGCTATTTTATAATATTATCATAATAACATTTCAAAGGCTTAAAATTCTTCTTGCTATTGAATTTGTTTCTGACTTCCTTCAGTATGACCTTTCGTGATTTCATCAAACCGTCTCTCTCATATTATGCACACAATGCAGATGAAGCTTTTCTCATGGTCATCACTGTCCTTTCAATTACTTGCATGTGGCACTGCAGGCGTAGTATAAACAGTTCTCTTTCTCTTTTTTACCCAGAAAATAGTTGGATGTCTTTTGTCAGGTATGAATTTCAATAATCGGCTAATCATTCATATTATCCTACCAATCACAGCGGTCAATGTGATATTATGCATCGAAATTTAAAGTAGGAAGTCTAATTTCCTTAATGCTGCATATATTAAAATTGCGACAGGCTGCTTGTTCCCAGATGTTCTGTATAGCTTTTGTGAGCATTGTTTCAATAAGATTCTAGGGTGTACAAAGTATTGCTTCTTTGAATTACTGGATCTATTTTGGCGTTCTGCCCTGAAGGTAAATATCTAGTTGCAGTGATGAATTTGAAAATAGGAAGAAAGATCTATCTTTATACGAAGAAGAATTTTGATAGCAAAACAGGCTGAAGCATAAGCTTTCAGTATATAAGTAAAAGTTATAATATTTCAGAAAAATAATAATATTCAGTAAAAATAATTAATATTTCAGAAATGGATTCCACTGAAATGTACAAACGTAGAATATGATTAGAACAATTTATTCATCTATCCTGACAAATTTTTCCTGGCGATTTGTTAAATAAATCCAGTGGAAATGGACCTGTTGAAACTATTCTGCACAAGTATGCTTCATTTGGGCTAAGGACTTAAAGAGAAAATTGATGTAGTGCTGTTGAAATGGTTTGAAAAAGGACAATGGGCTTTTTTCTTACATTTCTAAAATTTTACCGATACTCCCTAAAATTTTCTTGGGCCCAGATGTGCTGACATTAATATGTTGAAACAAGCGTCTAAAGGATAATTCATTCATGTGCAATGAATGAAGAAGAATTTCTGAAACTACAAACAATTGCCCGAATCCTATCAAACATTTTGTCTCTAACAACATTTTGGAAAGCAAATGATAACCTATTTTAATACTTGCAACGGTAAGCTTATTGACTGAAGTGATTGACATTGACAGTTTAGACTGTGGCTGGCATAGTATAATGCATCATATCGATCCAAATACCCTTTTGATTGATTAGATTCAGATGAAATCTAAAGAGGCACGTTAAATTTCTGTACGCTTTCTTTTCCGGACAGAAACCATGATTTTTCCTATTCTATTTTTCTTTTCAAAATTCTCGTTATTTTATTCATTACATTTATATCCATGGAATCGATGAACATTTTCTAGTGGTTCTTTGGTCAATTAGGAAGCTTATTTCACTCATTTTCTTTTTTGTGTGTCTGCACTTGTCTATGTTTTTACAACTGCAGGCCGAAATGTCAAAAAGTACTTTGGTGTTACGGAGGAAATCTTCTAAGTAAATATTTAGTATTTTAGGAGAAAATTTTAAAATGTTTCGCATTTTAGATGATACACCTTCAACACTGCTTTCACGATTGTATGTTGAATAGTAGTAATTAATGTTTTTGACCATATATTTTCAAATTTAGGCACGATAATGTATTCAAACTTCTTATACTTATCCTCTTTACTAATTTCGTTATCACTTATTTTGGTATTCCAGCTCCACTCATAAAATTTCATAACATGCTCGTATGTTGGCAACAGCATGTTTCAAATATCACTTAAATTACCGAACAATGAGCATTTCCTAGTTGAACGAATACAGTACATGATTTGCTGTGTTCGTGCATCAACAATAAATAAAATTCAGATAAACTTACTATAAAACTAAATCTTATTACATTATAGATAATATTATCAAATTTACATCAACTTATTTTCATTCAAAATTCTAGCTTCGTTTTTAAACAACAAATTAAAAGTTCTAAAAATATCACCGTTGCCAATCTGAATCTCACAACTATTTACAAAATAAAATTTATAATTATTAAAATAATCGTTAGCTACTTTTAAATAAAATATTTACGATTTATGTCGCAACATATATTCCCCTACCAGTAACGAATGTTACGTTAGAAAGTAGGAAGTAAATATTTTAGTAAAAGTATAAAGAAGGAAATAAGTTAAACTTTAAATTTTGAATCTCAATGGCGTCTTAATGATTCTACCAGTTCGAGATTGTCTTAAGGCTGGTTTAAGATCAGGTTGAGACACTTTCCTTGGTTTGAATCTTAGCTGGTTGTGGCGCAGGCGTAATCTTCACACAAGTTGGAGTTGTAAGCTGCTCTTTAGGATTTTCTTGTGGTAGTAGATACGCTGGCTTTAATCTGTCTATAGCTACATTCACTTCTTTATTCTTTATCCTCAG
>JAPMOR010005351.1:925745-977715 GCA_026543865.1 Argiope aurantia
CTGAGGATAAAGAATAAAGAAGTGAATGTAGCTATAGACAGATTAAAACCAGCGTATCTACTACCACAAGAAAATCCTGAAGAGCAGCTTACAACTCCAACTTGTGTGAAGATTACCCCTGCGCCACAACCAGCTAAGATTCAAACCAAGGAAAGTGTCTCAACCTGATCTTAAACCAGCCTTAAGACAATCTCGAACTGGTAGAATCATTAAGACGCCATTGAGATTCAAAATTTAAAGTTTGACTAATTTCCTTCTTTATACTACTACTAAAATATTTACTTCCTACTTTCTAACGTAACATTCGTTACTGGTAGGGGAGTATATGTTGCGACATAAATCGTAAATATTTTATTAAAATATTTTATTTATATATTACATTATATTTTATTTAAATTATTTAATTTATCGTAAATATTTTATTAATTACGTGATAGCTAACGATTATTTTTATAATTATAAATTTTATTTTGTAAATAGTTGTGAGATTCAGATTGGCAACAGTGATATTTTTGGAACTTTTAATTTGTTGTTTAAAAACGAAGCTAGAATTATGAATGAAAATAAGTTGATGTAAATTTGATAATATTATCTATAATGTAATAAGATTTAGTTTTATAGTAAGTTTGTCTGAATTTTATTTATTGTTGACACACGAACACAACAATTGGTGACCCGGACGTGATTTTATGTCGCAACAGATTAAAATAGAGAAAATATGCATCGAACAAATTATTACTGTCAGAATTATTCTGAAAATGCATGTTACTGCATGTTGGCTGTTCCATTCTGAGCACCTACATTAATGACGCATTCCTGCAATCATGACGAGTGTCCGCTTTTTGTTTGTCATTCAAACAAGAAATTACCTTGATAATCAAAACTTTGAAATGAATCCGAAGGCTATTAGGGTTATTATAATGTAATAATATTTTGCATGTTATTTTTAGTCCATTTATCAAATTTTTATCGCTGCGATCCCCTCGATTCGTTAAGCAATACTTTTTTCCAAAATAATTTATTAATTAACTATCCTTGCTTACATGAACATTCGCAATTGCCTCAAAGGCCCTTTACTGCCTTTATAGGAATACCTTTTACTGCCTGTCTCAGAATATATTTTATTACCAATCACCTCAATGTGTTGTTTGGTTTCTGCTTTGTTTTAAATATATCTGCTTTTTCGTGGAATATCACATAAAAATATAAGTTATATTGCATTTTTAATGTAAAGAATTATTATTTTATGATCAGTTTAGTACGAAAAGAAGCTTTATCAAAGTCTAAAAGGCTGAATATTATAAAACACGAGAACAGAAATTTAATTAGAAGAAACATACACTAAGATCAATAAATATTTGCAGTTAGTTTAAAGTTTTTAGTTTTCATTTATTAGTTGTAAAACATAGAGCTTCAAGAAGAACACCCAATCCACTATTCAACTGATTCTTCTTTAACTTTTATTCTGTCTGATAAAACAAGCCCTTAATTTCTGTCGTCTAATTCAGTAATAGGATTTGGGGAGGAACTTTTATTTGAATTTGGAAAATCGCAAAATTACTTATTTCGTAACTCTAATTTAATCAACTTGCCACATTTCGATCAACACCATCAATTCTGCAGACGTACGAATAATGGTTCTTCTTTAAGTTATTGATCAAGGTATTCAGAGTTGTTAAAAAATGCAGCCATGACTCACTATT
The DNA here is from genome assembly GCA_026543865.1 of Argiope aurantia. Taxonomy (NCBI): domain Eukaryota; kingdom Metazoa; phylum Arthropoda; class Arachnida; order Araneae; family Araneidae; genus Argiope; species Argiope aurantia. The sequence goes on from JAPMOR010005351.1 coordinate 927,449, forward strand.
TCTATCGCCACGGCTTCTATTTCTTGTGGAATAGAGTCCAAATCGCCTTCTTCACTTTCTTTCAGCAACATCACCTCATCGGCAATTTCTTTATAGCTATACTTGATGTCATACTGTTTCAAATACATATTAAGAGCCAAATTCCATGTCTAAAAATTAATCTTCGTGTATCACATAATATATTTTTCAGTTGTTATTGTTAATGTTCATTAAACGATCTGTTTCTAAACTTATGTTAATGCACACAGCTTTCAAGCAATAAGTTACTATTGTTTTGCTTAAAAACTGTGTTTTCGTTTGAGATCTTAATAAAAACCTATTTACGAGAGTACTTGTGTTCCTTTTTTGCTTATTAAACGGACGAAGCTGTAAAGCAACAAAGTTGTAAACTTCTAGGAGGAGTTGAATGGCATAACAGAGATGGTTCGAAAATATTTGCTTGGCACGGTAAATGGCTTTGATTGTGTCAAAAAAGAAATACAATCATACCACTTACAGCGAATTCAGAAGCTTGAAGAAGTAAAGTATGCTACGTATCCCTATTTTCTAGTATTATTTGTCCACAGACTAGTTATCGTACAAAAGGGAAAATATTTTCATTTGTCATAACATTCGTGTGTCTTCAATGATGAACCCCCATAATGACAGGTAGTTCACAGAAGCGTTTTCAAGCAAATGTTTGAATATCGGCATTGTGGGGGATCACTCGATCACGCAGTACCTTTTGACTTAACGTCTGAGAAACACAGACAACTTACTCTTCCTGATGTAAGTGTTAGGCATTGGTGCTAACTGCAGTGGCTATCCCCAACCTAACCGTACAGAGTTTCAAATATCTTAATCTTTTTTTTCTTTTTTTGTTACGATTTTTGATAGGTTAAATAATGAAATTAGCCAAAATTTCTATTAGTTTTTTATATTCGATTAGCTGGCTGATACATGAAATAAATGCAAAAATATTTTAGTCCTAATCTATACTTATAATAAAGCTCAATGCGTGTGTGTGTGTGTGTGTGTGTTGGCGCTCTACAGGCCAGATCATTCAACCTACAGCTACCAAATTTGGCACGTGTATACCTTGGAGGCCGGGAATGTGCACCTGGGGGTTATTTTTTCGAATTTTTAATTAGATTTTTATTTATTTAAAAATTAAGCGAAATTTTGGCGTGTTTTTGCTATAACTTCCGAAAATATTACCGCACAAACAAGATTTTTACATCAAGTTAAAGATCAAAAATTTATCTTTTACATGATACCAATGTTTTAACGTTAGAATTAAATTTCTATTTTTAATGAATTTTTAAATAAATATTTGAACTATATTTTTCAACAATTTTTTCGTACAAAATAAAAATAAAATTTAAGCTGCACGAGCACGTTTCGCATTCATGTGAAAAAATTAGCTTTTTTAAAAGTGCTGCCATCACATTGATTAAAGCTCCAATTAAAAATAAATTAAATCTTTTTGGAAATGAAATCTGCAAAAATATAATTTTCGGCACGTGTTTGTAGGAAATGAAACAAATATGAAATATTATTTTTTCTAAAAAATAAATTCAAGAAAAATTATTTTATGATCTTTCACACTTTCTATATTATTAATCCAATAAATCAGTTTTAGTTTAAGGCAAGTTTTGTTAATATGAAAAGGATATCCATTCAAATCAGGGCCACACAGCTAATTTGTAAACCTTTAGTAAGGCACAGATCTGCTAAAATGATCTAAATGGAAAATGATTATATTTTATGTAACTTGATTCAATAAATGCTCTAATAAATAAAGAATTTTTGGTTTTACATAAAGCTTCTGCTGTGGAAATCACGATTACCAAAATGTTCTTGAAACACTAATATTTTAAATAAAAAGGGTTAATTTCCAATCAACTAAATCAATCACTTAAACTGACTGATTTATGAAAATTTGAATATCACTATTCAATAAAAAAGGGATTATTTTAGATTTTCCATCGATCGTTTCATAGAAAATACGCCAATCAGCGCGTAGGTTTCTCAAGATTAATTGGCCTAAGATTATGAAAATGTTGAGTTTTTCTAAATTTTTAACATTCAAAACTTCATTAATAAGTCTTATTTGATAGTGAAAAATAGAAACATTCATTCATTTATTTAAAATTTGGTGTGTCCAGAATATTTCTCAGAATATGATACCTTACTGCATTAAATTTAGACTTCATAATTTTTGAAATATATTTATAGGCCGGAACAAAATATTATTATTGATTTCATTTCAATCCTTTTGAAAGCAAAACTAAAAACTGAATTTTATGATGAATCTGAGAAATTTTTGTTGAATTATTCTTAGAGATATTACATAAATTATGAAAAACATTTTGTAGTTCACATAAGACTTATATACCGAGCGATTCTGTTTGCAATACTCATATTCAATAATAATAATAAATAAATAAATAACAATAAAGATGATAAATAAAATAAAACGCTTGGTTTTATTAAAAAATATCTTTATGTTAATTGCAATTTCATCATTTCCACTTTAAATTAAAGTTTTAGTTTTACCGGAAATGACAACAAATTAGCAAAATATATATAGTAAATTGAACGAAACGATCTAAACAACAGTATAAATTTGGTATGACTATCAAAATTCAAAGATTAAAAATGTTTTGTTTGAGAATCTATTAAGAGACCAGTTACTTAAAATATTTAATTGAAAATTGTAGCAAGCGGTAACACTGGTGAACCGGATGGTTGCCAAAGGCGGCTAGTAGTTTAATAGAATAACAATGACTTAAAATAAAGTGCATTGTCTATATGTTTATATAGTTATATATTCTTTTGGGGATTGAATTATACAGAGTAGTGAGTTTCTCAGCTGGCTCATACTGAAATATTTATACTTTGCCTGTGTTGCTTCCTCTAAATAATTAGATAACACTTTTGCTTCGGAAATATGCTGCTTTACTGGTTCAAATTCGAGTCCATGGAACATTTGACATGTTTATGAATAACTTAGCCTTTTTGTAGCTCATTACAACATCTAGTACTGAATTTTAGTTTAAAATGAAAATTGTTGTATATCTTTGCACAAATGGATATCGGGGACCACAGTTAAAGCAGTTATTTTTAAATTTCCTTCTGATGACCTATCTGTGAAACTTTAATTCAGTTGCTTCTTTGTCTCATTTGTCTATGACTAAGGATTTCAATATTCAAATAACCGCAATTGTGGTGAAATGTGCAAACTTCCAATGGTGTCTATTCACGTTGAAGCGACAATTAGCTAATTGCTTGTGCTCAAAGTTTCTGTGCAATTCAAGATTATCTGTTCGGAATGACAGGCTTTGTTTACTATATTCCAGTTGCAAAATCGATGTTTAAAAACCATTGATATGATGTGTGGTAAACTCTGGTTTATTTTTTATCGTTTTCCAAAGCATATAAAATCGTTTTCTCATAATAATAATTTTTTGTCTTTGCTTAAGCAGAGTTCGTCTGATCTGATTTACATAACGTTTTAGGAAGTGATAATAATTATCTCTTAAATTAATATTAAATCACTAATTACTTTAATACATCATAATTAAACTGATCCATTATAATCATTTTATTATCAAAGAAACATAAAATGAAATTTATAGCTCTTATTTATAATACTTAAAATCGGAGAAATACATTTTATGTAATTCTACACATTCTCCGAGAAAGAAATTTCCAAAATTTATTCCAATTGAAATTATTATTTTTAAGCACGGTAATATTAGAAGATTTCCAGGTATATTAAAGCAAAACAAGAAAGAAAGGAAAGGAAAAAAGAACTTTTTCAACCATTTGTCATTTTTCACCTCAACGTAATAATAATGAGCATAATTTTTTTGAGTATCAGTAAAATATGAAAAAAAAATGTCCTTAATCGAGTCTTAGCGAGTGCACTTTATCCAAATAAGTTCAGTGACGTTTCATACAGGACTTGACTAGGATTTCAAAAGAGAAGCTAAATATATTTCCAATTGTTATGGATTTTAGAATGCATCTTTGACTAATCGAAATTCAACGCCAGCACCATTTGGTTGCTGTTTCTTTTAATCACCACTCATTTGATTATAGCATTTATTTAACTAATTGAATCATTTATGAAGTATTACTGACATTAAAAGTAGTTTGTATAGTAATATGAAAATAACATTTGTTTCGATCTCAATTAAAAGTGGGAAAAAATTGGAACTGAAAAATATCTATTGAAAGAGCTTTTAAAATTCGAAGTACCGTTTCATCCAACAAGAATAATGCTTTTGCTTTACTATATAATGGTCTTTAATTTAAAAATAAAATATCTTATAACTTGGTGATTTCATTAAAAAAAGGCCAGGCTTGTCAATTTTGTTTTTTAAATTATCAAAACTTTGATTAGTTAAGGTAACATTTTTTATTTGTTAAAAAATCTTTTTTCATTTAAGCGGTAATCTCTTTGAATATCTTTCATTTAAATCGAAAGATGGCAATGAAAAAACCACGATATCTCTTTGGATTAAAAGGAAGTATTAGCAAATCGAGGAAAGATTTATTTAGCATTTTACAGTGGGTTGTTATTGAAATTATATTTGAAGAAAGAGCCATCCTATGTATTTACTAAGAAAAGCGAAAAAAGAGTATAATTAATTAGTAGTTTTCAATAAAATTGTTTGTTCTTTAAATGCCTTACTAAGACAGTTGTTAAATAATAAATTGCAACTATCTGTGAATGGGCCTTTCAGTTACAAATGTGGCAAAGGAATCGCCAGAATATAGTACTTTCAAGTTCTGATTATATAATTATGAAAAAATAACAAATGAAAGATAACCATTAAAATTTTGTTAATTGCTTTCGAAGTAAACAATATTTCATTTTACAATATTAATCAAAAATACAAACATTATGAAATTTCAATTTAAAAAATTATTTCTGAATCAAACTAAAAAAAAACTTAAAAAATTAAAGAAAATGCAAATGTATTTACAGAGAGCTAATGTTGCTACTACTGAAACCCAGATGTACTTAACCAAATTAGTAAAAATATTAATTTAAAATAAAGAAAAAGAATCAAAAAAGGGAAAAGAAATAACTAATTCGGCCTGAAGATTTTCTCAAGAGACACGCTCAGGCAAGGATTCAAACAAGGGATTTTTTCTGTCAGAGGTCTGATTTTCGTCCAAAAATATTGACCCCTCGTGACCCGAAAATCCCCTGAAATTGAGGCCTTAGAGATAAACTAGTTTCACAGAAATAAATTAATAAATTTTAACTTCCAAATGCGAGCGAAATTACAATAACACAACATCAACTACAAAAGATCACTCAAAACCAAAACTATTATTGAAACAAAAAAGAAAGAGCATACCAGTAGCAGGTAAAACTCCAGATTACTCTACAAAAAAAGAAAAAATGCACCACGCCAAACCACAATTTAAGCCTCCGGCGTCCATAGCTGAGCCTGCAATATCACTCTCCTTAAAGTGCTTCGTCATTGTAATTAATAAGTGGGGATCTCAGCGCCATCTATTTAATAGTGTTAGAATAAAGATAAACCTTCTCTTATTAAGACTTCTATATTGCAAATGCTTTTCGGAAATTCATTAGTAGTTGAGTTTTTAATGAGAATATTTATTGCTTCAATATAAGAAATTTTGTTATTACAAATTTTTTCTAATCCTGTTAAATTGTGAGAAAATTAAATTTTTGAAAATTTTAAAGTTTAAATTATAATGGTAATTACTAAGTTTAATTATTTTAAAATTTAATTCATCCCTTTTATCGTAAATACCTACTAATGTTTTACCATTAGAAATTTCGAATTTTAAAATCAGATAGGTAGCTTTAAGTTGATTTTCATTTGTTTCAGTTAGAACTAATTCTTTTGGATAACAATTAGTAACAATATTAGTATTATCTAAGTTTAACAAAAGTAAGTCATCAATATATCTCCAAACGTTTATTAAATTGTGTTTAATTATTTTTTTTCTCATAATTGTGTAGGAAAATATTGGAAAGCACTTGAGAAAGCTGTTCCCATTGCAATGCCTTTTACTTGTTTATAAAAATTAAGTCCGTTGAAAACGTCATTTTCGTTAATATTAAATTTTCATAATTCTAGCCAATTATTTTTTGTAATAATATTGTCACGTAGATACTTTAGTATAGAATTTAATGACACACACAAGAAGTACAGCTAAACCAATTTATTAACTGAACTCAGAACTGAGAATATAGTAACTGTCAAATCTTCTGCTTTTATACAAGCAGAGAAAGTTCCAGAATACTCTTCTGGAGACAGTAAGAAAAGTCCAGAACACTTGTCTGGCAAACTAAAGAAATGTCCAGTATCTTCTGGAATATGAAATAAAGGAAAACATAAAATCATGGAACTAAGTATTTACATATACCACCAATCGCATTGTCTCCAGCGGGTCTCGAACCCAGGTCTCTTGATCACGAGACCAGTGCCATGACCATTCGGCCATAGAGATTCGACTATCTTTCTTCAATGCGGCATTGCTCCCTCCTTAGAAGAACAGCGTCTCGATGTTATGACATTTCATTGCGTGGTTCTAGCTCTCGATCGAGTCACAGGGCCAGTATAAGTTGTCGTGTCTTCACTGTGAGTAGTCTCTTGAGAAATGCCTCTTTCCGGAACCTCCATTATTTTATAAGAATGTTGGTCGTCTTGTTCTTCTGGGTCATGGTATGGTTTCATGCGTAAAACGTGGACAACTTCCTTCGGTTTACGCCTTCTAGAATTAGGATCGAAATCGGCTACTTAATAGGTGACGTCGGACAACCGCCTCAAGACTTGATAAGGGCCGAAGTACCTCTTGAGTAGCTTCTCAGAAAGCCCCTTTTTACGAACTGGAATAAAAATCCACACCAAATCCCCTGGTTCGTATGCCACTATCCGATGTTTGGAGTCATAATGCCGGCGATCTTTCTGCTGAGCCTCGAGTGTTCGTACATGAGCTAATTGCCTCGATCCTTCTGCCTTTTTGATCAGATGACTAACATAATCGTCTTCTTGGCTGAACTCGTTGAGGCAGAGAGGAAACATCGTATCCAACGGCGTTTCAGCTTCTCGCCCATGTAGTAGGTAGAAGGGCGTAAAACCTGTCGTGTCTTGCTTGTCAGTGTTGTAGGCGAATGGCAATATCTGGTCACAGTTCTTCTGTTCGACATCAGCATACATAGAAAGCATATCCGCTAGCGTTTTGTTGAATCGCTCTGTGAGGCCATTTGTTTGCGGATGATAGGCTGTAGTCATTCGATGAGTGATATTGCACAGTCTATTAATATCGGTCACCAGCTTGGACTGGAATACCTGACCACGGTCTGTAATGATAACTCTTGGAGCTCCATGTTTCAGGATTATGTCCTCTAGTAGGAATTTGGCTATTTGTGTAGCTTCCGCCGTCGGTAAAGCTCTGGTGACTGCGTACCGTGTCAAATAATCGGTACATACTACAATCCATTTGTTGCCGTCGTCAGATTTAGAAATAGTCCTAGAAGGTCGATTCCGATGCGGTGGAAAGGAGCGGCAGCTGCTTCAATAGACACGAGAGGACCTGGTGGCTTCTGAGGAATATATTTTCTCCTTTGACATTCTCGGCAGTGCATCACATATCTTCGAACATTTCTGTACAAACCTGGCCAATGAAATCGCTTTCTTATTCTGTCATACGTCCTGGTGAATCCTAGATGTCCAGCGGTAGGGTCGTCATGGAGATATTCTAGAATACTGAGCCGTAAATGCTTCGGGATCACTGGTAGGAATTTCCTTCCGGACGGATCAAAATTCTTTTTGTAGAGGACTCCTTCGACTTCTTCAAAGTTTCCCAGCCTGCTTGCTTCAGTACTTTGTTGGTCTCTTATTATTCTTGCCAATTCTGGATCTTTCATCTGTTCTTTTGAGAGATTAGTGAATAAAGTGGCACCAATGGAGTCCCCAGACCATGAAACATCGACTTTCAAAGGGTTTCTGGACAGACTATCAGCATCTTTGTGTTTCCTTCCACTTTTGTACACCACTGTTACGTCGTATTCTTGGAGTCGCAGCACCCATCTAGCGAGTATTCCAGGGGATCCTTCAGTCCTGTCAGCCAGCACAGCGAATGATGGTCGGTGACGATCTTGAAAGCCTTTCTAAAGAGATATGGCCGAAACTTAGTTATAGCCCATATGGCCGCAAGACAGTCTCTTTCAGTTGTGGAATAGTTTTTCTCAGCCTTCGTCAGAGTCCGCGAGGCGCAAGCTATTGCTTTTTCCTTCCCATCTTGGATTTGGACTAATACTGCACCGATTCCGTATCCACTCGCTTTGGTGTGAAGTTCCGTTGGTGCAGTTTCGTCATAAAGGCCTAAGACAGGATCGGAGGTAAGATCTTTCTTCAAGGTATTAAAAGCTTCCACTTGTTCAGATCCCCAACAGAATTTTGTGTCCCCCTTCAGTAGCAACTGTAGAGGTTCGGCTTGGTGGCAAAAATCCTTGATAAATCGGTGATAGTAAGAGGAAAGTCGAAGAAAGCTTCTGATGTCATGGATATTCCTAGGCACGGGAAAGTCACTCACGGCCTTTAATTTTTCTGTGTCCGGTCGTACGCTGTCACTGGATACTAGGTGTCCCAAGATCTTTATCTCTTGTGCTCCAAAGCGACATTTTTTTGGATTAAGGATAAGGCCGGCGTTCTGTATACACTGAAGGACGGTATTCAACCTCTGAAGATGTTCATCGAATTTTTCTGAGAACACCACAATGTCATCTAATTAGAAAAGGCACATTGACCATTTTAAATGTCACAGAAGATTATACATCATCCTTTCAAAAGTTGCAGGAGCGTTGCATAAGCAAAATGGCATCACTTTAAACTCGTATAATCCCTCAGGTGTTACAAAAGCTGTTTTCTCACGATCGAATTCATCAACTTCTATTTGCCAGTAACCGGAGTAGAGATCCATAGACGAAAAATATTTTGCCCCCTTCAGGCAATCCAAGGTGTCGTCAATACGCGGCAATGGATACAAGTCTTTCTTGGTAATTTTGTTGAGTCGGCGACAATCAACACAAAAACTTCAGATTCCCTGTTTTTTCCTGACCAAGACGACTGGAGATGACCATGAACTTTCTGATGGTTGAATGATGTTTTTCTCTAACATTTTGGTTACCTCCTCACTGATAATGCGGCGTTCGGATGGGGACACTCTGTAAGCTCTCTGACTAATAGGTAGGTGGTCGCCTGTGTGTATTCGGTGCTTAAAATTGAGTTGATTTCCTTTCTTGAAAGCCCTTTGTTGATCGAAAATATCCGAAAACCTCTGGAGTAGGTGCAATATTCTTTCTTTTTGGTCGATTCTCAAATCCGGAGCTATCATCGTGGTACAGTCGATGACACCCAATTTTGCCTTTGAAGTGGTCGTGGAATAAGGTGATCCCTCATCTATGGTATTTACGCAGTCTTCGTGTTAAGGTTCGGCATACCCGATGCACATGCCTTTAGGGATGATCTGAGGTTCTGCTTGTCCGTTGGCAACACATAGTTCGGCTTTTCCATGAAGGAGCGTAACTATTGTAGACGGAATAGCAACTTCCTTGTTCAAGAGGAGCATCCTATTTCCCTCTACTATTACGTCGATAGCTCGAAGGTTCTTACGTCCTAAGACAGTAATCTTTCTGATAGAATGAGCAGGTACTGTATAGTCTTCTATCGTGAATAAACGGCTGGAGTCTGGAGTTTGGGATTCTCGAAGGACGTCTTGAAACAAGAGCTCCGAACGGCCACAATCTATAACAGCTTGAGAAGCTCCCAAAAAGTCCCAACCAAGGATGATATCGTGACTGCATTGCGGCAAAACAATAAATTCAAAAGATTGAGGTCGGCCATTGATTTCGAGACGAAGCGTACATTTTCCGACTGGCATCACGTAATTTCCTTTGGCGACTTTTAAAAGAACATTGTTAGTTGTGGGAAACATAACTTTCTTCAGTAGGCGACGATACTTCTCCGAGATTACAGAAAATGAGGCTCCAGAGTCTACAAGGGCAGGTACTGGCTTATTGTCGGCGATTACTTCTATGTTGTTTCCGGTCATCTTTGCGGTATCGGAGGATTTTTGTCACTAGCGGCCTCACCCCCAAGGAAGGTCGCACCGCTTAGTTTTCCTCATTTCTGAGGCTAGGAGATTGTCTGGATTTTCTATGTGGCGACGGAGATCAATAGCGGCGTGTCGGCGATCGTCCTCGTGATGGGCTGGGCGACAAATTTCGGACCGCTTGTCGGCTGTATTCGTCGGCATGGCGTCCCTCACTCGGCGCCGGAAGTCTGAAATCTCTTCTATTAGCCCGATATGCCTCAAAAATAGCTTTGCGATTTCGGCAGTATCGAACTACATGGCCAGGGCGGCCACAATGGAAACAGACGGGTCTTCTATCAGGGGTGTGTCAGACATCTTTCTTCCTCTGTGGTTGCTGTGCTACGGGCATAGGTAGTCTGGCAGCGTCAGCATAGGTAGGTTAGCGTCTTGGTTTGACCTTTGTTCACTCTGGTGTTGTCTGTGACAAAGGAGCCAAAGCATTTTTCACTTCCTCTCGAACAATGGCTTCAATGCCTTGGTCTTGGAGTTCGGGATCAACTACTGGAGATACGAGACGCTGGACCTCCTTTCGCACTATTTGACGTATTAGCGATGCCAGATCCAGTTTTTCGTCAATTGCAGCCATTGGTACCACATTTGGGAGCCTTTCAAATTTCCGACTCCGGATTCTCTTTTACTGCATCTCTTCGATCTTTCTACACCATTTAATAAAGTCTTCGGTAGTGGTTATTTCTTTCATCAGCAGTGCCTGGTAAATATATTCCGCGACTCCTTTCATGAAATGAGACACTTTCTCTTCTTCTGACATATTTGGTTTGACTTGATGGCATAATCTCAACACGCTTTGGATGTATGACTGCGTGCTTTCGCCTGATTTTTGAGCTCGATACTTTAGCTCAACTTCTGCTTTCTTTACATAGTGTTGTGTTTCCCCAAAGGCCTCTTTCAACATTGATTTGAAAACATCCCAGGAAGTCAATTTATCTTCATTATTTTCAAACCATTGATTCGCTGTGCCGTCCAGGAAGAAGAACACATTTGCAAGAAAAGTCATGTCATCCCATCTGTTGAATCTTGACACTCTGTCGTATTCTTCAAGCCATTTGTTTGGGTCCTTTCCTATGTCTCCTTTAAATACAGAAGGATTTCTGTATTGTGGCTGTGCTGGTGTCAGAATGACAGATTTAGTTTCCTGTTCCACAGCCATTTCCCGGGTCCTTCTGGGTGGTACGTGATAAAGTCCAAATTCTGGTTCAAGACCTTTAAGGCGATCGCTTCTTCGTAAATTCGTTTCCACGCTGACGAATCGTACCCGGCGCCTCCACCAAAGAATGTCACGTAGATACTTTAGTATAGAATTTAATGATACACACAAGAAGTACAGCTAAACCAATTTATTAACTGAACTCAGAACTGATAATATAGTAACTGACAAATCTTCTGCTTTTATACAAGCAGAGAAAGTTCCAGAATACTCTTCTGGAGACAGTAAGAAAAGTCCAGAACACTTGTCTGGCAAACTAAAGAAATGTCCACTATCTTCTGGAACATGAAATAATGAAATAAAGGAAAACATAAAATCATGGAATTAAGTATTTACATATACCACCAATCGCATTGCCTCCCGCTGGATTCGAACCCATGATTCTCGATCACGAGACCAGTGCCATGACCGTTCGGCCATTGAGATTCGACTGTCTTTCTTCAATGCGGCATTATCTTCATTTAAATATTCGTCATGTATAAAAGTACAGACATCTAATAATTTTTCATGAGGTAGATTAGTGTACAAATTTTCAAAATCATAAGTATTAAGTTTATTAATGTTGTTTTCTTTCTTAAAATCCAAAACTTTGTTACTATTAATTATAAAGTTATCATTTTCTTTAATTTTATTCAGGATAATTTTCAAGTATTTAAATAATTGCTTTCCCGTATAGTAATTATAACTGCCAGTACTACAAGTCACGAAACTAAATTTCAATGGTTTTTGGTGAAATTTTACTGTTGGAAACAAATAAGTATAGTTGAAAGAGAAAGTCTTAATCTTAGTTTTTTCGCGAAAGCCAGCATTATTCCATTTTCCCGGTATTATTTAAAATGTAGGAATATATTCATTAATTAATAGTTCTCTATAATTTATTTATATCTATAGATTCAGCTATCAATAAATAGTGTTACAAAAAGAGAAAAACCCTGATTCTTTATTTTAAGAATAGACATGAAAATTTGATTTTGCAGGGTCAAGAATCGTGAACACACACACACATACAATTTCTTTTAAATTAGGTTTTATTACTAATTAGTATGTGTGTGCGTGTGCGTGTGTGTGCGTGTGCGTGTGTAAACATAGTTTTTGAAGCAGAAGGCAGTTTCGAAGACTGTGAAGAGACTTTCGATTTTTGTTCATTTCCGTCCCGGGAGCCATGATTTTTTGCACAAGCACAACACAGAACGAGACAACAACACAAAATGAGGAAAAGCTCATGAAAATTTTATCCTTGTGAATATATACTGTGAGATTTTAATTCGGATTTCTAACACGTGTCAAAGTAAGGGAAACACATGGACCTTTTAGTGAAATTTGTTTATATCAGCAATATATATATACTTATCACTTTATATTTGTAGATTTTCTGCAATATGAAAAAATTTAGTTAAACTGGGAACTCTAGATACGTACTTTAAAATTACTAATTATATTATGTTTCATTGTTCAGAACGGTAGCGTTTGTATTTTTCACGGAATTATTTGTAGAGAATAAAATCCTGTGCTATTTTGACGCTTAGTAATTGATGTAGTTTCCGCTTGTCTTTATTTTACCCATATAGTGACATATAATATATAATTTAATGTATTACTGTAAATAAATATTTACATAAAAGGATAAAAAACAGTGTAGTTTACTGCTCAACAAAACTCATGCAGTCAATGGAATTGTTTCATGGTATATTATTAACTGTTACACACTACGGTTTTGTGCACGCTTATCATAAATTTAAAATTTTCTTTCCAAAAATAAAACTTTACTATTCTGAATCATATAAAAGGTTTTTATGATGACAATAAAGTGTCATGGCTGCAAATAAAACGATTTCGTTGAAATAAATCACTTGGTTAAGATTTTACTTGAATAAACTTAATTTCTACTTAAAACTAAAATTAAAAGCTATAGAAATAGAAACATCATATTTCATTTTCACATAATTCTCAAATAATAACATTAAAATAAATTTACTTTAAATTCTTTTTAATACCTTCAAACAGAATTTACACTCTTAAGATTCCTCTTGATGAAGCACTCCGCCTTAAATAGATCTTGGGTGAGAAATTTCTATGTTATCTCAAAAAAATAAAATTGAAAATTCATCCATTCTAAAAAGCCCTTTTTTTAACTGGTCCAAAATGAAGTGCTAGTTTGTTCTATAATTTACATAAGCTTGCTCCAGAATGAATCAGAAGTTTGAAATCTAAAATAATTCCCAAGGACAAAAAAAACTTTCAAAAAGGAATTCGTTTGGAAGAAATGAATAATCATGCACGAAAATTAAAATCGAAGGCATGTTAAAAAACAAAAAGCAAGCAAAGGAAGCTCTTTCTATCTCGGAAGAAAAAACTCATTTTTAAATCATTTTATCTCAAATATATTTACAAATGTATAATAATTTTGTCCTGTGTTTCTAAAAATATCATACATTTTAAAAATCCGAAAGTCCACACAGAATATAAAAAAATTGTCAACAGAATACATTAATGGCAATCCTATAATATTAGATAATTAAAACTAAAATAGCATAATAATAAAAAATCAATTTTCAGTTATTCCAAGGAAACTAAAAATGATCTGAACAATTAATTATTTCAGGAACTCCCAACTATTAAAAAAAATGAGTTTTCTGCGCAGTTTTTCAAATCTTTTAGCCAGCCTTCATGCAGCAACTAAGGATGTTTTTCAATGATTGTGGCAAAACCTCCTGGCTCTGAGGGAGAACTGATGTCCTGCAAAGGCACTTCCTTTATCCGGAATATGTTCCATGGAATAGTTATCTGATAATCTTCTAAGTTAATGGCTATTAGTTATCCCCACTTTTTGGCGAATATGCTTTTCCAAAGAAAAGAATCCACAAGATGAGGTATTTTCATCAACATTTCATAAAAAAAAAGCCTCACATGTTTAAAGAACCTCACCTATTTACCGCTATGCCAAAGAACATGCACCAAAGACTTATAAAGGTACAAGGTCTTTTAATCAGGATTCTCTGCCATGCACGGATATTATTTTTATAAAAATCACTTTTTTTGAAGAATACACTATGTTCTCCCCATATGATGATTTGCTGAGGATCACTCAGTATGTTCAATTTTTAGAACATTTAGCATTCAAGAATAGTACTCCCGAATACACGAATTCTCTTTTGAGATTTACTGAAGGGAATACATGTATCTAGTTGCCGGAGTAAAGGTACTTCTCAGCAAGTCGTCTGTAAACATTGTTCTTAGAAATTATTTCTGCAGGCTCCGCAAAAAGATCTTGAGTAATTTCTCCAGCCTTTAACTCTCTATGGCATCCTACATTTAATGCCACATGTCAGTCATTTACATATTTCTTAGCTCTTCAGAGACCTTGAATGACCTTCCTTGTGATATTAGTTGAAATAACCTGGATACCACTATTCGAAACTACTGTAATCAAGAAGAGAATTTTTTGCAAAGAACTATATTACTAATAAAGATGTTAATTCATAAAATGTACCGGTTAGCACTTTTTCTTAAAACTATATTGCCTTATAAGTGTTTAGGAGGCACCTGATATAAGGCACACACATACCTTGCACTGAGCATTTTCAAAATTATATAATACATCAATTTTTAAAATATTAATAACAGCTATTTGTATTGTATTTTAAAATTAATTTTTGGATACCAGTGAATTATTTTTAAAAAATTGAAGAACTCTTTCATATTCTAAGAAATCGCTTTAAAACTGCAGATGAAGATTTTCCTTTCAGAAGTGGTAAAACACTTTGAAGATTACTTTTACTTACAAATATTGTGATCGTGTTATGAACTAATTCTGTTAATACTCTTAGAATGACTAAAGTAATCAGCAACCGCTATTTTAATGACACTTTCGTTTGGTATGAACTATATGACAGAATGAATGACAGTGGCTTGATCCATTAATGCTAGTTATGAGAAAAAATTTTATCTTATTTCAGATTATACTTTACAGCATAATAAAAACAAAAGCCTGGAGTCTGACTGTAAATTTTATTCATGTCATATATTATTAATCAAAGATTTTTTCTAAGATAAGGTAACTCTTTTGTGCACTGAATTGGCGAATTGATTCGGGGATTACAGAAATTAAATTGTCAGCAAAATATTTGTTCCTAGTATGCATTTCTAGTTGAGGAAACAATCACTTCAAATTTCACAATAGATCCTCTCTATTTAGTTTGACATTCCATTCCATTCTACTCTTTCACATGTATAAAAAAAAATTACAAATTCTCATCTCCATTTTATCTTATGGATAAATTCGTAGATCCCTTCAGAGATGAAGTATAGAAAGAAAAACGTTTCCTATTTCTTATTTAACCCGTTTGGATCATAAATTGAAATCGAATCAGGATATTTTAAATCGAATTTTTTTAATGTAAGAATGGAATTTAATGATAAGTTTGAAAGACATCTTTAATCAAGACAAAGTAAAATGAGGCAAATAAATTTTTTCTGTCAAAGATGTTATTCTGGTTGGTGAGATTAATTTAAGATGTTACTAGTATTAGTGTTTACAGAAGAAGAATTTCAATCATAATTAAATAGAGTTTTATGAAAAATAGATTTAATTTTCTATAGAGAGAAAGGTTTTATGCTTAAGAATTCCTTGTTCATAATATAGAGAATGAACAACGGGATTTAAAGAGCGAAACTTTATATTAAGTTTTATTTTTACTTTCTTTGAACAAGTACACGATAAATGAAAACTAAGCAAGATCTAACAACGAGATTCATATTTAATTAATTTTCATTTAATAATGCTCGATTTCTTTGAGTTAAACGGGATGGGAGTAAAAAAAAATGGAAAATTTTTTTAAAAATTAGAACATGCACTTAAACTTCAATTATAAAGTTATATTAACCCTTTCTAGGGCCGTGGGAAGTATGCTTCCCACCAAATTTATTAATCTTTGTATGAAATTATGTAGGTTGGCATAAGTTCTGACAAATTTTTTTAGTAAGTCAGAAATTTAGATGCTTCATTTCTTTATCTCAGACAAAATGATGTGTCTTGATTTGTTACTTCATTATTAATTAACCAAATTAATTAATTAATCAAATTAAATTTATCTAATAAGCTAAATGAATCCCTTTTCTTATTCTAATTTCAAGCCTAAAAATATTTTAACATAATACGACCAGAAAAAAAATGTCCCTTTAAAGGGTTAAATAAATATATTGAGTCTTTGGTATTCTTTTATTTTGATTGTATTTGATCTGCATTGAAATTGAAAGGAAATAATACGTTTAGTTCCTAGACTTGCAATATACTGAATGGTATATTGTGAGAATTATTCAGAGGAAGTGTTAATAGGAAGTTAAATAATTTTTTTTTCATTTCTATTCAAATAAGTTGGATTCCCATTATTCCTGTTTACTCACAGGGAATTTTAAACAAAATACTATGCAATAATGGAATGAGGGCTTTATTTTTATATTTAAAAAATTATATTATTAAATAATTTAATATATATAATAGTTTACATTCTTCTACAGAATCTTTGCAGCGTCATTAAATTAATTTCACACTAACCAACCACTTATCGCATTGAACAACCAGTTATCACTTTTTAAGATGCTTCTAGAAATATTTCTTACACGACTGTATCCCTCCCTATTCGTCCTCCTTTTAAGGATTCTCATATCATCTTTAAAAAGAAAACCTATACTATAAAATTAAACTTTCTCAGGGAGTAGTTGTTATACTGTAACACTGAACTGTTTAATGTGAAATCATTACCAGAAATTCAAGCTTTCACCTGAAACAGACTTTACACAGATATTTCAAGGGATCAGACACAAATAAAGAAAATAATTTGAAAAAAAATTTCAAATAACTGCACAGATATTATATTTTTGCCGGCAATTTTTTCATTACTAATTGATATTAGATCATTTATAAAATGTTAGATAATTCCTATTCATCGATAGTTATACCACAATTATTCTATTGAAAGGAAAGAAATCATATTGTTCTTTCCCACTAAAGCAGAGATTACTTCCTTTTAGAATAATCGATGCTTTTTGGCATCAAATTATAAATGGAATCATCCATACCACTGCGTCTGAGGAAAAGGAATATAGGTGATTCTTAAAACAAAGTAGAATGTAATCAATTTCCTTTTAAAATATATGAAAATGCTAAAAAAAAGAATATTTAGTCCGTCTTGGAAAAGAATCACGTAGTACTTTAATTAAATTGAAAGACAAAACAAATTGAAGGAAGTAATATGCACAAAACGGATTTACAATATGTTCAATCTTTAATTAACTGTCCAATCAAAGAGAGAATTACTCGGAAAAAAGGTGAAAAAAAGATGAAATCCAAGTAACTATAAAAGCAAAAATATCAAATTATAAAAATGTAAGCTTGCCCAATTGCGAGTCAAGCTGAGCTCCAAGCAGAGAAGAATCCAGCGATAAGTTGCATCCTAAAATTTATATCAGAGAAGAACAAATCGAAAATGGTGTCAAAAGTTCGATAAAATTCTTACTTTTCTTGTTTTGACAAAAGCCGAAAATCTATTCTTATGTGTAATCAAAATCAGATCGAATTTGTTAATCGCCATTTCTCAATAGAACGATTTGTTTACATGTTTGCCGCATCGAAAAATCTGATGCAAAGTTATCTATTTTTTTAATAAGAAAAAATAATTGCAAATCTAACAGTTTGGATTGAAAATTGAAATCGTTGGAAATGAGAACTTAAGATAAATGAAAGTATTGAACGATTCTTCATAAGAAGGTTCTGTCAAAAGAAGAAAATAAAAAACAGAGGTATTTATAGGACATAGTTTCGAAATTATAGAAGCATCGCCAATTCATTTCGTCACTGGTGAAGTATACCTTACCACTCTTGTGATAAGACGTATTCATGATTGAGATTATTAAATTAATCTTATTAATACTTGCCGTATTCGGCGATTATTTCAATATTATAATTATGTCAACCAATTTTAGTGAAATATCTTATCAAAACAGGGGAGAAGAAATCTTGATTTTTAAACATCTTATAATTACGTATTTTTACTTTCTATCTCTCTCTTACCAGAAAAGTTTAATTTCAGGAAATGAAAATTTAGGTTTTAGTCATTGTTGAAAACTTAATAGTAACAATTTGAAATAATTTAAATTTATTTTCAGTGATGAATGTATTTATAGTTTCTGATAATGAATAATTATATGGCAAGCGAGCGAAACGAGCTGAGATCATGTAGTGTCCCAAAAGAATTACAACGTGATTCTTGGGGCTTGGAGAGCGGAGCGAGCAGGGGGCGTAGCTGCCTAGTTATATTATATTTTCCTGTCATTGGCACAAGTGCCGTAACTAGCCACTCCTGAGCTCAGTGAAAGAATTCGCATTAGCTCAGGAATAAATGCTCTCACACTTTAATTACTAGATTTGAAAAATAATGGATAAAATGCGTTTTAATAGAGTTTTAATATGCATTTCATTAGTTTTAATAAGTTTTATTTTAATACAACTTTCCTCTCTCTTATTCCAGCAAATGTACTGATTACAATATCTTAATTGATATTTTTAATGATATAGCATTCTATTTAAATAACAGAAGAATCGCATAGTTGTTTTTGTAAGATAGCTGATCTCAAAATAGTTTTTTTTTCTAATTAATTTCAATTTTTACAAACTTCTCTTGTATGAAGTAAGAGAAACGGAAAGAGTTAGAAACATTCGAAGAGTAATATTAATATTTGGGTAATATACTCAATTAAATAAAAATCATTAAAAACCTGTTGAATATTAAGCGGAGATACTATTTCTATATTTTGTATAAGAATCGTTATTTCAAGGTTTTGACTTTCAGTCGCAAATGCGAATTCGTACTTTTTTAATCTTTGCTCTGTTGAAGTCGATTTTTTAATGCAGCAATACTCGTGTATTTTTAAAACGAGCCGAAGAGGAAACAAAATGAGCTGTAGATAATTAGATAATTTTTTTTGATAACGCCAGTTTATTTGAGACAGAAAGGTGATAAGAACACTGCAAATTTGTATTTTAAATAATACTTAGGGTATAAAGTTACTTCTTTCATCCGATATTTCGTCTGTCTTCATTTTCGAAACTCTTCTCTTTCCTTTATTGAGCATTCCTTCTTTACATCCATTTCTTCAGAAAACTTTTGTACTTTAAGAAAATTCTGTTTCAAATCTGAATCTCTAAGCCCTTAGTATTTCATTTATTATTTATTTTATTCCACAAGCTATTGCCAAATCTTTCTTTTGTAATCCTTTATGCATTCGACCTATGCACTGTATTATTCCATGTAGAAAGAGTACAGATTAATCCAAAATTAATTTGTGCAATAATACTTTTTGTATTCGATACAGCTTCCGAATTTAAAAAAAACACACACTAAATTGGAATCTCCATTTACCACTAAATATTTAAAGAAAATTTGCTTGATATATCTGAAATAAAAGCTCATAAAGTTTTGCTCATAGTTAAGGATGATGAACTGACAGATTATGGTAAATTTATATTAATATTTTTTGGAGAATTTCAAACAATTTCTAAGGAAATAATAAATAACTAAAAATGAAGTAATAATATTGAGCGAAGCACTCATAGTTTTCTGCATGCTAACGGCTAATTAAGAGATAATTTCATATGTTATTCTATATTATGAAATTTTTCTTCCTTTGAATTGCTGATAGTGTAATAAAGACAGAGTAACTGACCCAGGTCGACAGAGTTGGCGAAAGAATGTTTTTATTACATCTAGAAATGGATATCATTAAGAAACATCAATTATAAAGAAAGATTAATTATGAATTATATTCATATGGCACTCTCAAAAGAGGAGTAAGATACACTTCCTAACACTTGCCTAAACACTTGCCAAAACTTTTTCATGCAGGAAATAAGGGAAATATTATATTTGCGAGGGCAAAACCCATCAAGACAGTGTCTAAACGATATTAGAAAAAAAACCATTCGTATCAAGTAAAGAAATAATACCTAGAAAAAGTGAGAATAGCGTAAATATCATTACAAATATCACACAAAAAATTACTTTAACAAGAATTATATCATGTCAACATTCTGGTTATAAACCAACCAGTTATTGGTTTCACAAACTCTTGGGCTCATATTCCAACAATAAATTCATTTATAATTGAAAAATATCATTTGAAGTGAAAGTAATATACAGCTCACGTTTTGAGTAGAATCGAGAAGCAGATTTTACGAGAGTGGATGGTCATAAATAAAATATTACAAAGGTTAGAGATTATTGTTGCAGGGATTCCGAAACTAAGTTTAACTACTAACTTTTATGTATTCTAAAACTGATCAGCCTCGAGTCAATTTAAGAGAGATGGTTCATCCTTCGGAGTTGCAGACCTGTAGGACTGATTGTATTATTTCAAATCTTTATTTATTAGTTTATTTCATATTGTCACAAACTCCTCCCATCTTGGACTTTGGAATCCGACAGCAGTGCCGCTGTATTCGAATCAGTTGATACCGAAACCTACTACTGAAAGCACCAATACATGATCTTCGTGTTAGATTGTAAACTGAAAATTTAAGATGACTTTAATTCTAGTGTTATTTGTGTTTATTTCTGTGTGTGAAATATGAACAAATGTTTCGTCTCAAAGAATGTGGATTATTTGTGCAAAGTGATATTTGTTAAGAATTCTTCTTTTTCCGAAAGAGGACACTGCGTCTCTTCCCAAATCATCCCGATTTTCAGAAATGTCTCATTTGAGTTTGTGTGTCAATGATGACAAAAATAAAAGCCGTTTCCTGTTCTTCCCTCGGTAGTTGTTGGGGTGAGTTTTGGTTTTGGTTTCTTATAACTTAATTGCAAATGCATTTTTGGTGTCAGAAGTGGGTAGAAGAAGATACTCATCTGTAGTGGCGGTCATGGAATATAAGGTAAGCCTAGTTACCTTATTCGAATTAGATTTTTTTCTTCATATTTTGCTGATAAAATGGTGCATATCATCTATCGTTATTTTCTTTCTAATAATTCATTATCAAGAACAAATCCACATTAAATCATTTATTAATGGCATTCTATACTCAGATTTGATGGAAGAAAAGATTTTGTATTGTCTTGAAGAAAAGAAATTTAAACTATGAAATATCTTGGTCCAGCCCCAATTTCTCATCTGTGCTCAGTAGCATCGCTAAGAGCCGCTTAATTAAGGAAAAATGGAAGGAGAAGTCTTCTCAGAAGAATCACAATGGATGGAGAAGTCTTTCACATCGGAAGAATCACAAACCTATCACCTATCTCTTTAATCTTTTTTTAGCTTTAATATTTGGTTGAAGGAAATGCTTACAGTTTAGTATGTGTTGCGCAAATATGTTTTTATTTTTCTTTGAGTAATCAACTTTTTGACTTAACAGAGAAAAATCAACCTATCTTGGAAAGGATTTTTGTCTTTTGTTAATTGAAAATACAAATAAAAATTCACCACCTAAATCGATACATTCGCTTGAATGCATTTTTTTTTTAAATTTGAAATAGATGTGGCAAGGCATTAACTTCTCATATTTAATTATGTTGAAATAGTGAAAATTCAACACCCAATTCTGAGTTTCAGACTTTTGTTTCATAAAAAAGTGACATTTAAAACTTTAAAACCAAAGTTTTCTAAAACTCCTGCATTATGCATTTTCAGCCAAGAAATAAAACTTTATTTGCATCCCCACACCAGTAAAATGTGATATGGTCAATTCTCTTTTAACAATCTGATAATAATAAATTTCATCCCATATACTTATATTAGTAGGGAAATAACTTCCCGAGTCCAGAAATATGCAAATGATGAACTTCAAATTTTGGAAACTGCATAAAATTCTACAGAAATTTTTAATTAATAATTAATTGCTCATCATTTCAAATATCTATGAGTCAAATGCAGCTAAAAACTGCTAAATGGATATTCTCTTTGAAGAGTTTTAGTTACGAAAGTATGCATCACCCAGATAAATGAATGCAAAATGTATATTGCTTAAACCAATACCCAATAGTTATTATAGCAATCAATAGAATTACATTTAAATTTACTAACTAACTATTTAACAAATTACTAAATTAACTAGCTGCCAATAGAGTTCAATAAAATAATTTTTGATACTAAACAAATTAATAAATCGGTTGCGTAGAATAATGTGCCTTATAAAACTGAAAATTACACAGGCTCTTGAATAATGAGAAAGAAATTTTGAAAAATACTCAATCTAAAAAACACTTAGGTATTAATAAAACTAAAAATATTGTCAAGTAAAATTTTTATTTTCCTAACATAAAATGTTTGAAAAATGTCATGTTAATGCACTGAATTCATCCTTGTAAATAAGAAGCAGGAAAAAATGAAGGATTTCTTAAGCTTCACTCAAAGGAAGAAATTCCCTATAACACATTTTATATTGACTTTTTAGCAATCTACAATTAAAAATTATAAACATATTTTTGTTGTAATATGTGCCTTTACGAAATGAATCTGGCTTTCTCCTATCAAATCTACATCTTCTCAAGATGTCTCAAAGGCACTTAAACAATAAGAGTTTGGATTTGGGAATCAGCATGCCATAATGAAAGATAATGAGACTGCATTTACATAAAAGCAAGTGGAATATTATTGTGAGAATAAAAGCATTCAACATCTAAGGAGCAGGAATTCTACAAGGTAACATGCAAGTAGAAAAAATGCAATACACTGTCGATACAATTTTAACCAATCGCTCTCTAAGGGACTAAACTAGATCGTATATATTTGTTCCCACTTTACAAAAGACACTAAACTTAACTGTCCCAAAAATGGCACAAAGAAAACCTTTCTAATTTTTAACAAATATAGAGAAATAAAGAAGGCTTTAATTGGCGGAAAAGGAAAACATAGAATAACTTTAGACGAAATATTCCCGAAGAAACTCAAAAGAGCCTTGAAATTAGAGGGAAACTTCAAAAAGATGAGATTAAAAGCATATCAGTACAAGTTGAGAGGCTTTGCTGGCGTCCAGGCATTTATTTCATATTTCTTCGGGCTATTGCTACATGCTACAAAAATACTTCGGACCTTATGCAATAATACAAATTAAGTTGAATGTCAGAAAAGTCTGAATGGAAAAAATATATATATCCACTGCAGCGAACTATATTCAGATATGTGGAAATATTTAAATAGAATTCAAACCAAATACGTTTAATAGAAAAATGTATTTTGTTAAATTTTGAAGTTTGTATACTTTACATAGTTCGTTTTTCTTGTCTACTTCAGATTCTTTGGGTGCATCAGCGCTTTAACTCTATATTCCCAAATGTTCTGAGAGAAGTAAAGGCCTCTGAGAACCACTCAGACTGGCACTTAAAATATTCAAATCAAATTTCATTTGCACGTCAATACAGAGCACTCCATATGGATCCATTTTAAGAACTCAGACTCACTCAGTAACGAACATTAATATCAGTTAGAAAGAGAGATGTATCATTCCGATCTGGAGAAGCAGTCAGAGATACAGACATTGTCATTTTTGAAGTTTAATTTTAATTTTGGTTTTTAACTTCATAGATAATTTAATTCAATTAATGTTGTCGTTTGTCTTTTATTTCGCACGGTTGTGCCTTTTATATAAAACGATATCTTTTCACGTTATGTTACGGAAAGTACTTACCCTTTTCGAAATTCCATTCATAGTGAGCAAGGTTTTGTTTTACTTCTCTCTTTCAAATTTATTAAATATCTCTTCTGTATTTTGTATTTCATCTGTGTTTAATGTAATTTTTATTATAGTATTTCGTAATCAAAAGAATGATATCTCTTTTCATTTCCATTCTTCGTACAGCGCTATAAATAATCTCTACGGATCGATTTTATGTACACTCAAACCATGGCCCGATTTCTAAATCATTACAAGTAGGTGTATATTTCACCTTCTGAAAAAATATTTGATGTATATAAATGAAAACATTTTGATTAGTATATATCAGAGATTCTATCCTTAAAGAATCGTTTCGGGATAAGATTGCAAGGATTTCTACAACTTAAATCTAGATCGGAATAATTCACCTAACAATTCATTATTAAGGTTTGCTGCTTAAAAATTCCACGGTATGTCTACTCTAATTGTGGTGGCCAATAGCTAATTTCTAAATTATTACAGATTGGTATATATTTTTAAATGGAAAAATGCTTTAAGTGAAGAGTTATTTTTTTATTTGTCTGAGTAGTCAATGAATACACTAATGAAAAAAATTAGTATCAAGAATTTTATGAAATACCTCGATCTAATTTTGAAATTTAACCAAAATTTCATTTATTCCTAGAAGGGTGTTATGAAATACTTACTTACTCTGAGACAGTAATTGAGAAGATTTAAGTTATATTATGCTGTTTTGGTCCTCTAGTGTAGTCCTTAACGTAGATTCAGGAACAGAGGGTAGAAATAGACTTGTGTACACATACTTCATTTTTTCGTCTTCGGTATTCATTTTACTATGCTTAATGGGAAATGAGATACATTTTTTTTTGTACATACTCAAACTTAAAATTTGATTTTAATTAATTGACCAAATTTCTGTCGGATTGTGTGTGTATTTCAAGTAAAACTTATTATTTAAAAAAAGAGCTGAGTTTTCAACAACTATTCCCAATAAAGTATAAAGCGCTGTGTTTTAACAAACCAAAATTAATAAGCGGGTTGCAGTATCAGCGAAAGCTACAAGAAAACTTTTCGCTAAAATACCCTGACAAGAAAATTCTACTACTAATTCAGCAAAAACAGCCTCTACTTTTCTTAGTTAAAGAAACCATCCGAGCAATTCAACCAATAGTCTTAAAAAAAGGCGATACAAAAGACGACATAATCCCATCCTTACATTGTCCAGATGATAGTGTTCCGATAGATTAGCGCTCAGGCGATTAGTTTCAGATACGAATTGTCTATGTAATAGGTTTTTTTCTAATAGATGTAGGGCAAAACAATCTATTTTCTACTACATCTTCACTAAAAACTTAAAATTAATTCACAAAGAATTTTCGTATCTCTTTCAAGCAGGAATAAGCCAGACAACACATAGATTGAAGAATTGAAGTAAAAATGCTTACTTGGATTTTAAATATATCACAGTTCCTTAAAAAAAGAAACTTAATCAATATAAGAATAAATAAATAGGGAGAAAGATGCAATGTTCTGTTAATTCAAAATGCATGATGCCCATGTTTCTTTATTGCAAGGTGAAGTGCATTCAGCAAAAATTCGCTTATATCTTATCTTATATCTGAAGGATAAAGGATAAAGAAATTTAAAAAATAACAGTAAGAAAATAGGAAAGAAAGTACAAATAAATCTGAACTATCCCTCTGTTTATATTTAATTTAAGAAACTCTTAATAATTTAATATTTATAATACAAACAAATGGCTAAATAATGCTTATTTCAAGCAAACTCCACTGTTTAAGTAATTCCGATGGTCCACTAGATTCTAATCTTGAACCGTTGCTTTTTATTTTATTTAATAATTATTTTTTGGTGTTTCTAAGTACTCTGAATGATTTTATTTGCTGATTATTTGTAGATACGTTCAATACATTCTAATATTGATGCTGACCTTCTACAGAGAGATCTTTGTTATCTTTATAATTGGGGCACAGACAGCAAGTTACACTTGGGCATTGTTAAATGTAGTATTATTAGTTATACTAGAAAATTTCTGCCTTTAAATTATATTTATAAAATTAATATTTAGTATTGTCACACCCATATTCTATTGCAGACTTGAGTATCTTCTTTGACACTAAACAGGATTTTTCCGAACAAACTAATTTCATGGTTTTCAAGGACTATAGTAAACTTGGTATTATCAAACGTAAAACTAGGGATTATGCTCGTGTTAGATCTTGTCTGGAATATTGTAGTATTATTTGGGGGTACTAATTACTTTAACAAAAGTAAAATACATGAGAGTATTCAAATTCACTTTTTTCCGTATTTGCTTTGCAAGAAAACTGGATTTTACTCTCAGGATATCTTATTTACGTGATATATCTAATTTGCCTACTTTGTGTTGTAGACGAGTTTTTTTGTGTGTGTGTTATTTTCATTTATAAGGTCATCAATGATTCGATCGATTACACTGACATACTGAGCTCCATAGACTTCGCTGTAGTCTGTAAGATCCAGAGTATTATTCCAAATGCTTATTATAAATTCAATTATATTAACAGGATCAATTTTTTTATAAATTTTATAAGTCTTTTAACAGGATCTTTTGGAAACTAGACATTCATCATATGACAGCTAGTGTTTTTAAAGCGACTCAACTCTTATCCCACTAGTGTGGTATGGAAGTTTGGAGAGGGTGTGCCGCCTCATGTGTCTTTCTCGCCATCTGACCGCGGTTCAAAATTACTAGGTCCTTCTCAAAATAGCCCTAGTGTTGCTATAAAACGGAATGCTAATATAACTAAACTAAACTAAATTCTTATCTATATGGCCTTACTTTTTTATTATCCTAACTATACTATATCTACTCATTATTTTTAATTATAAATATTGAGATGTTTATATGTGCTCGTGATTCTGTCTTGGTATTTTGATTGTATGTGTTTTACTTTTGTTGACCCTTGCTAGGTGTTTGCATTTTATTTATATAAGATATTGAGCGTTATAATTCTGTATTCGTTGCTGTTATTTTTTTACGGGTGCTTCGTGTTTGTGTTCTCTATGTGTTTTTAGTTCATGCACTCTATCAATGGAATCATCTCTGTAACGGCCTTTTTTTAGTAAATAAATAAATGAGGATGGAATGCAAATTTATTTCAGGGAAATAATATTGAGAAAGTAAAATGATTGGACAATTTCAAAAATGGCATTGCAATTTTTGTACTGGTTAAATATTCAAAAGAAAAGCGTAAAACTTATTTACAGATGGCATTGAAGAATATAATAAAAAATAGTGCAATTTGTGCTCTAAACAATATGATGAAAAAAACGACATCATTTTATCAGAAAATGAAATATTACTTGAATAGTCAATAATTTTATAAATTTTAAATAAAAATTACTTTATCATAATATTTGTTTGAAATCGATTTCAATGAAATACAAAAGGGATCAGTGAGACAAATCTTTCTTGCACATTGTACAGCATTGTTGATGAAACAAAATTACGCACCATAATAATCGAGCTTATCTTCTCTGCAGGATCGCTTTCTTTATTGCATATTACTTTTTTAGTAAATCCAAAAGAAATATTTTTCAAAAATGGTAGTTGCAGGAGCTATTTGCATTTATTTCGCTCATTTCACACATTTGTCTTGACAGCATGAGATTGGAGTTTTCTGCTATTGTACAGTCACTCCAAAAAGTATTGGCTTGAATAACTGTAAAGCTATTTATAAAACTATTTATCACGTTAAAATAAAAACAAAATGAATCAAGAAATGTTTTAACATTTGGTGAACAGTTTGTAAAGAAACTTTTATTGGTATTTTAGAATTATAATTTGATGTAAGTTTTCAAATATGATTCAAAGGCAAATAGGAAATGAGAAATTGAACAAATACATAGAGTTTGAAAAGAATTACATTTTACTACCACATTTTTAGACACAAAATTTCTAATAGATAATAGAAAAAGTGGTGAGGTACAAATATATATCGGTTGATGAGTGAAATCTTGTAATAAAACATTGGAAAAATGAAAAATCAGTACGCTGTGTAGAACATATCTTGAGTCCATTGTTTTTAATATTATTCGCAAGTTCAAGAAATCAAATGGTGTTGGAAACAAGCAAAGATCAGGGAGTCCAAGAACATTTAAGGAACGGGAAAAGAGGTGGATTGTGATACAAGTTCACATTCATCCAAAAACTAGTCAAATAAAATTGGCTCTGCAATGTAAAAGTAAGTTCGGAAAATCTTTAAATCCTGAAACTGTCAGAGATGTTATAAGAAAATATAAATATCAGGACAGAGTACCTGAAAGAAAGCCCTACATCAGCAAAGAAAATCTAAACGCTAGGCTGACATTTGCTAAAATGAGGTAAAGTAGCTTAAAGAATTTTGGGAAAAATATATTTTTTATTGATGAAATAAAATATAACATTTTCGGATCAGATGGCAAGCAAAACGTTTGACGGAAACCAAATACAGCTATGAATACCAAAAATTTACGGCCTGCTGTCAAATATGGAAGTAGCAATCAAAGAGTCTGGGGTTGTATGGCATGCACTGGGTTTGGGAACTTACATTTTATTGATGATACAATGAATAAGCATGTCTATCTTGACATTCTCAATCGAAATTTAAAGGAAAGTGGGAGCAAGCTGGGAATCTCAAACATTTTATATTGTACCAATATAATGACCCGAAACATAAAAGGTCGATTACTGATATTTGCAAGTAATGAGCCCTCTACCATTATCCTAGTGTTATTAATACTCCTGCACAAAGTCTTAATCCCATTGAGCCTGTGTGGGATTATTTGCAGCAAAAATTATATGAATATCAAATTTCTAACAAGAAGGGTTTAAGAAAAAATTTGGTCGAAGTGGGAGCCAAAATGGATGGATTTTTTTGCAAAAAATTGATCCAACCCTTGCCAAATAGACTATGAGAGGTCATAAAAAACAAAGGCGGCTCATCAGGATATTAAATTTTAAGTTTGCATTGTTTTGAATTTATTGGGAAGTGATCCAATACCTTTTTGAGCACGTTTTTTTACTACATTTCTTTTATCTTCATTATAATCATTTGCGTTAATATGAGAGTTTTATTTGAATTATTATGATTTGTATATATCAAAATAATATTTACTTCTATCATATTTAGTCGGTGTTTAGTCGGTGAACGTGCTGGAAGAAAACAAGGTACTTTGTGCCGCTGAGGCGTTCGGGCAGTAGGTACGGTCCAAACAGATGACTCTGCCCAGATGTTAATATCAAACTTGTGTTGCACGTTCGATAAGATAATGATGTGAGGATTTTCAAATGACCAAATATTCGCATTGTGCGTGTTGAAGACACCCTAGCTCGTAAGCAGACTTCATCTGAGAATGAAACTCTAGCAGAAAAGTGTGCATTTTCCTGTGTGGCATCAAGCATCCAACTCCACCCGATTTGTGATTTTTATTGAAAAACGTTACCAGCGACCCTATGTTTTCTGGTAATTTTTTATCTTCTTAATACCTATTATCCTTGCTCTGAATTTGTCTTTTGAATTTGACTACACCCTCTGTGAACATCGGTACTGATGTTGCAGCGATGTTTTCTAGTTCTCATTTTATTTTTTCTTGAATATTGTTAAAATTTCCCAGTTCTCACACTACAAACTTATATCAAATTATAGAATATAAAATTCCTTACATTTTCAAGCTTTTATTTTTATTCAGGTTTTAACATTTTTGAAAATATGTGTTCTAAACTACTTTTTCATTTTCAGCAATTTACGACCCCTAGATCATCAAATCCACATGTTGTCAGCATGAAAAAAAACTTTTAATGTGCTTTCACTTAAAATAAAATTGATAGTTAAAACACCATTTGTTATTTTTTTATTAATTTTTTATAGTTTCCAACAGTTCTCCGACTCTCTATATTTTTGCGATTTTCACCAATTAAACGTCGTTTGGGACCCCATGTTGTATGGTGATTCTTTATCCTCTTGATGCCTACTATCACTTATCTGACTTTGTCGGCCGAATTCGGCAACACCCGGAAATATACCTTGAAGTGTGGTAATGCGCACCTCGCAGCGATGTTTTTGAATTTTTAATTAGAATTTTCATTAATTAAATATTAAGCTGAATTTTGCAATTTTTCAGCAATTTCCGAAAACTTTATCGCACAGTAAAAAATTTTACACCATTTCAAAATTTAAAAAATAATTATTTTTAATGACACCAATTTAATAGCTAATGACTCCAAAATTTTGGTATTTTTAATTTTTAATTTCCTAATTTCCAAAATTAGATTAAATTGTTGCCCTAAAATTCAAATCGTTTTTATTGTTTCATCTAATATTTAATCACCCATTGTTGAAATTTCAGGAAGAAATAATCTATATAATATCAATGTAGTTCCCAATTTAATAAAAAAGTGAAATTATTGTATTGAAAAATTTAGAAGATAGCTAAGTTTTTAAAAGTACTTTGTTTTCGTGCGATTGATCTCCATAACAATAAAATAACATGACATTAATTACCTATAATTTGAAAGAATCATGGTCATGAAATTATATACAAGCGATATAAATGAAATATAACAAATTTCCCCGGAGAACTGGAAGTCAAATGCAACTGGAGAAGAAATAAAATCAATCTTCATAACTGCATCATCAACATTGAAAAAAGAATACTGAATAAAATATCTGCAGGAACGATAAAAACAATTCGCGTTTCTCTACAAGGTTGAAATATATCGTTGTGGAATAAATATTTTTAAAAATTAATTCAAAATAGATGTATAACTTGCAACAATAAAATTAGTATTATTGAAAAAAATTTGAATTTCAAGATGATATGATTTTTTTTGTTTGCTTCATAGGACCTTCAGAAGTTTTTGGAGAAAATGCCAATATTTTATTTAAATTTTAATGAATTAAAATTCTAATTAGAATTTCTAATATTCTAAAGTAGACATTCTCCCTATCCAATGCATATGTATGCCAAATTTGATAGCTTTAATTCCAATGTAGAGGTACTAGAGCACCGTCACCTTAACAACAACAAAATTTAAGTACTAGTTATATTCTCTTCTATAATGGTTAATCATACCGAATATTAAAGTATTCTTGCCTCTAGAACAACTACTGCCCCCATGGAAGTTCCCCGAGCCCAGTAGGATGCGGTACCGCCCCTCTAGTCAACCTATGGTTTAACTATGTCCTGTAGAGCTACAAAACACACACACATGTTCATCTTTATTAGCAGTAGATTTCGTAGTAACTTTAGCTGAATAAGTTATATAATTGTATTTATGTTTTATATGTAAACAAAAAAAAACAGTCGTCAGTGAATATCAGGATTTTTATCATGTCATGTTTTATTTTGCATAAATTTAAGTTCACATGCTAATAAATTTTCTAATTTTTTTTCTTTTTGTGTATGTAACTAATTTATTTCGTAGTCTTTTTTAGTAATTAATTCCTTGAGTTTAGGTTACATTCAGTTGGCGAATTGAAAGTTAATTGGTACAAATAATAAGATGCGCGACTCAGATGATTGCCAAAGGAGGCTGGTGCTTAATACAACAAAAGTAAATTAAAAATACAGAAACAAACACCTCTTCAAAAACAATCCCTAGCAAAGTACGCGTGTCTTACTCTCTGCTCACTAAAAATAAGAATACCACATTTTCCTCCAACTGTTTGCCCCGAAAGAATATCCAGAGATCTGTTCACTAAGATTGCTGTCTTACTCTTTAGAAGCCCCCTTTGACTTCCCTACATTATAAACATGATCAAATAAATACCCCCAAAAGGACATTAATGTAAGAAAAGGCGTTCTTTTTCCAAAATCTGTCTTTGGTCATCAATAAAGTTATTCTTCTGGAGTAAGGAGTTTAACGGTAACGAAGAAAAATTACTCTAAGAAGGCCAGTTAGCTTGTCTATCAGTTTTGTGATAGTGAAATGCAGTTGCAAAAATAAATAAATAAAACAGAAAAAAAAGCACATTCTTTAGTCACCTCTTTCAAGGATCACGCAATTGCAGTAAAGAAGGGCTCTCCGTTCCATTTCTTCGTAAAAGTCTAAGAAGTCGTTGTGGCAAGTCCTAAGAAGAGATTGTGTATTTGTTCCAAAAAAGAATAGGTCTTCTTATATTCTTTTTTGTTACTTAGTTTCTATGTTAGAACATGTTTAATTTACTCTCAGAACATGCTTAATTCTTTGCTAGAACATGTTCTTCCTTTTCTCATGCTCTCTCTCATGTACGTATCATCCTGGGGGGGGGCATATTGTTTTATATTTAGGGAGCCCACTTACCTAGTAACTTCGCCAGTCCGCCATTGCATACGAGTATGCCTATAACTTTAATAAAATCATTTTCTTACTTTTCATCAGCAATTTGTAGACGTTAATCTACAGAAAGTATATAACTAACATGTTGAACTGTTTATATATTACACTTATATTCATTATATTAAACTTTTATAACGTAATAATTAGTATGTGCAGAATTGAATATATGTTAGTTTCATTGAACCTTAAACAATTTCACACTCTTTGACGAATTCAAACAAAATTTGGCACAGATATTTCTTAGCTCTTGCAAGAATTAACTGTCCTATTAAAATGTTTCTACAACTCAATTAAAGAAATGAAATGGGTGTTGAAAATTTGTACGTTATTCCGTCATAATTTCTGAACAAATATCCGCACAAAAACATTTACACCATCTTAAAATAAAAAATAAATAAATAAAAACATTGTACTCGCATCAGTTGCATTGCTGTGCTATTTTTCTCCGATTTTTAATTTTTTTCAAAGTTTATATAAATGCAAGTTTTTATCATTTCCATATCTTTCTTAAAATGCTAATCTTATTTCATCATTTAACCACATCATCATCCACATCAACCACATCATTAATAATAATGTTGAATTACTATTTACAGACCTTTATATTTTTACTTTTATACGTAAAGTGAAAGCAAGAATTTTTATAAGCATGTGCAATAATTAAACGTTGTCTTTTAAATTTGCTGCCATTTTTTTAATGCTTGATATAATTTTGTCTCATATTTTAGCACCTATTTTAAAATTTTCAATGCATTCAGCTGGCATAACGTCATTTTTTAAACTATTTTCTTAGTCTAAATTCACTGAATGCCATTTATTTTTCTTGATTACTTTACAAAAGATATGCAGGAATTTTAGTTAAAAAGAAATATTTACATATAAAAATTTATTAGAAGAAATATTCTGACACATATTTTTAATAAAAAGAATTTGGTACTGATATTTTAATTTTTACTATGAAAGATTTATTTTAAATAATTATTTATTTACTTCACCAAAATTGTCGCAACAATAACCACTATTGAGTTATTATATTTACAAGAACAATCCAAATTTTATTTTCAAAATCTCTTTAGCGAATTAATTTGGTGAATTTCATTTCATATAGCTTCCATTTAATGAGCATAAATTTAATTCAATTAGTATAAAAAATTCTCCAATAATTCAAGTTTAATAATAAGTTAATAATAATTTTCACTTCTTTTACTCTTACTTTATTCTGTTCATTTCATTTGAAATAATGCTATTAATTTTTTTAATATTGCTCATCATTTGATCGTAAAATCTTATTACCTCAGCACCATGTCAATTATTACAAACAATTATTTATTATAATAAGCGATTAGATACTTATTTACCTTTATTTAAATATAAAATTAATTGTTGTGCATTATTTTGGAGCTAAATTAGGGAAATGTTGCTTGCCACCCCCACCTCGTCTCCTCCTTGCTCTCATATGGAAAATTTTCTGCCGCCGCATCTGACTATTTAGGTTATGTACGTTTAAATCAAAAGTTACAAATGCAAGGCGCATTTGTAACATTCAAATCGCAATGTCTTATCTATATGTAGGGTGTTAACATTAGCGATGTCCACTTAACACGTCAGATATGTAAATTAAAATCACTCTCTAAATATACAATACATTTAAATTATACACTTTTTTTAAACTAACTATTTTCTAATAATTTAAATTTAAAAAAAAAAGAAAAAAAAACTACTTCAACATCTGAGTTGCTCCAACACATGCCAGCAGTTTCATATAAAACAAATAAATATTTGCTCAGCAAAATTTCGATAAAATCCCTTTCTCAAAAGTTTTGTCTACTACAAATCATTTTACATTCCCTTTTTGCAATTTTTTACATTGCTGTTGTGAGCCACGTCTGTTAAGCTCTTGGGCAAGTTTAAATAAGGAACTTTGAAGAGGTGCTAAAAATTATTCTTTTGCTTATAACATTGAGAAAAAAGAGTAAAGATATGACTTAAAAAGAGCCCCCTTTTTCCGTTTTCCCATCATACACACACATACACTAAGTGAACAATGTGCTTACTCTGATTTTTGGATGATTGCTCATTTTTAAGCTATTCGAGTAGACATAAATCTCTAATTGGAAAAATGTTTTCAGTAACATAAAGTAATTTTTTTCTCATGCTGTTTCATTCAAAAATTTTATCCATACCTATTAGTGACTTTTAGTAAAATTATTCTTAATAAAATTATATTTTTTGAAAAAACATTCAAGTACATACTTTAATGGGCTTTTAAACAATTTTACTGAACCTCTCGAACATCTACCTATCATTAGTAGCGTTTGCTCGAGGCGGCCATTAAAATGACTTATAATAATGAAATTCAGTTTTCATAATTTGATCTGTTTTGATAGCATAAGATTTTTATTTAAAATGTTGGCTTAGCAAAAATATTTCATTGAATTCAACTGATAAGTCTAAAATGTTGTGTAAAGTTTAGACCTTAATTTATTTTTGCAATTTAAACAATTAGTGCCCTATATACACTAAGGTGAGAAATACCATGGAATACCTCCTAATAATGTTTAAGACCTCTTTTTCCTAGGCGTAGAGCAGCAATTCGACGTCACATAGACTCAAAATGCCGTCGGAAGTTCCCTGCAGAAATAATGTGCAAGTTGCTTCTAAAGGCATCCATAATTGCGAAAGTATTGCCGTTGCAGGATTTTTTGCACAAACTGACCTCTCAGTCATGTTCCATATATGTTCTACAGGATTCGTATCAGGTGATCAAGGTAGCCAAATCATTTGCTGGAATTATTCGGTTCTTCAAACCAATCGCGAATAGCTGTGGCCCGATGACATGGAGAATTGCCACTCATAAAAATTCCATCATTGTTTGGGTACATGAAGTCTATAAATGACTGCAAGTGATCTCCGAGCAGCTAAATATACCGTTTCAAGTCAATGATCGGTTCAATGGGACCAGAAAACCCAGTCCATTCCATGTAAAAATAACGCACACTATTATGGAGCCCCATTAGCTTACACAATTCCTTATTGATAACTTGGATCTATGGCTTCGTGGTGTCTGCTCCATACTAGAACCCTACCATCAGCTCTCAGCAGCTGAAACCGTAACTCATCTGACGAAGCCACGGTTTTCCAGTCATCCAACCGATATGGTCACGAGCCCGAAAGAGGCGCTGTAGGTGATGTCATTCTGTTAGTAAAGACAACCGAGTCGGTCTTTTGCTGCCATAATCCATTAAAGCCAAATTTGACTGCACTATCCTAAGGCACACGTCCATCGCACGTCCCACATTGAGTCTTGAAATTATTTCACTCAGATGCAAGAAAATATCCGAAATAAATGAAATCTTTTGATTACCAATACAAAATTATACACTTTTAAAAAATAAAATAAATGCTACAACACGCACAGTTTGTAAGAGCAGAGAAATAAAAGAAGTGAAAAATATGAAGTGCCGGAATATAAAAGCAAACACTGATAAATTTCACAGATTTATTTCAAAAGAAAACTCTTATTTGAAAAGGATTTTAATTTCATAATAAAATCATTTCTAACCCTTTCATCACAAACCAACTCTGACAGTCATAAATTCTTCAAGTCATTTATCCCTATCTGCCAATAACTTCTCACAAATAAGCTGAGTTATATACATGCAGCCTCAACTATATCTCTTAATAAACAAACATGTTTTATGAGTCAAACCAAAATTACGTCGAAACTTCGTTTGCTAAGTAGTGATTTCCAAAACGTATGCTTGATAAACCTG
Source organism: Argiope aurantia (assembly GCA_026543865.1). NCBI lineage: Eukaryota > Metazoa > Arthropoda > Arachnida > Araneae > Araneidae > Argiope > Argiope aurantia. The sequence continues at coordinate 963,598 of JAPMOR010005351.1, forward strand.
AAAGGGACGTCTTAAAAATGGTAAATAATAAAGTTTGCTTTCGCATATTAAACGCGCAATTTACTATTTAAGTATAATACTAGCAGCTAAATAACTTTAAAATCTTAGGTCTGACTGGAATGAATAGGCATGTTTCATCTCGAGATATTCCTGTTCTTACATTCAACTTCAGAAAAGACATTTACTAAGGTTACGTCTCGAACGAAAATGAAAAGCGAAGACAGCCTCAGCATCTGCAATTAAATTTAGTCACAGATGTTCGTTGATCTTATAGGGAATTTTTATTATATTTAGGAAAACAGTTATCTTTGATGTATTTCTCGAAAGAGTGACGCACCATCAGCACCCGCAATAAGCTCTGATCTTTAAAATGATCTGCGACGATTCAAATTTGAATCCAATACGTATGTGCACAATTACTTTGCCAACGGTAATCAAAAATTTATGCTCTCATCGGTAACTTAATTTCTTTTTCAATTAAGAATATTTAATTTGCAACTCAGTAGAAAGAAAAAGACAGTCCGAGCACAGAATGACCTCAGTTGACCCCGGCTGAGATGGATGATTGTGGAATCCCTCCCCAACTTCATCGAAGACAAAGAACTAATTATCTTTATCTTTCTTTTTTTGACTTCGAAAATTTGTTCAATGTTTTTAGGGATTTAGATTTATTTTGACACTGACAAAAGTTCCCGAAGTTAGTCTCCTTCAATATCTTTTTACTTTATCAACTAATTAATTTGCATTCATTGAAACTTATTTGTTATTGTACATTCTTTTCTCCAGATTTTATTTATTTTTTTTCCTTCCTTTCACTTACAATAATTTACATATTTTTCTTTAAACTTAAATCCACTCAATATTTAAATTTTAATTATATATTATACAATTTATTTAATAATTCTTTTAATTGTTTCCTTTTATGAATATTATTGATAGATATTTTGTTAATCAGATGGTTTCTAATGGATTCGAAAGTAAAAGGCTTCATAGATGGATCAACATGAGGACCTACAAATCTAACATTTGTTTCAAACATAACCATAAAGAGTATATTTCACCGGATGTTAAAATGTTCATTTTTGTCTTCGTCTCAGTTTATTTTACCATGTTTAATTAAAGATTAACATATTATATTCATTGTGCGATAATTCTAAATTACAATGAATTTACCAGAAAAGTTCTATCTTAAATTCTTGTCTGTGTCATTGATTCCTTTATCTTACTTATATAGCATTTAACTGACTATACTCATTGCTTAGTATAGACAATTCTAATCATAGATTCCGTTGCATTTATCAAAAAAAATTATCTTAAGTTTTGTCATAAGGGATTTTCTTAGAACTTCTGATATATTCGACTTCGTTTTTCAACATGTCTAATTGTCATTTTCTGATAATGAAACGATTCATGACTTCTTTCAGCAAATGAAAGTCGAAAATGATTAAGTAAGGCTAATAATATTCTAAAACGTTTTTATAAATCTTTTAGCGATCTTTAAAAATTTCTTACTTTCTTTCGAGAATTCACTCTGCTTTGATTCCCTTTTGCGATGTTTTCCGGAAAAGCTCTACAACTTTCCTTCAAAATGAAACATGCTTCTACTCTATCTGCTTCGACTTCTCTTGCTAAGAAAGTGTCTCTTCACAATTAAAAGTAGTTTCACTGCCTGACTCAATCCCTCTACACCACAATCATCTTGGTGGTGATAAGTATGCCGTGGTAAGTGATTTTGGAGATACAATCAACGTTCATGTCAGAAACTTTAGAATAGACAACCAAGTCCAAATCTTTGCAACAAAAAACAGAGTCGGTTTCTCTGCTTTCGTATGGGAGTCTCTATCTAAAGGAATCTATAGACTCCCTTTACCATCTCAGAGGTTGCAAGTCAATGTCATCTGTGACTCAGAGTTCCTTGCCAGTCATTGGATCGAAAACGCTCCCCATGTCACATTTCAGTGCCATATTACGGAGCAAGACTTTACGCGACAATTCCTTTCTTTAGTTTGCCTGCTTAATGAAACTGAATGGGACCAACTTCAATGCAATAGAAAAAGAATAAGTGAAAGTTGTAAATCACTAATGTTTGGGAACTTTTTAAAAATGCAAATTCTTTTAGAAGTGTCTTCATGGTCTCCACTTTAATTTGAAAATGGAACCAAGTAATCTTGTATGGTGCTATCCACATCTCGAACTGAAATTCTATCTGCACATTTGAAGGACCGTATGGAAAATGTATTGGTTTGTGATGGCAATCTGGTAAATCAACTAAATCAGTGGGACATGATTGCATAACTATGAACAATGAAACGACGGAGTTTTTACGGAGACTTGGCGCTTCTATCGATGGACATTGAACTTGTTGCAGTTGAAAAAATCTCCAAATGTTAAATTATATTAATGAATCATTTTTAGATAGTTGAATTTGAATTTACTTGTAAAATATGCTAGCGAACTGTATTGTCCCACATCTTATCGTTGATTTTTATTGATTTATCTGTTTTCATTTTGTATTTTATTTCAAATGATTGACATGTTTTTAAAATGTTTCAATACGTAGAAGTATTGCGTTTTTGATAAATTTATATTGCTAATTTATGCTTTTATTTTATTTCATTAATTGAGTTTATAGAGTCAACATATCGTAGTTTTTTAGTTTTTAACTTAATGCTGAACGAAAGAGCTGATGAAAATCTAGAACCTCCTGGTAGTTTTGTAGAAAGAAGTAGAAACTTTGTTTAAAGCAACTAATGGGCTTGCCATATGCAAGATATAAAAAATTGACTTTCAAAAAAGGAATCATGATTTACGTAAAGCTGTTAGAAAGAAGTTTAAGAAAAATAACATTTCAGTTAATCAAGTGAATCTATAATTTCATGTAGATACAGCTGATATACGTTTTTTTATCAGAATTTAATGACGGTTATGATTATTTGTTTACAAGAATTTGTATTCTTTCTAAATATACTTGGGCTATACCTCTGAAAGATAAAACTGTGAAGACGATTCTTTCGACCTTTAAAATCCTTTTTTCATCACAAAATCACGTAAATTCCAACAGATAGTGGTAAAGAATTTTTAAACAAACTTTTTCAAAATCATCTAAAATGAATGAAGATAAAAAATTTTGTTACTAAAAATAACACAAAAGCATCTATAGTTGAAAGATTTTATAGAAAGCTTAAAACAAAAATGTGAAAATATTTTACAAAGAAGAATACAAAACGATATATTGATATCATTGATGAATTAATATTTATATATAATAATGCTTGGAATCGAACATAAGAATGATTCCTGCTTCGGTTATTTTTCAAAATCAAACTTGGAAAAATGATCATGCAGATCAAACCCTTTCAAACCGGACGATTCAGTTTGAATTACTAAAGAAAAGCTTTTTTTAAAAAAAAGAATATGAGTAAAATCGTACAATTTACCATTGATCGGGTTCTCGGGGGAAATCTTGTTGTTTATAAATTAAAAGATTTAAATGGAAAAGAAATTGAAGTAGCATATTATTAACAAGAGCTTCAAAAGGTGATCGATTCGAGGTTTTATCCTGTTGAAAAATGTTGAGAACGAGAACAAAGAAAGAGCAATTAGAATACTTTATTAAGTTTCGAGGCTATGCAGAGAAATTTAATTCATGGGTTCATGGTGTGATATTATTATAAGAACAGGACATTTAGATTAACTAAGTTAATTGGAAAGATATCGTTCTACTTAACACTTGTTTGTGATCGTTGTTCAATCAGTGCATGACAATTCCAATAATGACGAAGCAGGAGTTGAATCTTCCATAGGTTTTATTTTCACACATATATGGACACGGACATTTCTAAGCTACCACACAAGCACATCACAACACAAAGACGAGAGAGAAAGGGAGTGTACATGTCGCCACGTCGGCTTCTCGAATACATCTGGTTAGGGGAACAGAATTTTCTCTTTTCTCCACCAGAGGGAATCAAAACTCTAGCAATAGTTCTAAGCTCTTTTTTCAGGAAAATAAAACTTCCCATTTTATTACACAACTCTCTATGTCAATAACTACAGGTGGTGAATGAGAAATTGGTTTAGTTGATTTAAAGTATCCACATACGTAGTTTAATATAAGAACAGTTACTAATTTTTTCGGCTTTGGAAAAAAATGGATGATGGAAAATCAATCGCCAGACGAATTTCGTGTTGTGAGACTCTACCTGATATTCCCAATGGAATGTATTTAGATTCCTTCAAAAATAAAATTGCAATGATCTACCATCCCTTTATCAAAAGAGCGTATGTGGATACTTTAAATCATTAAGGCAAAAGGAAGAGCTGATTCTCATATAGGTATTTCGGAACTTCTAGATTTCCAAACAGGACAGATCTGGGGGAATATCAAGAGCCCATTTTTTGCAGATCTTAAGGCAGCGATTCCCGTTATATATGTCTGTTGCTACTTGGTGGAACCTCAGAGTAATACTTCGACTTTTGGAAATTTGGTGGAACCTCAGTTCAAGCTCCACTTTTAAAAATTGATAAAGTGATGGATAAAGATGGAGAAATTGTTATTATGTTACTGTTCTGCAGCAACATTTTTAAACATTTGACATGAGTCTTCGGCATCACTCTGGTGAATTAGTAGCTTTTGAAAGGAGAGGAGTAATTGCAATGCTATATTTCCGAATGCGATTAACAGCATAAAAAGAAGATTAAATTGAAGAAGAGATCCATTTATATGTAAAAACTGTTAAACATAAGACGTTTGTGCCATATCAGTGCTGCATAAAACAGTATGATGACTATTACGCCGATCCAATAGAAGATGATCTATCTTATCGTCAGGGTCAATCGTTTCAAATAGGTATAATATTGGAGGATGGTTAAGAAAGTTGTTCCTTACTGCCCTTCCTTTCACATCGAGAGGAGCAAAGTCGGTAGGAGTGGAAATTTTGAAAGCAGAAGCTCAGGTTGAAGTAGATTTATTGGAAGGTTGAACTTATGGAATCTACTGAACACAGAGCCAAAGAAACAGGGAAAAAATTGTCAAGGCAAACAAACTATTTAGAGCGCTGATGGCCAGCTTTGGAAAGGGAAAAAGTATAAAAGAAAGAAAAAATTCTCAAAACGAATCATTTCCTCAAAAGCAACGATACTGAGAGGACGCAATATTTTTTTATTTATAATTAAAATGGCATTTCTCTTGAAGAATTCTCCCGAATGCGCAAAATCGAACTTAATTTATTCATACTTCCACTAACATAAATGGTTAATGAAAAAGGACATTGGGCTCAATTTCATTCAATAGTTAATGCGTCGGATGGAGGATCTATTGAATTTCTAATCCCAGAAGTGATGAAGAATATATCGATTGATCTTAGACATTGTTATAAATAAAAGTAAATTTAAAAGTGATGAAAAATACTAACTTTAAAAGACAAAGCTGAACTCGTTAATCTATTTTTTTTCCTTATTTTCTCAAGTCGATGAGAATTTAGATGTAAGAAACATTTCTTCTAGACACAATACTTATGCATATCGTTATAGTATAGAAATTCTTTTAAATCAGGGGTTCGAAAGCAAAACTTCTTAACTTACCTCTGAATTATATCACATGGATACAGCTAATCGTTTCACTATTTTCGACAAAACCGCTGCAACTCCCAATGAAGGATTCAACGAAAGAGTTTCTCTGTTTAAAAACAGTGCAACCGTTGATATAATACTGTGCGATACCCCGATCTAACCAGAGGTCATGCGGGTTGCCGAACTGCAACCCTACCTAGCACGAAGGAACAAACTACACTTGGTGACATTTCAAACAATAAAGAACCCTCTAGAGAAAACACATATTGGTGCAGAAAAATACTAGAAAATAAACATCACATCTTAAGTTGCGAAATATTAAACATGCATAAAATACTTTAAATGCGCGTTAACTTTTTACATTAGGAGTGAGTAAAATGCAAAAGCTTTGACAAAATGTCCCTAATAGAAGATTTAATGACTGGAAATTTTATGAATTCTTCGGCGTCAAGAGACATCCAATTTCTTGCCTGTTTGAGTCTGTGTTCTCGCCATAGTGCACAGGTAAAAATACTTCTACAGTTTCTAAGCTTTAAAGTTTCCTTGGCTAGCGTATATGCTTTTTTATTTCCAGTATATCCCTGATGAGCTCTGATCCAGATAATTTCAACACCAAGTTCAGCAGCTTTTTCTTTTATATCCAATGTTATTTTTTATTTTTCCAACGGAATCTAGAGCCATAAAGCCTATTTTGAATCAGAAATTATTTTTGACACTTTTATATTGCTTTTATATTTGCTCCAGAAAATTTCTGATTGGCCCCACTTCTGACATCTAGATTCTTTTTCTTTTTCATTTTCTTGTCCACTTTTTCGTACAACCCTCTTTTCCTCCCTTTTTGATCCATCTGTATATATGCTATTATCTTTAGCCATAACATCCACATAGTAGCTCCATGTAATTCTTTTGATTTTCCATGGTGGGATAGATACTTCAAAATCAAAGTTGCGCCTCTTGTCTGAATATTCTACATTCTTTGCTACTCTAATTAACTTAACCATCTCCCTTTCTTTTTCAATAATTATATCGACAGGGGGACAACTAATAAGAAGTTGAAGTTCGTCAGTGGAAGCCCTGTTATAGGCCTTAGTTATAGCAAGTAACAGAATACGTTGAAGCTGTTGATTTTTTTGCCTGACTTTTCCAGTAACAGATCCATATGTTAAAATTTTTCAATTACATTTTTATATATTTCTTAATTGTAAAGGGAATAAGACCCCAAGTAGCCTTAGTTAGTCTTCTTATTTTTTTTATTTAGTTTTCCTATTTTAAGTAACATTTCGTTTAGGTGTGGTATAAACGACAAATTAAAGTCAAAATTGATTCATAAGCACTTTAAATTTTTAGTGTATGGTATTCTCTTCCCATTTAATCTAATTCCTGGAAAATGACTGATTTCTTTTCTGTATTTAAACGTGATATATTTGCATTTATTTGTGCTAAAATTTAATTTATATTTTTCTGTCCAATTTTCATTATAACTTTGCTTACTTGAGAAAAATGAAAGGATGCTTTATTTTTCATAAGGATTACCATATTATCTGTAAACGGTGGTACTCTAAATTCAGAATTGTCAGAAATTCATTCAATAACTCGTTAATAATAACACAACCATACAATTGAACCAAAACGTGAACCTTGAGGAGCTCCCTGATTATGATACCAAGCTTCTTTGTTATAAAGAATAACTGTACGATTAATGATGAAACTATACAAAAGTCCATACAATGATTCGTTCACTCCATATTTTCTAAGTATTCTCTTGATGTCCGGCCAACCAATTGCGTTAAACGCATTTTCAATGTCTTATTAAAACCTACATGTGATCAATTTGCTATCTTTTGCACAATTAATAAATTCCAAAGTTTTTCTAAAACCTGTATTGTCCCCATTCTTTTTATGAAGTCAAAGTGGTTTTAATTTTAAATATTTTGAGACTCTAGGCAATTACATTAGTCTGTTCGTTAGAAGTTTGTCTAAAACTTTGCCCCAAACCGGCAAGAGACAAATGCGTCTATAAGATTTATAATTCGTTAAATCTTTTCCCTCCTTTGAAATCAGAATTAATTTAGAAGGTAGCAATTAGAATTAACCTAGAGTTTAGCGATTATTTTAGCGGTATAACGGTTAGCAACCGTTGAAATGATTTGACTACATGTTAATATATTTATTCAAGAATGACCCTTACTTAATCTAGTTAATTTGAAAATGGAATTAATTCGAATCAAACCTGAATTCTATCTTCTAGGAATTGAGGAAATGTGAGACATAAATTTATATTTGATCAGGCCTCACTCTTTGTCAGAAAAGCCCATTTGAATTCATGAGTTCTAATAGGACATACAAGAGAAATATCCTACAGCAAAATATCCTTTAATAGAGTTACCTGTAAAACCGACATCATATTGAAATCATTGATTCCTAATATTAAATAACGGCAGGTTCTCCCCAAAATCGGGTATTTCTTTCTGTAGGAGTTGTAAATATCGTGCACCGTTAACGCACCAATGTTGGGGCTATCTGTTATTGCACACCAAACGTCAATAGCAAGCCGCATTTGATGTCGAAAGTCTGTAAAACATCTACGATTCTCCAACGCCGAGGAATGGATGCTTTGCCTATTGTGCATGCCATTCAATGAAAAACATACCTCATCTAACCACACCATATCTGACAAGAATGTTCGCTGAACCTGTATCTGATTCATGGATAATTTGCACCATACATAGATTCGCTCGGCATATCAGCCCAGTAAAACCTGTTGAGACATTGGTCGGTGAGGATGAGGGCCTACTTCACATAGGATTTTAAAAATCTGAATTTTTGAGAAGCCACAGTGTTCACTGTTCTCTCTATTCTGCTGCATTTCGGATATGCGAGGGCGTATGCTAATGCCTCATCCGTTAAACCTGTCGTCCTACCTTAGATGGTCTACCAGAATGAGCTCGATTAATCAAGCACCCTGTCTCTCTTAAATATTCCCTGTCTGCCGCACCCTGTCTCTCTTCAAATATTTTTTTTTCTTGCTGAGTTTGAAGCTATGATTAAGATGAATAAAATAAGAAACATTCTTTACGACTTTGGAAACAGGTGTTTCCCTCACAAATTCATCGAATTCTATCTAAAGACAAAATGCATCAAGATCCAATTATAAAAATGGCTTTATTGGGCGTTAATACTGATACATATGATCAGGAAGGATCTCATTAGTTGTTTATGCATATTCAAGATGAAAACACTTCAGAATGTTTTGACTCATTTGGATTACAGCCGACAATTTATGGAAATTACATTTTAAGATATAGTGAACAAGTTTTGGCTGTAAGATGAAACAAGACACCTCTTCGAAGTTTAACATCAGATGTATGCGACCACCCCTACTGCACTTATTTTCTTTTAAAAATAAGTGAAGGTTTCACTATGAATTTTATTTTATATGAATTGATTGACAACAAGCAAAATGATTTTCATCTGAATCCATATTTTAAGAAAAGGTATAATGCAAACTTGGTTGAAAAAGATGAATAAAGAATATTTTGTTCTAAATTTTGCTGTGGCTTATGAATTTTTTTGAATGTTATACATATACACAGCTATAAATTTTATTCATCAATCAAAACTAAAACTTGAATTTTTAATAAATGTTATCAATGTGAAATGAAAAATAAAAAAGATACAAAAATATGATCAATGATATATTTTATTCAAAAATAAATATATTTTCAATATTCAAACCATCAAATAGTCTTTGAATACAATCCATTTCTTTTTGAATATTTATTTTTAACAAAATTCAATGGGAAAACATTTTTTTGATATCTTTAAAAAATTCATGACCATAAGGATTTTCTCTTCTGCCTCCAATTAAATGCATAATTAAATCAACAATATTTGTATTTCGTATAATTTTACTATCAATAATAAGTTCTTTTGGAGGCGATAAAATATTTATTTTTCATTCTCTCAAAAGAAATTGATAAGTTTTGGAGTCAGGTGGTTAATGTTTTTAAATGCTGCTCTTTCTATTTCCCCTTCAATTGCTTCTGATTCCTCCTACATTTGATGCGCTAATATGAAGCTTCATTCGAGCTATCTTTTTCCTTATTTTCTGCTACCGTTACTTTTTAAGAAATGTCTTGTTCTTTTTTCTCATTGTTTCGACTCGATAATTTTTTCTTATTATTCTGTAAAATTGATTTCATTTGACGGTCTAAATATTCCAATTTGGAAACTTTTCTTCCAAAACAAATATTTAGTGAATGAAAGAAGATGTTATCGGAAGCGCAATAGAGATCCGAACACTTCAAAATTCTCCCTTTCGAATCAACGGCTTTCTCTTCTAATACAAAGGAAAAGAAACAAGGATTATCAATAGATCGTTCGTTAGAGGGACATTTCCTTTGAGAGTACACTCGCATTCTGTTTTGTTTAGAGAATTAGGACTTTATTTTTGGTTGCTTTGGGCTTTACTAAAAGCTCAAAATGGCATCGAACTGACAGGCTTCATTCGAATGAAATTATTATAATGCGTGCTCCTTCTTCATACACTTATACTTTGGAAGTAAAGATTATTTGGGAACATAGACAATGTTTTTGTCTCCAATGAATATTCCTGTACGAACACGCAAACGTTTCTCTCTTTCAGGTCGAAGATCTGAAAACAAATAACCAAAGGGCTTCTGCGATGCATCTTTAAAAATTTCTAAAACGAATTTAGACTGAGACTGATATGCATTTGTTGAGCTAAGCAAGGCATTTTTTTTTGTTTTTTTTCTCTTTTATGTTTCTAAAGCAAATAAGATACGAAGAATTTAAGAACATATTTCTCATCGCTTTATAAATCTTGTACGATAAATATAATCGAAAGGTTTCTATGATGATTTCCCTTCGTACATAAATCTGAACTTTTCTCCTATTAACAACAAGATAATCCCTCATAGGCAAAAGGCAAATCCTCATCAAATTCATTAGGCATTCCGTCGAAAAGTCTCTGATATAATACACCATCACACCGCAAAACCTGAAGAAGGAAAGGGATGAATTCATTTGGAATCACTTAATCAAAAAACGTCCTGAGTTGGAAGGCCCACTTACGATCATGAAAAAAGGATGTGCAATGAAAGGAAATCCCATTGCAAATGATACGAAAGTATAAAACACTGCATAATTTACACAATTTTCCCATAAAAAAATTCTTTGTCATTTAAAATTAAGATTACGAGAATAAGATTAGAGAAGTATGAGTTCAATCCTCAAATGATAATTTACTTCAACATTATATTAAAAAAAAACTCTTCCATTTAATCAAATCATTTGCGATTTGTTGAAAATGAGAGAATATGAAAACTATAAAAATTCATTAATAATTGAAATCATTAAATTAACATATGGCATGAAATAAATACAATTATAAAAATGATGCATGCATAAGATAATTCTTTTGTATCACAGTGCCCAATGCTAAAGTTGAAAACGTTTATCGTCAAAGGGACACAGGGAAATTTTATTACATTGAATAGTATTGATATATGAAGCGAACTGACCATAATTTTAAAAACATGGCGAGTTCTCTGAACATTTAATATGTAATTTTTATAATCTTTATGATGGATTTTTTAAAAAAACTTATTTATCAACTTCTTTTACAACTTGTTTTCAAACTACAGAGTTTATAAAGTATACATTTTGACTTTTAAGCCGATAAACTCACATACAATGTTAACACTGAATCAATCTTTCACTGTCCACAGAGCTTTATTATTTACAGAACTATACAGAAAAGGATTTCGGAATAGTTAGCTATATCAAATAAACTGATATTTTTATAAATATCCAATGTAGAAATAGTATAGCATAGACAATCGGTGCAATGAAGAGCAATTTTGCTCGTTCACCATACAATTTTTTAATAAAGTTATAATGAAAATCACACATTATTTTATAAATATCAAGAATTGAAAAACGAAATTATATGGGTCTGCTTAAAAGAAGGGAAGTTATTTTTCCTTTACACAGAAACAATATTATTAATTATAACTGAAAAGGCGAAATTCAGGTGAAACAACTTATTTTTTGCTTCTTTGTTCATCACTAAGTCAATATTCACTCTGTTTCGAAGATTCTCCATCGTTTACAAAAAGAGTATTCTTCAAAAGTTTAAAAAGATCTTTTACAAAACTACTTGTTGCCTGTTTACGGCGTTCAAATTGAAAATAAATATAACTTTGTCTAAATTTTAAATTTCTGTGAGCTTTTGTAATCTTAATCCTAATTGAACATTTCAAATTTCGATAAGGAACAACGTATTTACTTTTATTTCAAAGATTACGGATCAATTTTTCAAAAGGATTAGACGCATGCATTTTTTTTATTTTATTGAGTGAATGGTTAGAAGGACTTACTGCGATTTTCTACAGAAAGTGGGTAACATTTGCGGGCATTATGAAGTTCGCGAGGACATTCCAAATCAACTTCGAAAGTACAGCCTATATAGGAATTTTCGGAAATATTCATAATGTCCATCTGGCAATTGGGAAAATTATGTTTACCAGCTGATTATCAGAATTTTCCTCCTTCTTAGTAATGCACAGTTTAATTTTCTGAAAACTTTACATTCGTAATTAAAGAATACTATTCATGACAATTAATGGGATTTTAGGGAGAGGAAAGCCACAAAATAACAATAGCAATATTAGAAAATTATATTTAAAAAAAATACTCTGCACAATGGCGTGGTTTCTCTGGATATAAAATCAACTCTTACTAATCAACCTAAACTGGCCAATTCTTTTTATAACTTTTATACAAATTTTACATTTCATAATCTATTTGATAGAAAGGTATTTTTAATGACGGTAATATTAATGTGGAAAACTTTAGAATATATATCAACGAACTATTATAAATTAATGATGAAGGTTTCTTTGTTTAAACTTTTGCAGATGACTAGAAACTTTGCTGCGACCGGTAGAACTAGAAAGGAACTTCAGCGTAATACTAATAAATTGCCGGAAGAGATATTAAATATTGCAGATTTGAAATTCATATCCTCCGTCGACAAGTGATAAGTAATAGTCATCAAATCCGTACAAAGCTTTTGCAAAGAACATGCTAGCTTGTTTTCAACAAATATTCCTGTTCTAAAATTGATAATAAGAGTATGAAAATAAATAATAGACTAAAATATTTAAGCATTAATATAGGTAACAGGATGACATGATCTGTTAATTTCAAAATTTTTCAATTTTTTTTAAAACTCACAATGATTTTAATGATTTTAACTCACAATGATTTTAATGATTTTAACTCACAATGATTTAGACAAACCAATTTAATTATTGATATAAAAATTTGAAAATTGTGGTACCCAGTCGTAACTAAGATAGTTCTGTTTTATAACACAAGAGTCCGGGACCAGACTCTTAGGATGGAGACTGCAATATATACACAGAGACTTCCTAATGAAATTTTGAAGGCCTACAGAATCACATCCATGTAGGTTCGAAACTTCTTGACTGGAATCCCACAATGCTCTTTTTGTAAGAAGCGGAGTCCATTCAATGTTTGGCCTTCAGCTCCTGGCGGCTTGGTAGAGTTCTGGCTATCGGACAACTTCTTTAGATTTACTAATATTCATTTAGTGATCAGAACACTGGTCTTTATTTCTCGACTTCAAAATGGCCAATATGAGATGCTCATGCTCATGCAATCGCCAGGATCAATGACGATATTTTAAGGTTTACTGTTTTTAAGTATACATCTTAAAAACAGTAAACCTTACAATTTTTTTCATCCGAAATTAAATAAAAACTATGCGGTTTTTCGAGCAGAGCTTGATTTTTTCGTTGCTGGACCTTAGAAATAAAATTAACGTTCACATTAACAATCAGTTCTGTTGTGAAGCTTTGCAGAGTGCCAGGCTCAAATCTGCTGCTGTCATTAAAGTTAAGAAAGATTTATTTTTTGCTAGTTAGTTGAGTAGATTTTTATTTCTCGTAGAGAAAAGAGATATACCGCTATTTTAATATTGGGTAAAAATTAAACTTTTTAAAAGATTCACAAAGGAATGGCAGGAGATATAGAGTTATTATCACTCAGATTCTGGAAGTAGAGGTCAAACGCTTTCAACCCTGATTGAATAAATAATTTTATATTTGTAGTAATGTTTTAATTTTCTTCTTAACGGTATGCAAGCCATTTCCTTGTTAGCTTCATAGATTTAAAAACTAAAATCTCTTCTCTGTCCTTGAAGTCAAATCAGTGACGCCGATCATTTAAATGCGTGCTTGTCAAGCAATACCGTCTAAACAATTGACTCTACTTCGCTACTTCGAGGCATTTCTTCTAAAAGTTTATTTAAACAAAACAAGAAAAAAACTAGGTGTGGCTTTTAAGATAAGAAAAGACTGAGTTCTGTGGAGCTTTAGGCAGTCAGCTGAATTGAGGCTGTAACGTTTCATGTCGGCTGGAAAAGCGTTGGTTTATTTCAAATTTTTTTACTGATTTTTATTTCATTTTACTCGAGTTTTGAACAATTTGTAATTTTTT
>JAPMOR010005351.1:978115-1084073 GCA_026543865.1 Argiope aurantia
TATAGTCCCTTTATCTGAAACAGGAAAGATTAATATATTCAATCAAGGATTTTTATGAAGGAATTATTTTCATGATTTTTATTTCAGTCACGTTTTCTGAAAATGTATGTATGTTTTTCTGAAAATGTTTTATTTATGTTTTAGATTAATTGCTTATTTTGATTATTAGAATTTTTAATAATGGTACATCGTGTCTTTGTTATTAACATGAAATCTTGTGAAAATAAAGTTTTTGTTATTTTTCCCTCCTTTTTGGATGAAATTTGCACTCTTTTTTTGAATTTTAATAAAATATACGAGGTTGTTAAAACGAGGTGGGCTGCATGCCCTTGAGACGAGCCTTTGATATACTGATCATAAGACATTTATTTTCTGATTGGCAAGCTTCGGTCTTTACAACCATTGGGTAAACAGGATTGGAGTGAGCATTCAATTCAATTCCTAAACTTGCGCTATTTTTTATAAATTAAGAAAACGTTTAAAAGTATCAATAATTAATTTCCATAAAAAAACTAGTGAAAACTAGGTGAAACCCTTGTTATATTTGTCACGATAAACACAGAAGTGCAGATCATAGGTGTTATATAATCTTCACAGATAAATTAACGCTCATCTAACAAAGTAATAGCAGACGTTACTTGATTTCCAAAAAATCAGAGGCACTTTATTATCCATTATCTATGAAGTAGGTTATACAAAAAATGCAAAATTTACCAGTATGCAGGTGAGTCTTTCAATGGGCAAATAGATTTTCATGTCATTTAATCTAAACCATTCATGTTTCCCTTAATACGCTTGTGCGTTGGTTGTCAGTTTATTTGTTGGTAATCTCATGCTACAAGGTGACAACACTAGACCATACATGTCTGGAAGTAAGGAAGGCTGTCTTCAGCAGCAAATAATGCAGTGAATGGGGTGGTCAACTCTTTTGTCGGGCCTTATCCCATTACATATGGAAAGAAATCAAAGGCAAAAAATGCATGTATCAACGATAAAATTATTCATTTGTATACTTAATTATTATACAGAAATGTTTATGTAAGAAATATTCAAAGTCACTAAGAAAGAGGATTTGAAGATTATTGTCTCGGAAATAATTCTAAATGTTGCACGTAAATTAATATCATTGATTTAAACGTTGCAATTGAGAAAAGCTATATTATAAAAATAAGCCAGCTTTTCTAAAATATAGCAATTCTTACATCAACGAAAAATCCAAAACTAATATGTGTTTAATCAATTCAAACCAATTGAATAAAATTAATAGTTCTCTATACACACTTTTAAAAGAATAAATTCTGACTACTATTTAACCCTGTTTTGAGATACATTTATCATTTAAACGCTTAATTTTAATCATGAACTTGGAACAAAACTCACTTCCGACAAAAACAGAATTGTTGAAAAAAATACGCATTAGTAGGAAAAGGAGTACATTAAATGAAACATCGCAATATAATAAATATCTTAGTTTCTTTTTTTGAACTGCTTTTAGGATCTAGATTTCGCATCGTAGCCATAATTTCCGGGATTGATCATTTGATAGCAGCCGTAATGAAGGAAATTGCACCCATTCAAAAGAGCAATTTCGAATTAATAGAATCGCTGTTCCAGAGACTGTAACGTTCATTTCGAAAACGTTTAAATCCGCAATCTAAATAATGATAGCGTTATGCACATTGAGCATAAAATGCATTCCTCCCTGAATACAAATGCTCATGATCCCTATAGAAGCTCATAACATTATATTGTTAAGCAATGAAATAGTGTTTAAATGAGCTAATAGGAACAATAATAGCACTACGTTCACAAGGGCTCGATGAGTTGTCTATTAATAGCAATAGAAATTTCGTGTGTAGGTTTTCAATGGAGATAATCACTCACGACACAACTCAAACAAATGAACAATGTCCATATTTCTGAATATAATTACGTTGGCAATAATATTCAAAAATATGCAGGGCAGCTCATGCTTTAATACTTAAAATACGTGTGCGATAACGAAGGAAAAGAATGCGTAGATTTTAGATATTACATGAAGAAGGAAGTCTCTTATGGTATTTCAATGCATCTACAGTAGACTGAAGCTACAAATCGGTTCATAATTATCAGCACGCGCAAGAAATTTGCTTTTAAAGTTGATGTAGATTTCTAAAGTTGAGTAGAATTCAATATTTTTTCAGTTTCATTTGAGAATTGCTTTCAATCTTCCAAGCAACTAATAAAGTTGCTAATAATTTATCAAACTAGTAACAAACTCATATTTATCCACCAAAAGTTAAAACCATAATAATAATAGTACAAAATTATCATTGAAATTCGATACTTTTTTGAAAGAGCATGATTATATAAAATGAGAAAATAATCTACTAAAAACAGTTAGGTTGAATATAGGTTTCAATCCAAACTCAATTTTGAAAATTTTCTAAGAACCATTAGTTATTAATAATGTTTTTAAAAAAAACTTAATTCAGCATTTAATTACGAAATTTCGAAGCTCAGGAGATTCATCTTCATCTGATTGCTATTCAAAATAAAGTGACTTATCTAAAAATAGCCATAATGATACTTCAGAACAATAAGTTAACATAGACAAGCAAAACTAAGAATTTTAGCTAGTATTTTAAGATGTAGAAATAAAACTCTCATATAGAACAAGCTAGATCAGTTTGAAATTTTCATCATCACTAGCCATTATTTCATTTAAATTAAATGAATTTTTCCAAAATAAGGAAAAAAAACTCAGTATACAATAGAAGCCCATTTTAACGTCACTTAGGGATAAAAAAAAATGATCGCTCTATGCAGGGAAACTCTAAACTGATATATAACGAAACAAAAAAAAACCTCACCATGAATAAAAACTTATTTAGTTACATACTTTTTACGCCCAATAAAGTCGCTTGCCACCCTTTTAACTATATTCATAAAAGTGGTGTCTAGATATAGTAAAGTAACCATGCGCCACTGAATGAAGCCACCTACGGCGCCACCTAGTGGAAAACTG
Source organism: Argiope aurantia (assembly GCA_026543865.1). NCBI lineage: Eukaryota > Metazoa > Arthropoda > Arachnida > Araneae > Araneidae > Argiope > Argiope aurantia. The sequence continues at coordinate 981,123 of JAPMOR010005351.1, forward strand.
TGGATATAGTATTACAGTCTCGAAAACAGAACGAGACAAGGAAAAAAATGGTTTGCAAAGATTTAGAGCATTATCGATTTAGTAAGAAAAGACAGTTTTTGGATATTAATGCGAAGAATAAAACGGTTAAAATGCTTATTCGTTTTTTCATGATTTTCCTACAATGTTAAATGACAAAACAACTTGATAAAGAAAAAAAAATCAACTAATTTTAACATATCTTTGTTTGAGATGTTCGAATTTTTCACCGTCAGCTGCAATGCACATTTGGATCCTCATTTGAATTTCATATTGCACACGTAGGAGCATAGAAGGTAACATGTTGGCCCAAGTGTCCATAATATGTCGTTTAATGTCCTGCAGTGTTTTTGGAGGAGTCGCATACCCCTGCTGTTTCAGGAAAAAGTGAACATACTCCACTGGGAAAAGTCTAGTGGAGTCATATCAGATGGGCATGGAGGTCAGTTTTCGAAACCCTCATTTTTAATCATTTGGTTCCCGAATTACTTGACGAAGTTATTGCTTCACTGGAGATATCTTGTGAGCATACGCGCCGTCATGTTGAAACTATAGATTCCTAAGATAAAACAACGGCAAGTTCTCCATAAAATAGGGTATTATGTTCTGTAGTAGTTGTAAATATCGTGCACCAATTAACAGGCCATCATAAAATATTGCTTCGATAAGATTGTTATTGTAAATTGCGCATCAAACGTTAATAGCAAACTGCATTTAATGTCGAACTGAGGTAAAAAGTCTAGGATTTTCGCACGCCCAAGAATGGGTGCTTTGTCTCTTGTACATCTTCTCTCATTTGAAGTTGCTCATCATTATTACATGACCCCCGGGGAGGCACCTCGAAATGAGGATGAGATGCTTCCGGAATGGTGGTTGGATCTCGCCACCCTGGAGGGTACACTAACAGGTGAGGGATCTGACTCCTCCCATGGATGACGGGACGTACTTCCTTCGGGGAGGGTTGTACCGTGGCCGGTGACGGCCCTTAGGACTCAACCACAGTTACCACCATATGCTGTTGCGGCGGTTCAGTCATTCAGTTTTATGGTTTAAATCCGTGTGCCTACTAGGCGGATTGGAGAGTTAGATGGTTGACTTGCCTCTTGTACATGCCCCACGGGAAGCACCTCGTAATTGAGGATAAGAAGCTTTCGGCATGGAGGGTGGTTCCTGCCATCCTTGTGGGTACACGAAAAAGTGAGGGTCTGGCTCCTCTCATCGATTATGGGACGTACTTCCTTAAGGAATGGTTGTACTGTGGCAGGTAATGGCCTTTAGAACTCAACTACAGTTCCCATCAGTGTTGCTGTTGCGAATGTCCAGTCATTCAAGTTTTTCCGTGTGCCTTCTGGCAGATTGGAGTAATCAATTTGTAATTGCCTATTGTACATGCAATTCCGTAAAAAGCATGCTTCATCCGTACACACCATATCTCCTAAGCATGTTGGTTGTATTTGTATTTGATTCAGGGAGAAATTGCACTATGCACAGATTCGCTCGACATCCCCGCCCAGTAAAACTTGTTAAGGCGTTAGTTGGTTCACTAATTCACTTAGGATTTTCCAAATCCGACCTTTTGAGAGGCCACAGTGTTCACTCATCTCTCTTGTGTTGCATTTCGGATATGTGGAGGGCATATACTAATACCTAATCCGGTTAAACTTGCCGTCCTACTTTAGCTGGTTTGCCAGATTGAGCTCGACAGCCACGCAACCTGTCTCCCTTAAACTTTTTACAACGGTTAGGATGGTTTGATGATTTGAGAATGCAGACTTGCAGAGAAACGGTGCCTATACAACATCGGTTCTGATCTTGCTTTGCGTCTACATTTACCGTACAGTAAAACCATCTCAAAATACTCAGCTTTGTAAAATTGCTTCATGGCCATGAACATCAACATGCTAACATGCTATGTCTCTTTTATAGCTGTCTGAGGTGAGCAGGCTGGACTTTTCTTACATATTTGCATACTGCAAAAATTTCGAACACGAAGAACAAGTTGATGTGACACTCATTTACACTATCGACATATTGCCTATTCTGTTTATAAAGACAATCAGTATAAGGAACAACCCTCGGAGTTTCAACCGCAGCCCTTTTGATTTGGGAATAGCGAACGATACCAACGATACTGTGCCAAATTGCGGTGTCGTGTTTTGCCTGACGAAAATCATTTCTCCTTCCATTCAAGTTTAGTGAAATCACAGTGTGGGAAATCTCGAAAAAGCAAATAGATGTTTGAACCGTTCTATTCTTCGTATAAATGTTCATAAGGTATCGAAATCGATGATGATCTACATCTTTGAAAATCCCTTGTTTTCTCTATCTCTTTCTATTTTCGAGATACGAAACCGGCCTTTTTTATATCGGAGGTGATTTTGTTACTTTTTTTTATATTTGAATCAAATTTAAATAAGTGACATTTTTCAAAATAAAAATCTGTATACAAGTTATATGAAAAAAATATTTAATATTCTATTTTTATAGTGCAATAAGAAACAATAGTAAAGATATATCAAGAGTAGGCGTGTTACTATATACCCTTTTGATTTTTTCTGTGGCCGTGCAGTTTATCACTTACGAATTTAATCGTGCAACTAGCCTGCATCTGATAAAGGAATGGTCTTCTCCCTTTTAACGCAAACAGAGGGGTGGAATTGCAACAGTTGGCAAGATATTTTTTTTCGCCATTACAGCCGCTGAAGATTTTAGTAAAACACTTTGAATTCTTCCCTATGAAAAATTTTTAATCGTGGAAAATATTTCAAATTGATAACGTTTAATCAGGGACTCTTTAACATACAAATATAGGATATTATTTGGGACCAATCAAGAATGATATTATTTGCAAGAAACCGTTCAACGCGATAGACATTAAACCGAGATTCCCTGATGTATTTCATTGAAAGAAAAATGACAGAAAATCACGTTTTCCTTGCATTGCAACGGAGAAATTACATTTATTTTCCTGTTCAACTTCAAAGGTATTCAAAAAGGTCAATAATAAATTAATCAAAACGAAATAAATCAGCTATCCAATTGACCTAAAGCTAAATAAAATGCTGAACAAAGTTATTTTTGCTTATTTCCTATTAATTATAAAAATTCTTCAATTTTTCCACATTTTTTTCGTTTAAAAGGGAATCATTGCGAGCTAAATACTGCTGTCTTTACACAGCATTGGTTTCACTTTTTTAAAACTAAATTTGTATATGAAATGCAGTTCCACTTCCAACAAAATCAAATTGGATGAATAATTTGGATTAAACTGAAAAAATAGAAAAAAAAATCCGAGTATTCCTTTATTTTTTTATTTTTTTGCATGAAACTATATTTGTTTTCTAATTCCAAAGAAATGCTGGAAAACAATTCACCTAGCAATCATTCGAAAGAATAGCAGATAAAGAGTGCAATGTGCATTCCGCAGCAGTCAATCACACAAGCAAATCTATCTGTCCCCACTACAGATTTGGTTAGAAGCAAGAACAGAAACTTTTTCTCAGCGGCAGATTGAAACAACGCGATGAAGCGATGTGGTTCCATTTAGTTTTTGGTTTTTCTTTCTTTAAATTGTATGACGATTCCCTGCTTTCTTTATGCAGTTATTTTAGAACAAGGCTGTAAGGAGTTCGCTTAGGAAGCCCTAATATTGAAAGAAAAAGGTTTCCTTTTTCAAGAGTAATTTTTAAAAACTCTCAATGAATGTGAAGAAAGAGTGTTATATCAATAGGAATGAGGGAAAAGTTCGTTCTTCCATTATAAGGGTTCGACTGAATTACATTATCGAATAAACGGAAAAGAAGTAAGTAAGATGAATCCTTATGATCATTGAAAAACTTTAATAAAGAATACAAGGGCTAGAAAATTCGTCTCAAATTTCATTAACTAAATATTTGTGATGGGTTGTAACTCACTGATGCTTGGTTATAAGGTTTGGATATTTTCGGCGGAAAAGTTCAGAAAATCTGTCGTTTTAAAATACATTTTTTTTTAATATTTCCATTTCAATCTCCAGTATAAAATATTGTATAATTATAAAATTTTCTTAATAATATTAATAACATTATGCTAAAAATTATGCACAAATTCTTTGCTTAAATAAATGGAGATTTTTAGGATATCATAGATAATGGAGATTTAAATATTTCATATTTTTCGTTGTGATTCAGATTGTTTTGTCTTGGCCTTACTGCGAATTCCTTAATTAAGGATTTTTTTAATCTAAAAGAATCATTATTAGTTTGCATATGTGTGTGAAATAAAATAATATGCGGTTTCTCGTTTATCTGTACATTGATGTACTGAATACGATGTAAATTTTTTTTTTCAATTCTAATTTCTTTCAAGAAGCATAAACATAATTTCCAACTATATAACAAATATAGTATATTGTTACATATTAAGGAATGATATAAAATAAACATGAATAATTGTTTCAAAGATTCATAATATATTTCTAAAACAGTGTTGCATTCGACAGATAAAATGAAGCAGAATGGTAATAATTCGATTTAAATTGCGAAGAAAACTAATAATATATTATCTAGTAAGAGAATTTCTAGAAGTAAATTATCATCTGCGCAACAAAAGTAAGAAAATCATGGAATACTTCATATAGACAATCCCAATGTAATTTAAAATGTTTTGTTGCACTTCTAAAATAGTTCGCAGTTTTTTCATTTTATTCAATAAATGAGATAATTTCCCTCATATATCAAATAAGATTATAAAAACTTCTCTGCCTAAAAGATTATTTCCATGATCCAATTAGTTTTAAAAATCGAAACGACGAATATCAGTTTTATTTCACTGTCTCATATTTTTAGTACTCATTAACCTACTTCACTTTCCTAGTTACGACATAAAATGAAATAGCTTTCAAAAAATCATATTAAAAGTGGCACATAATATAATTTTTACGTTGGATATAATGTATAAATGGGAAATTTTCATGAACTTTGCTCTAAACCAAATATCACAAGTTTTTTTTTTTTTGAGTCATAGAGAATATCGGCAGAAGCATCGTGGTTTATCTCGAAACTTTATGCTTATAAATTAAATAACCATCAGTTATGGTGGTCTGGTGATAAGGTCTAACCTTCGGGGTCGGAGGGCTCCAGGGTCGAACATTAAACATACATCATGTATGCGGATCTTGTGGATTCGAAATCCTGTTCTATGTGCCCATCTGTTGGCATAGCAATGAAGTTTAGAAAGGAAGATGTCAGTGCAGACGCTGTCCTCGTTTGCTGACCGATGTGATCAACCCATTAAAGCTGCGAAGGTCGTACGAAACTAGCATTAGTACTGATTCCAGACGGGAACTTAGTATAGCCACAAGAAACTATTATTCATGCTGGCAGTAAATTCCTTATAATCACAAGACTTGAAATCAAAAATAGAAAATGTGACTCGCCTTTTGCAATCGTTCCTATTCGCAACATTTACGATTCTGTGTTAGAATGGAAGGAATTAGCCTGAAATACCATTTCTTTGTCACTCATGAGAGAATTGCTCCTTTAAAAGTATGAATACTGCCCCCAGAATAAAGTATTCATGTATCAATTAAATTCTAAATTTAAATCTTTAAGGCGTGTTCACACATCAGACACATATATTGCCACTGTTCCCTCAGGAATTCGACTTAGTTTGATTTACAAGCAGTTGTGAAAGTTCATCAAATGGTACTTGTAATAGCATTTGTTATTATCTGAATGAAACGTTTCGACTCCCCTCTAGAGTGAGAAAACTACGTTCTCAAGAGGATGAACTTGAGTCAGGAATTTTGTTGTACAAAATGCCAATTATGTATCCAAAAATTACCAGGTTACAAGATATCTATACCTTAACTAAAACAATATCAGAGACTGCCTCCGATTAATGGACAAATTCTTTGCATAATCATAAAATAATAAAAAATGTTCAAGACTGCTTAACTCAGAAATAAATTTAACAAAAATCGAAAAATATAAAAGCAAGCATCAATTAATGTTCTTCGTTTATTAGCTACCTACTTTACTTGTTAATTCAGAGCATATATTATTGTTAAGTGATAGCCAATTCTAAAATTATGTACTTACGTTCCTAAAACTAATTTGTATTTTTGTTATATGAAGTATATTGGCGATTTAAGATAATTACTTCCCCACATGGAATCAATTAAACCTTGATTAAGTTTAATTAAACCCCATACTGCATAAACTGATCTCCAAAAGTAGATAGAATTCTGGCCAGATCAATATGTGATTTCCATATTGTTTAAGCATTTTCTTCAAATTATTACTTGCTTCAAGAGCTATAATTATTTCTACTAAATATCGTTTTTAAAATAGAAATTCTCTGTAACTTTTAATAAGCAGAAAATGTTTTTAATATTGCAATTATGCGTTTACTATAAAATTTCATTACACAAATTTAATTTTCTTTCAATTCATTTTTAGAAGGTTATTTTGCGATTCTTATAAATTTATATATTTAAAGATATATTTTATAAACGAATGAGTCTAGCAACTCATAATTTGATTTTGCTGAAAATTTCCTCGGTACTGGGTACAATTGATGATAAAATGGAAGTCATATTATATCAAATAAGGTTTAAAAGCTGAAGAATCATAATATATGTAATGTCATAAAATATGCCTCTCTGTGTTACAATAATAAAACACTGAAGGTGAAATACAATCAGAATGTAAATACTGTTTGATACGACTTCTGCTATTTGTTTCCATGTAATAATGTTGTTAGTAACTAAATGAAATTTTAATTATATATTTTTTTGTTATTAACTGTCTGCTGTAATCAAAAGCTGCTGTAATATCTTAAAAGCTGCTGTAATATCAAAAAAATCTGCTGTAATAATTTTTAAAGCAAGATTAATCACTAATTTTAATGTAAAATTTGTTACGTAACCATAGTCATTCAGTTAACTATAAAAATATTAAAACTATATGAATGATTTTAATCATAGAAACTTTGATATAAAGAAAAACATGTTTTCTGGAGTAAAAAGACAGGCTATTTCAATCCCATTAAGAGAATAACTTTCCAATTAAATAATTCGTATAATTTTCAAAATTTTGTAAAATTCAAAATTATTTATATTAAATTTTTCCTATTTCCAAAAAATTTCGTCTCTCTCTTTAAAGCAGTAATTTTGAAAAATCATTTGTATCATTTTTCAAACTTCTTTTTGTTTAAAATACACAGAAATTCGACTTGGCATTACATTAACAAAGAAATAAAACTGTCTTGTTGAAAACATTTGTATCAATATACGAGTTTAGAGCGGGGGACGAAATATTTAACAGATTTCATCCCTCTCACGGATTAATTTTAACAAACCTAACTTCTTGATTTTTCAACTATGAGCTTATAAATGATAAGACCAGATATAAACAAATTAATTCATAATTTTAATAAGAAAGCTAATATAAGTACCATTTGTCTAAAAATAATTCTAATTTATTAGATAAAATAAACATTATTTTAACATGCCATTTTTGGAAAGTGGAATTTTTCATCTTAAAAAAGTGTTCCTAATATCATCTACTATATATTTCTAATACCGTCTAAGTCAATAGCAAGTTTTAAAAAAAGTTTAATTTACATTGCGATATATTTTATTTTTTAAATGTGAAAATTAATTCAGAATAAAACAGCTTTATTGTGCTTGTAAAAATATAACTAATCTATCCTTTTAGCACTTGTCCTAACTACAACATAAAAATAAAAAAAGGATTATTTTGCGTAAATGCTCCTTTTTGTATTCTTTACTTTTCTCTTGATATATTTTGGATTGGATTGTTGGTTTTAATGGCACAAGAGCCAGAAAGGCCATATTGCATCATGCATATGGTCAATAAGAAAAAAAGTATAAAATTTCAGAGAGCGTTCAGTTAAATAAAAGATGCATAAATGTCTATGATAAAACTCTGAAGCCTTTCAATAATGCTTCAGACAAATATGGAGTTTTAGATAAAATGGTAAAATCTAATTGCTTTCTAAAAATTTTAAAATGTTTTTGTGAGTATTTTCCACTAATAGCGTTCGCATGTTCCGTGATGAGGATTTTAAAAAAATGTGAACGATGAAGATTAAAATTAGGGAATTCTACAAAAATATGACGAATCGTTAAGATTACCTGGCATTTCGAGCAAAAAGGAGCTCGATCACCGGATAATATTTGTGTGTTAAGCGTGTATGACGAATGCGGAGTCTAGTCAATTTGACATCGAGTTAATGCATTGGATGACAAGGCAAGATATGATTCCGGGCTTTATGCAATGTAATTTATTATTTATCTTTTGGTTTCAGGATTTTTGCCATAGTGAATAAAGATATCTCACAAGAGAGTTTTTCGCATCGGAGAAAGGTATTTCACGTTACATGAACAATGTGGCTGTTTTTGCAGCATTGTCCGCCAGTTCATTTCCAACTATACCTACTTGACCAGGAATCCATCAGAATAATATTTCATAAGCTCTGTTTTGAAGAGTCTTTAAAAGACACAAGGCAATGGGATGAATTCGAATGGGAAAGTGTTTCTAAGGAACTCATGCTATCTGTATAAATGTAAAATTTACCTTCGGAGCAGAGAGAAATTTTCTGTAGAGCATAACAAATTGCCACCAACTCAGCAGATAAAACAGAAAAGGATTTATACAGAGTGTAACTTAGTGCTTCTATGTGAAAAACAATACTTCAATTAACATGATCATCTCCTCTTGGGACCACCTGTAAAATTAGGCAAATACGTTGAATGCTGAAGCAATGAGAACTAAAAAGTTTTTGAAAAATAACAGAGGCCATCGTCGATTTTTCAAACCCATGAAAAGGGTTTAAAAGGAAAACTGAGAAATATCCCAAGAAGGAAATGAAAATAAATCAAGTGTCTGAATACTCACATCACGGAGTTCCGAATCATTGAGGAGTAATTGAACTCTCTCACAAAATGGGATAATGTGAGGGGGTTGAGGCTTGTATAATCTCTGAAGGCAGACAGAAAGTATCAAGGAGTACAAAAGGTGTTTAAGGACAGACATAGCTCGGTGGTAATAGTGTACATATATTTTTGGCACTGCAAATTTAATGGAATGTAAAGATTTTCCACTGGAGAGGTCAGAAAAGCTCCTGAACAAATTCTTAAGGTTGAGGAGTGCATGGTATCCAGTCTGCGTAAAACGGAAGATCTTACAGAACCATATATCCTAATCCGTAATCCATGCGTGCTAGAATAACTGATTCATAGATTCCAAGCAAAGATGTACTGTCTGCTCCCCAAGTACTTTGAGAATGTTCAAAGATCTGTTACACTTCTTCCGCAGATGTAAAACATGCGAAAGGAAAGTTTGCGATCAAATATTTTATTTCATTAACCACAGGTATTCCAGCATTTTGGATGTGGATTATAGGATCCAAATGGATGCCAATCTTCCTGTAAAAGTGCACACGTCGACTTTTCTGAGGAGAAGTCAATACCCGTTTTGATCGCACCAACCTACCAGTTTGTTAACTGCAACTTGCAGTTGGAGCTCTATTAAGCGCATATTGCTCCCCTGGCAAGGTACCTGAAGGTCATCCACATATAATATACTTTGGATAGATGGAGGTAAAACATTAAGGGTCTGATTAAAATGGACAATAAAAAGTGTGACACTGAGGATGTTTCCCTGTGGAACACCCTCAGCTTGAATAAAAGGATTAGAATATAAAATGCCACCCCAGACACGAAATGTGCGCAGTGATAAAAAGTGTTTTAAAAACATGAACAAGTTTCCTTTAAAACCAAAATTTGCAAGTGTAGAGAGAATACCAAAATCACGGTCATTTTCCTTTTCTAAATCGAAAGAAGATAGAGACCAGATGATTTCGACGGATAAATGCATTGTGAATTTGAATTTCGAGTAGGACAATATTATCAAAAACTGATCGTGCTCTGCGAAATTCACTCTGCAGCAGCCGTATGCATGTTTTTTTTTTCTCCAGTTCAAATATCAGACAGGCATTAACCATGCGCTCAAGCGTCTTACATAAACAACTTGTGAGTGCAATGAGGTCTATGGTACAGAGTGTTAGAGGAGTTTTTGCCTGGTTTCAAAATTGGAATGACAATAGCTTCATGCCATTGTGAAGAGAACTTCTGTTCAATCAAAATTCGGTTAAATAAAAATAGCAGATTGGAAAGAGAAGTAGTAGACAAATGACGAAGTATGTTATATGTGATTCCATCAGGACCAGGGTTGGTTTCATAAGCCTTCGATAAAGCCATTAGTAGATCGTGTATCCTGAATTCTGTATTGTAAGGAAGAGACTTTCGTGTAAAAAAACACAGATACTTACGTTCTGCACGTTTCTTAATCGCTACAAATAAAGGCTTATACGAATTAGCAGCTGAAACTTGTGCAAATGAATTCCCGAGAGTATTCGCGACATCTAAGGGAGAAGATACCAATCTGTTTTCTGTATCAAGAACAGGAATAGAAAATACTTTGTAAATTCTATTAGCAAACCTTAATCTTCTTCCAGAGTAGTTTCGGAGAAGTAAAGGCTGTGAGGGAAGAGATGAACTTAATCCAAGACTGCCTACGAATACGACGAGCATTAGCTCTGGAACGTTTAAAAGCAATTAAATTCTCTGTTGTAGGATATCTGCGGAAAATATTCCACCGCTTTTTTGTTCTCGGTGATTGTTGCGACAAGCCTCATTCCACCATGGTCTCACGAATTTCCTTAGACGTGGGGAGCTTTTGAGGATAGTATTGTTCGCAGCTTCAATTAAGCAGTCAACTACATTTTATTCTGCTTCTGTAATATCAGTTGTTCTGACCATATTCTCCGAAATTACTGCCTGTTGCATAAAAGCAGTCCAATCCGCTCACTGGAATAGGAAATGCGGGGAACAAGAAATTGCGCCTCCTATAGAAACATGGGAGACCATTAAGGGGAAGTGATTACTATCATAGAAGTCACTCTCAACTGTAAAACTGAGCAAAGAAAAGAGATCAGGAGAGGAAATAGCCAGATACAGACTGTGAAATGCACCTGTGGGTTCATGGAAAGAGGTTTTCTCGTCATTATTTAGCAGGCAGAGAGAGTTACCAGACAGAAACTGTCCAATCTGTCGCCCACGAGAATTTGTATTTTCCCAACACCACAAACTATTATGAGCATTAAAATCACCAAGAAGCAAGAAAGTGTTGGGGATTTAGTTCACTAAACTATTAAGTTCCTATTGGTTAATGACTTCATGTGACGGCAAATAAATACTACGAACTGTGACAAGGGTTAGTATATGATTTTGAAACGCTACAGCTTCTAAAGAAGTTTGTAAATTTAAATGAGAACTCGGGTAGAGGTTGGAAGTTAAGATGCAAACACCACCGGAAGGATTATTTCCAGTATTAGCATCTTTACGAGAACAGTTATAGCCAAGAATTTTTACAGCAATGTCATTTTTAAGAATGTTCCCTGAAAAACAGAACAAGCAGGATGGAGCTGATTAATAATATGCTTTATGTCAAGAAATTTGGACCGGAGACCAAGACAGCTCCAAGAAATAAAAGTTCCCATTAAAAAACAAAAGTATTGAATTTTTTAGAGCAAATGTTAACAAGAGTTGGCGAAAGATCGCAACTCATTTGTAATTCATCTACCTCGTCAGACGGATGAAGGGAAATGGAATAGAGACTTTTAGATGTGCCAAAAAGGGGAGCTAAGTCCTTATGGGCATTATATTTCGTCGCAAGTCCCAAAGCGACAGAATTTTGTGCTGCAGATTTTTTATAGCTTTGATCTTAGTTCTTTTGGCGGGAGTCCCCATTTTGACAGCTTAAGTGGTCTTTGAGAATTGATTTAGATTTCGATCGGATTGGTTTGCTAGTTTCTAGAACACTGGATGCTGTATTTTCTACATAATGGGAAGAGTTTTCGGTAGTTGTAGTTTGCGATTTACAATTCACATAATTTGTATATTTACAGTTTACACAAAAGATTTTTTTTACAACGGAAGCATAACTCACACCAGGTTTGGGTGTTTGAGCTAATACTTTTTGTTTTACTTCAGGATAAGAAATAGATTCTTTAAATTTCATGGAAGTTATTTACTTTTCAACTACCCAGTGTTCGCAGGCTCGAGAAAACGATGCATAACAACCTCCGCAGTTCACGCACTTTTCAAAGGCATTACAATGTTCGCTATCGTGGTCTTTTCCTTCACAGCGGGCGCATGTTAGTGTCTCGCGGCAATTAACCTACGAGTGACCGAAACCTGGCATTTAAAACATCTCAATGGGTTTGGGATACACTGCCGAACAGGTAGTTTAATATATCCAGCATATATGGATTCTGGAATTGTTGGTCTATTGAATGTAAGGATGTAAGGGAAGGAGTTGCTTATCTCACCTAATGGTAATTTGGTGTACATGGGTTACTCCTTGGAGTTTCAATTCCTCAGTGATCTTCTCAAGGGGAACATTGAACAATTCACCACATGTGAATACTCCCTTGGAAAAATTCAACGATGTATGAATGATAGCACTTAGAGGGATGTTAGCCAAAGCTTTCAATTTCATTATTTGTTGTGCTTGCTTTTTTGTGGACACTTCAACCAACAAGTCACCGGAACGCATTTCATGTAGGGCAGCGACTTCACCAATTGTTGCGGTGGTAGCCTTCTGCACTAGAAAAGGTGATACAGAATTGAAGGATTCATTTTTTCAGAAACTCGTTTAAGTGTAAAAAATCGATCAAAGTATGGAAGATTAATACCTGTCTTAATTTCTTTGTGATGCCCACTGAAGGGAGATTTGGTTTTGGCGGCCATGCGACATTAACAAGTATTTAGGCACCACCTATGGCACCGCCCACCACGGAGCCAACAAGGGATAGCAGTCACCGGCTCTGGGCATTTCCATCCTCAGTACTTACCATAGTGCTAATCGGGTACCTATACGCTAGGAGTCACGTCCGGGGACAGTTACCACCCTTAACGCCAAGCCCAAGCCCTCTTCACTTGATCTCTAAAAACCAACTCAGGTGGCTACCTACCAGAGTGCACCGCTCGTCTAGTGGGTCGCCACGTACTGCCAACAAGTGGGGTTTCTGGCTTTCCATAGGGTTGGTTGGTTGATTTAAGTTTAAGGGCACAAGAGCCAAAAATAGGCTATACTGCGCCAATCATATGGTTTGAGATGATACCAAGTGAGGAGTTAAAAGTTTAAAAAGTACAATAAAATTCAGTTCAGTAAAACAGCAGAAATCAAAACCTGAGAGGTTGGTAAAACAAGTGAATTATCGAAAAACATTTATATAAAATGATAAAACCCAGTAGCCTTAAAAATATACTGATGAGGAGGTTCTCCCACTAATTCTCATATGTTAAGTAAAAATGAGTTAAAATATGTCATGCGATGAGAATTAAAGTTGGGCCATTCAGCTAGGATATGCGCGACAGTAAAATCAACATTACATGATGGGCATCTGTGCGCTCTCTCGCCGAATAATAGATATTTGTAAGTGAAACGAATATGATCAATGCGAAGTCGAGTCAGTTTCACATCAGCTGTTCTTATGGAAACAATGGATCATAAATGAATGTGCGGTTTAATGAAACGTTGCTTGTTATGAGTCTCCAGATCCCAAGACTCCTGCCAAAAAGAATAGATATAATGAGTTTTGAATCACGATAATAAATTGATGTCTGCCATGAACTAGAAGCTGCCTTGGCAGCGCAGTCAGCATCTTCATTGCCTAAAATTCCAACGTGACTAGGAACCCAGCAGAATGAAACTAAAAAAACCCTTGACCTGTAGTGTTTGCAAGCAACATAAAATATCTACTGCCACAGGATGCATCCATTTACCAGGGTAGGTTAATATCTCCAAAGAATTCATGCTGTCTTTTTATAAAATAAATTTACGCTTATAAGAAACTGCAATTTTCTGAAGAGTGCAAAAAAACTGCTACAAGTTCCGCAGTCAAAACCGAGCAAGAAGTGTGCAATAGTTAACTGTAGATGTTTTGTGAAAATTTAATTCCGAAGCCAACATAACTCTCCGATTTTGAGCCATCAGTAAAAATAGGTTCGTGTGATGAAAACTGATTTTCTGTGAGAGATAAAGAATTTTTTAAATATGACAAGTGCTGTGAAAAATTTATCAAATGTATAAAAAGGGTTGATGTATGAAAACCTAGGGGCATCCCAAGGTGGAAATACATATATTTCTGTCTGTCTAATTTGTACGTCATTAAGGCCTGCATCAGAAATAACCGTTATAATGCCCTCACAAAAGGGGAGAATATTGAAGGGACGAGCACTGTAAAGTCTGCGAAGACCAATGGGGAGTGTCATTCGCCGTAGTGGATGATTAGAAACTGACTGAATCCTAAGATAGTACTGAGCTGAGAACATTTTACGTCGTTAATGGTAACTGATGGCAGATGACATAAAGACTTTGTACGATTAAGGATCTGAAAGCACTACAACAGAGCCTCAAGGCAGACTGATGTACAGTGTCTAATTTGCGTAAAACAGTGGGTCGAGTCGAGCCGAGACATACACAGCAAATCCATAATCAAGGCTGGATAATATTGCTGCTTGATAAATCCTCAGCATACAGGTGCGATCAGCACTCTAAGACGCTCCCGAAAGAAATTTAAGGATATTGAGAAGTAATTCGCATTTATTCTGTAATTTCAAAATATGTGGAAGAAAGGTGAAATTTTTTTATCAATGATTGACTGATTGATTGATTTGTTATGGTGCAAGCCAAGTACTAGCCAAGCTGTGCCAAACTCGAGTTAACTTAAAATACAAAAAAAATTACTCATTAAAAACAGTAAGGAAATGCAAAATTAAAAGAACAAATTGAAAATAGAAATTAAATATTCATGTCAAATAAAAATGAAAATACATTAACATGGTAAGGTTTGCCAATTATATCTTTCAAATTTGGATAATCACTGCCGAAATATTTTATTCTTAGAAAGCGGCATTTAGGGCATTCACAAATGATATGCCGAACAGAAATTATGGTACTATATTTTGCACAAATTGGATCTGTATCCGAATGAAATAAATGGTTGTGAGTAAAATAAGTATGACCTATGCGAAGCCTTGTTAACATGACACTTATTCTACTGCTGAGAGAGTCAGCCTTAAAACCAGAAATAAATGGATGCATGAAATGCAATTTATTATCAAGTTGCTAGTCCCAGGTATGCTGCCATATACAGAACGAACGTTGCTTTAAAATTTGATCTAAGTCTTAAAACGGAAAAAAAGTTTCTTCTTTTGAGCTAGCTGTTTTTGCAGCAACATCAGCTTGATCGCTCCCAGGAATTCAACAAAATAGAATATTAAAATTACGATCCAGCAATTTAAAATATAATTTTACTGTACTGTGCCCCAAAGGATGACTTTGGCTGGTTGAGTTTCAAATATCTCCGAGTCAAAATCACTATGACAAAAATCTCCGAGGTAAAAACAGAACAATGTTTTTTCAGCTTCCTAGACAAAGTAGAATGTGGTCAAATACTACAGCTGAAACAACATGGTCACTGACTTTGGAATCACCTGTGAAAGCAGCGCTGTATTTTTCAAACGATTGCCTATGATCACAAAAGATTTGTATATGAACAGATGGCGCAGTTGTAGATTTTGGCAGCTTATTAAAGTCTTTAATAGTAAGAATGTTTTTGCATGTCCAAAGAGGAACTTCGTCTTCTTTAGGTAAGATATCAATGTTGTTCAGGTTAAAACTATGTAAAAGAAAGCGGATTCTAAAACCAAACGATAGAATAAATGAAATCTTTTTATCATATAAGTGTTCATAAATCGGATTCACGATTCTGTTATATAAAGGATGGGAAGGATTTTGATTTATTTAAAAAAAAGTATTTGAGAGAAATCTCTGGCGTCGTAATTGTAAGCCTGGTTCTTTAGTTATTGTTTATAAGCTCTGAAAAGGAGAAGTTCTAAAAGCCCCTGATGTGAGTAGGAGCCCCTAATGATGTATTGCGTCAAGCTGCTGTAGAAGAGACTTTGTTGCTGAGTCGTAAATCATACTACCATAATCTAGTTTTGATAAAATCACAGTTTTGTAAATTTGGAATAAATGAAGCAAGTATTGCGACCCCACGTTGTATTTAATACAACTTTAAGAATATTTAAAGACTGAGCACATTTTTCTTTAGATGAAAAATATGAGAGCGGAATGTTAGTTTAGAATCAAATAAGAGGCCTAAAAATTTAACGACTGTCACAACGGGAATGGCTGTGTCTTTTAACTGTATTTCTGGATGGGGATGCATGACACTCACTCGACAAAAATGAGTACATTTTGTTTTTTGAGTAGAAGGTAAAAAACCATACTTATCAGCCAATTCCGTTATAGATTTGACAACAATTTGTAATTATCGTTCGATAAAGGGTACGTGAGTACTTGAGCAATGGTTTGAAAATCGTCGACAAATAATGACCCATGAACATATGGTGGAACTTTTACATAACTACATTAATTTTAATAATAAATAAAACAACACTTAAAATACTACCTTGCGGTACCCCTTTATTTTGAATAAAATCATTAGATAAAACATCATTTTAAGAAAGTTAAAAATTCTTTTCTGGAGAAATTTTTGAATAAATCAAAAAATTTTGAATTTTCCACGAAACCCATATTATGTAAATCTTTTAAAATGCCATGCCGTCAAGTACGATCATATGCTTTTTCCATGTCGAAAAAAAATAGAAACTAGATGCTTTTTTGTAATGAACGCTTCCCTGATAGCCGTTTCCAGGATTAGTATGTTATCTAAAGTACTACTACCATGTCTGAATCCACTCTGAAATTTAGAGAGCAGTTTCTTCTCTTCTAGAACATGGATTAATCTAGCATTGATCATTCTTTCTAGTGTCTTACATAGGCAAATGGTAAGGGCTATGGGCGTGTAGCTTAATGGAAGTTCTGAATTTTATAGAATGGTTATAGAATGGAAATAATCGTTACTCAATTCCAGGACATTAGGAAAACATGTTCATTCCATATTCTATTGAATAAAATTAGAAGCGAATTTAACGAATTGGAACTCAAATTTCTTATCTTGTCATGATGAATGCCATCAGGTCCAGGTGCTGTAAGATGCGAGTTCTTCAATGCTCGCTTAAGCTCGCGAAGCTGAAAATCAACAGTATAAGCATACGACGCTAATGTATTAAAATCGATTTTTTTTCTATTGTTTTTATAGGTAATAAAACTGAGCATACGATTCTTCACTGGCTACATTAGCGAAAGCTGTACTCAATGTATTCACTATGTCTTTTGCATCAGTGATGAAATTTCAATTGCTGTGTAAGAATGAAAGTTTCTGATATGATTTATTGGTGCCTAAGATTTTCCTAACTGTTTCCCACATGCGCTTGGAAGAAAGATGTCCGTGGATGGAGCTAACATATTTTTGGAAGGATTATACTGACTCTGTCGTCTAATTCTTCTATGAAAGGATTTAGATCTTAAAGGCAAGAAAATTTGTGGTGGTGAGATATCTTCTGAATTTATCGCAAGCTTTTCTTTGTGCCTTTTTTAGCCGCAGCACAATTTTTATTCCACCAGGGTCTGTATAATCTTGGCAAATTTCCAAAGGACTTCGGAATGACTATCTCTGCAGCTTTTACCAAGCATTTTGTTACTGAATTTACTGCATTATCTATATATGGCTGTTTTACCATATCTTGTGTAAGTTCAGAATGAGATCTAAAAAGTTACCAATTGGCTTTCTCAAAGATAAAATACAAATGTCTTGTGAGAAGGCTAACATCATATTTTGAATATTTTAAAATAATGGGAAAATGGTCACTGTTGAATAGGTCATACGAAACTGAGAAATCCCAATGGAGTGCAAGTGAAGGTGAGCAAATGAATGGTAGGATAAGTTTTACTTGCCTGATGAAAATAAGTAACATTTGAATCATTAAAAAACTAAGAGAATGGTCATCGATAAGTTTTTCGATTTGTCGATCTCTTGCATTTGTATCTATGACACCCCAAAGCGTATAATGCCCATTAAAATTTCCAAGAATAATAAGGGAACTGGTAACTGTTTGATAAGAGCATCAATATCCTTCTGGTGAATGGTGTCACTAGGCGGAAGGTATATAAAGCAGACGGTAATTACAGATTTGATCTGAATTTGTACAGCTACAGCCTGTAGTGGAGAAGGAATATTAATATTCTTGAACGGAAAATAACTAGATATCAGATTGCCGACACCTCCAGAAGCATGAACATTTTGTAAATAATTATTTTATAATTTTTAGTACTTACATCAGTCATAGGGATGAGATCTGTTTCTTGGATCCCTAAGCATACCGGTTGATATTTACTCAAAATAGATTTGAAATCATCAAAATGGGAGCGGTAGCTATTACAGTTCCAAGAAATTAAATGTATGACCATTATTTAGGTTTTCTAAAAAATTTTGATTTAAAAGTTCGAGTGACATGTGAGTAGAATCAGAATCTACTCTGTCATCATCCATGCCACTTATATAATCGTCTGATTAGGGATTGCAATACCGGTATACCAAATACCGGTATTTTGAGCCATTTGTACAATTTTGTAATACCGGTATTCACAAGTTCAAATACCGTTTTTTCGGTATTTACTAGAAATTAATTGTCTCCACTATATGTTCAGGGATCGCCAACATATCAAAATAATATACGTTTTTGTTTTTATGTCTCCCTAACGGACGAAATTAATTAAACTGTGAATACAAAGTTGCATCGTAAAATCAAGAGAAGTGATAAAATACTGTTTGACAATTCCACTTATTATTCGACTTAATATCCAAAACTGTATAAGCTCTACTTTCAATAAAACTGGCTGTTGAGAAAAATGTCGGAGAGATTCTAATTTCTTAACAGCTAATGCAACAATAAATGTTATGTTGCAGTCACTGAAAGAACAGCAAACATCACTATCTGAAGAATTATATATTACATTGAAAAATCGCACAGAAGAAAGGCATACCGAAATAGAAAATGTCTTACATTTACATAATTGTAATGATTTTAAAAATGAAAATGAAAAAGAAGAAAACAGACTAACCAATTCAAATCTGATCAAGTTTATAGTAAATTTTCTTAAATTTTTTTACCCACAAATCTATCCACATTCAGACGAATTCGGTACAGCAGCGTTTCTCAACCTTTCAGCATTCGCGGCCCAGTTTTCAATCATAATTTTCATCGCACCCCCCCCCCCCCACACACACATCCGCTTACAATAAAATGTATACAACAATAAAATATATAGAGTATTTTGGATTATGTTTTAAAATTATTTTTAACTAACCGCCAAAACAAGAGTAAAAGTGAGCCAACGTTGGCGAGAAACCAAATTTGCATTTTGCTATGCGGGCGGTTAACAGATGAAACGAATGAAAGCGGGGAAAATTTAAATATTATATTTGAATGGAAGTCAAACACGGGGATAACGTTAAAAGAATATGAAAGTAGAAAAATTCGTTAATGAAAGTTAACTAAGACGGGGTGAGCTAAATTTAGAAACTGGGAATGCATTCTTTTTTTCGAATAATAAATAATAAAAGAAATAAAACAGAAGCACGACTAAACAAAAGAGAGAAAAAATAAGTAATGTTTGTGTAAGGGAATCCACACGTCCGACGCCGCCTCGAGCATGTGCAGTGCAAATATTTTCTCATATGAATAAAAAAAAATGTTCGGTAACGTAAGTTTCAATTCCAGCCAGTCTCATTCGAGTCGATCCTTCTATTGCTATCGAATCTATCGTGAATGTGTATGATATATATGTTTTCGTGTTAATTGCAGTTCACCATATTAAATATTCACGTCAGTAGATTTATGCAGACTCATGGATAAATTTTTAAGCAGAAGTAAGCGAACATTAGACGACAATCAGGCATCAACGAGTGCATTTAATACTTAAATTTTGGATATACCAGTACTGTGGTAAATGAAGAAGAAAGGCCCCTGTGTATCATTTGCTCAAAAATGTTGGCGGCAGACAACATGAAACCTAATAAACTTAAACGACATTTCGAAATGCTTCATAGTGAGTACGTCAACAAACCCAGAGAATTCTTCGAATTAAAATTAAAATCATATAAAAAGCAATAATCATTTTTACAGAAACTTTGTCTGTGAATAAAAAAGCTTTAATTGCATCTTACAAAGTTTCATATAAAAAAGCCAGATGTAAAAAAAAACCTCACACCATTGGTGAAGAGCTTATTTTGCCAGCAGCAATTGAGATTGTAGAAACTATGTTTGGAGATCATTTTTCAAAACAATAGCAGTCCATACCTTTTTCAAATAATACTGTTGCTCGTCGAATTGGTTATATAGCTGAAGATGTACAGTGGCAGCTTTTCTAAAAGTTGGGTGACAAATTCTTTTCATTACAGCCTGATGAAACATTAGATAGTAATAAAGATGCTCATTTAATTGCCTATGTTAGATTTTGTGATAATATGTCAGTAGTAGAACTACATTTCTGCAAACCAATAGTAAAATAATGATTTAAATAATTATTTAAATAATGATTTAAATATGATTTAAATAATGATAATAAACAATTTCTGCAAACCAATAGTAAACAAAACTACATTTCTGCAACTCAAAATAAGAGCGCTTGCATTATTTGTTATTTTAAATGATTTCATGAACGAGGCAAACATAGAATGGAAAAATTGCGTCTGAATATGTACCAATGGTGCTCGTTCAATGTCCGGAAAACTCCAAGCTATACGAGCACAAGCTATAGGAGTAAAACAAAAATCGCTTCTGTGCGTCTGAACAAATTGCATGATCCACAGAGAAGCTTTGGCTTCGAAAGAAATGTGTCCTGGTCTGAATATTGTGTTAACTACGGTTGTAACCGTAGCAAGTTATATAGAAATGAGACCACTGAAATCGAGAATCTTTTCCGCACTTTGTAAAGACATGGTTTCAGTACATTCAGCGTTATTATTTTATAGCGAGGCAAGATGGTTATCATGTGGGAAATTTTTACAACGTGTTTATGAATAAAGAGAAGAAATCGGCATTTTCCTAGAAGAAGAGAACAGACCGGAGGCCGAGAATTTTCGCGATGGTTTATTTGCGAGGAAATTGAGCTATTTGGTCGACATATTCGAGAAATTAAATAACTTGAATCTTGAACTCCAAGAAGCAAATACATATATGATGGATACGAGTGATAAATGCTTTTTGTAGAAAATTGGAATTGTGGAGCAGAAATTTAAAGAAAAAAAAAACTAACAATGTTTGTAAATGTGAATGCTTGTACTGAAACTTACAAGGCTGAAGAAGAACATGTAAAATTGTTTTTGTAACCATTGAAAATCATTTAGCCATGCTGACAAAGAATTTTAAAAAGCATTTTCTTGCTGACGACAAACTGATAGAAAGTTACGAGCAGGTTAGGGATCCATTTCATAAAACTCCCGAAGGACTCTCAATTGATGAGGAAGAAAAATTCATAAACTTCACGACAAGTGGCGGAACTAAAAGGCAATTTAATAATAAATCACTATTTGAATTTTGAACAGGAGTAGAGAATGATTTTTCTGCACTAAACACAAGGGCATTTCGCATTCTATTACCATTTTCAACATCCTACCTTTGTGAAACTGGATTTTCTGCTGTGGTTTCTTTGAAGACAAAATATAGATCTCGGCTAAATATATAAACAGAACTGAGAGTGGCTATGTCTAATATTTGGCCTTCCTTCGAAAAACTTTGCTCTGCAAGACAGGCCCAAGGAAGTCACTAATAATTATTAAATTTGTGTTTAATTTAGTATGTTTTAATTAAGTAAGTTTTGATTTAGTAAGTTGTTTTACTTTAATAAGCTATTAAATATGTCAAAATGTATTTTGCTTTCTATGTGTATGTGTGCTTTCCTTTCAATCAGTTAATCAATTTTTTAACTAATATTTTCTCTTGGATTTTCCAGCGCCCCCCTAGGGGGGCATGCTCCACAGGTTGAGAATCGCTGCGGTACAGTTATCGAAGATTATGATGACACAAATATCGATAGTGAAATGGAATTGTCTCTTGAACAAAAATTAGAATTAGCGATGAATAAAAAAAATCAACAAATCAAAATACAATATAGAAATCAGCTATATTGTACGACGAGAAATTGATTTATTTAAAGATGGGGCATTTAGAGGTAAATAATTGGAAAAAGTATATAGTACATTGTTAACAGTACCACCAACTAGCGTAGATACCGAAAGAGCGTTTTCGACAGCTGGTAATTTTTGCAAAAAATTAAGTTCCAGGTTTGATGACAGTAGATGCATTACATTTTTTAAATAATATTTCAAAACATTCAAAACATTTCAAAAATTTGTAATAGTACCACAGACTGAATAGTGATATTTACACGTTTTTATGATTTAAATAAATAAGATGTTCCTTTACGTTTTTGTGATTCTTTATGCACTGTTATAATTTATATTTTACAAATTATTTTTTTATATCTATACACTCTCTAATAAGACGGGCAAATAAAACAAAGAAACACCTGCGTTTTCTTTCTTTTTTCTAAAATTTCTACTACCGGTATTAAAACCGGTATCCCGGTATTAAGATCTAAAATATACCGAATACCGGTATTGAACTTTTGGTCCGATATTGCATTCCCTACGTCTGATGAATGAATTTTCAATTGTTCTTCTTTTTCCTCGATTTGATGTTTTTTATTTTCTTTTTCAAAATGTTGATGGACTTTTACTTTATTCAAAATATTTTTCGCTTAACTTTTTTAGAAAGAACTGAGGAATTTTCTTCATGCGATCTTTTTATATCACGAAGTGCGAGCCAATTACTTCTTTTTACTGTTACAGTATCTGGGTTGGAATTTGCAGGTGCTACAAGATTATTAACAGTCGGATTCGGTATTGGTAGCGAATTTCGTCCAGTTGTTGAATTGCTGTAGAATACGAAAGACCAGGCTTGGGTGTTCTGTCTGCTATTATTTTTCAAGATTCTGGAAAAGATATGTTTTTTTTTGTTTTTTTTTTATGATTTTAACTGTTTGTATTTCTTTTTCTTCTTTGTAACGTAGGCATGCTGGATGGTCACAGATACAACTGAAACATTTTGGTGTTGTGGAAGTGCTATTGTTATTATTATGATCAGTAAGGGAGCATTGAGCACATATTTCTTCGTCTCCCCTGCATGCCGTTATGGTGTGCCCAGATTTTTGACATTTGAAACATCGGATGGGATTCGGTATGTCTGGTTTAACAGAACAATTTATATAGGCTATTTTCACAGATTTTGGTAAAACAGGAGTGTTGAATGTTAAGATAAGGTGCTTTGTAGGCAGAGTTTGATTGTTTTTTTTATTATTTATTCTACGAAGATCTATTACTTTTTGTTCTTTGAGTTACGTTCTTCTTTCTCTGCAATTCAGGATGTCTTCTTCAAAGTCTCTCTGAAATTCTCCTTCCTATATAACGTCTCTGGAATGATTAAAGATAGATGGGCTGCAACAGTGACTTGGATTTCCCCTATCATTTTTAGTTTTTCATTGTTTTCTGATTTCTATTTATTTTTCACTTCTATATGAAAGTTAACATTAAATAATTTTTCATATTGCTAACTACTCCAATGAGACTAGTTATAGATTTGTGGATAACAATTGGCGAAATAAATTTCAATGAACTTTTTTCAGCACATGTAACGAAAAATTTAGAAAAAGCATTACAATGATTAGAAACAGTAAAAGCCATATGATTTAGAGAACACCACCATGGAGCCCAACAAGGGAAGGCAATTATCGGGCCTGGGAATTTCCAACCTCGGTATCCACCTTAGTGTTTGCCGACACCTATACGCTAAGGGCCAATTCCAGGAGCTTTGACCACCTTTAAAGCCAAGCCCCAGAAGTTGACCACTTTCTCTTGATCTCCTTAAGCATACCAGCGAAGAGACTGGGGTACTAGACAATTAATACAACGGGAAGCGAAATGTACCACCCGTCATACGGGTCGCCAAGCACGGCAAACACGTGGGAGTTTTGGCTGTCCATGAGAAGCAAGAAGAAAACAAAGTGGCAATAACTTCTCATGAAGATCTCCTTCGCTTGCCGTCGAGGGATGGAAGAATCAAGCAGACAGCAGAAGGAGTAGGAGAGAGTAAACATAAAGGGAGTAAAGATCCCGGGAAACCTCGGGATTTGGACACTCTTACTCATCTATAGTAGTCCCTGAAGGGGAGTTTTTTTTAAATCAAATATCACTCCCAAAACCTGCATGTCAGTAACGACAGAAATGTCCACATCACCAATGCGTATTATAGGATCTGGATGTATGCCTGTGTTCCGACAGAAGTGAATACAACGACACGTTTCAGCAGAAAGAGTGTAGCCATTGTCGTTACACCATGTCACCAACTTATTCACCACAGGGGACAGCTCAGTTAAATGAATATTAGAGCCCATGAATCCTAGATCTCCAGATATCTTTTTTTGACAAGATATCTGAAGATCATCAACATACAAAGTGCCTTTAACAGAAGGAGGTGACTGGTCTAAAATCTCATTAAGGTGAAGGATAAAAGTGTCACATGCTTCCTTGGGGAGCTCCCTCAGCTTGAATAAAAGGGTTGGAATAAGAATTTCCAATACGTACTCTAAAAATGACGAGTGGATAAAAAATTCTGAATAAAAATTGGCAAATTGTCATAAAAACCAAACTTTAAAAATTATCGAAAATTGTCATAACAACAGGATCGATCATAAGCCTTTTCTATTTCAAAGAATGAAACAACATGATTGCGTCTTACAAAGGCATTGTGTATTTCAGTTTCCAAAAGCACGAGATTGTTTAGTGTAGACTGGCCCCTACAGAAACCACTTTGTGAAGGAGGAATGCAATTACGCATTTTCAGTTCATAAATAAGGCGGGCGTTGATCATGTGCTTTAGAGTTTTACACATGCAATTTTTTAAAGCGATCGACCTGTAGTTTAGATGATTGATCGACTCTTTACCAGGTTTGAGGATCGGAATGCCATTGTAAAGGAAACTCTATTTCAATCTATATTCTACTGAAAAGGTGTAAAAGATAAGAGAGAGAAGCTGTGTTCAAATGGTGAAGCATATTATATGTAACTCCGTCAAGTCCTGGGATGGTATCATGAACTTCCTTTAAGCCATATTCAATTCAAACATCGTGAATGATGAATTATATGTAAGATGCCTGTTGATTTTAAAATGTAAACGCTTCTGTTCAGCACGTCTCTTAATCTCAAGGAATGCTGGACTATACGAGTCTGCGCATGACACTTTCGCTACGAGTGTCCAATGATATTGGCTATATCTGTTGGAGATGAATACTGAGTATTTCCAGTTTTTAATATTGCAAAGGAAAACTCATTGTATATCCCATTCGCAGCTTTAATTTTCTTCCAAATTTGTGCGCTAGATGTCGAAGATGTAATTGAGGTAATGAAGCGTATCCAAGATTCCCTCTGACTTTGCTGACGAGTGCTATGGGCATTAGCTCTGGCACACCTAAAATTAACTAGATTATCAATTGGGGGATTCCAGCGAATTATATTCCACCGGCTTTTTTGTCCTTTATGACTGTCGTAACATGCTCTATTCTACCACGGTTTACAAAATTTCCGTGGACGGGAGAGCTCTTTGGAATAGTATTGTCAGCAGCAAGTATTATACAGTCTATTACCTTTTGTACCGCTTCTGTGATGTTTACAAGACTGATCATAGTTTCAGTGATTTCTGCCAGTCAGGAGAAAGCAACCGAATCTGCTCTCTGGAAAAGGTAACTTGGGGAAATTTGTGTCGAACTGTTCCTATAAGCATGAGAGACTATTATAGGAAAGTGGTCACTATTATTTAGATACCATGAAATCAAGCAATGGTAAAAGTTCAGGGGAGCAAATGGCCAAATCAAGAGTATGAAAGATACATGTGGGTTTATGGAAATACGTTTTCTCATTATTATTCAGCAGACAGAGACTGTTATTGTTAATAAACTGCTCGTTCTGTCACCCACGAATATTCGTATTTTCCGAATCCCACAAATGACTATGCCCATTAAAATTACCAAGCACTACAAAAGGTGGCGGAAGCTGGTCAACCAAATTATCGAGATTCTGCTGACTTATATTGTCATGTGGTGGCAGGTAAACAGAACAAATTGTAATCAGAGATTTAACATGGACTTGAACAGCCACAGCTTGCAAGGAAGTATGTAGCGGAAATGGTGAGCTAGGATATAGATTTGAAGTCAAGATGCAGACTCCACCGGAAGTAGATGTGTCAGTTATAGCGTCTTGACTAACACTATTATAATCACGAATTTTGAAAGGAATATCTATTTTCAAGAAAGTTTCTTGAAGGGTGATAGAAAAGGGATTAAATTTGTTAATGAGAGATTTAATGTCCAAATTTTTGAGCGAATGCCGCGACAATTCCATGGAAGAAATGTAGCCTTTAAGAAATTTGAGGTGAAAAAGAGGTGGAGTAACTTCGCAACTCATCTTGAGATCTTCCTCCTTCTCCTCCTAGGTTATATAGGTTAATTACATCAAAACTTTTCGGAATGCCGCCGAACAAAGAAAACTCCTTGTATACGAGGTCTTTCTCCGCAATACTCAGGGTTAAAGATTGCTTTTTTGGTTGTTTCTTGAACGTCTTTGCCAAATCCTTGTGAGTAAAACCGTGCTTAGAGAATTATACTTTAAAGACGTTTCAGCTTTAGAAGGCTTCTTACGTTGAGCTTAAACTGTTTCTGAGTTGATCGTATCAGAAGAATCTGTATAAGTATCAGGGGAAAAATCTTTTACGTCATATTGTGTACTTTTATTAACAAGGGTTTTCGTCACTGCCGAAGTATAAGTGGTACCAGACGTCGTTGTCCGAGCTTTGACAATCCGTCGGGCTTCGGGATAAGACATCTTTTCCTTGAATTTAACCTCAATGATCTCTTTTTCAAACTTCCAGATAAGGCAAACCCGGGAATATGAAATATGATTGACTTTATAATTTAAGCACTTTTCTGTTGCCTTACACACAGCGTTATTATGTCCGACTTCGACACAGAGGGTACAAGTATGTCTCACTTGGCAAGCAGTTTTCGGTTGATCAAAACGCTGGCAATGAAAACAACATAGTGGAGTGAGAATATATGGCCTGACTGAGCAGTTAATATATCCTGCCTTGATAGAAACGGGAAGTTTTGGAGATCTGAAGGTCAGGATCAGATGCTTCCTTGGAAGGAACCCTTCCATCCTGTCCATCCCTTCCAATGAAATGCACATGTGTAACTCTTTGTGGCTTTAATTCATATGTAATTTCCTTTAAAGGAACGTTAAAAAGTTCTCCAACGCTTATAACGCCTTTAGAAGAATTTAGAGTTTTATGAGGTTAAACTGTTACTTTTATATCAGCCAAAGCTTTAATTTTCATAATTTGTTTTGCCTGCTTATTAGAATTAACTTCTACGAGTAGATCTCCTTAGCGATTTTTTTTATTGATGTGACATCTCCAACAGTAACAGAATAGCTTTTTGGACAAGAAAAGGTGAGACATTCTCGAAAGTTTCGTTATTTGTGGAAATACGTTTGATAAGAAAAAACGAATCAAAATTGTTGCTAGGTTTCTAACAGTGATATTCCCAATTATGAGACGTAGTTTGCCCTTGGCACCCATGCAGCATGAATGAGAGAATTCGGGCTCCGACGGCACCGCCCACCACCGATCCCAACGAGGGAATACAGCCATCGGCTCTGGCCATTCCCAGCCCCGGCGCTTACCTTGGTGCTAGCCGGAACTTATACGCTCAGAGTAATCTCCAGGAACGTTGAACAGAGATTGACCAGTTCTCTTGATTCCTAGCAGACTAACCAAATGGTTAGGATACCAGCCGATTGATACACCGGGGACCACAGTGCACATCCCATCCAATGGGTCGCCACGCACGGCCAACGTGGGGTTTTTCGCTGCCCGAGAGAAGCAAGAAGTAAACAGAACGGCGACAGCTTCTCATGGAGGGCTCCCTCACTTGCCGTCTAGTGATGGAAGGATGAAGCAGACAGCAAAAGCTATAGGGGAGAGTAAACATAAAGGGAGTATAGATCCCTTGGAACCTCGGGATTGGGACGCCCGTAGTCACTCACAGTGGGTGAGCCCCTGAGGGCAACTTAAAGGCAAATGGACTGAGAAAGAGCGGCTTTGAAAGGAGAATCACTTGAAAGAACGGTAGATCCGGTTCGACTGTTTGTTGTGGAGCGAAATGTAAAGGTATTGGTCCTACGTTCATTAGAGGTATTGGAGGTGTACACTGATGATATATTGCTAAAGAGGAGAATTTCGTTCTTCAAGATTGTTTGTTTGTATCTACTTTCCTTGAGTCAAGAAATAGGCATTTGTAAACATTTTAAGATTAAAAGGCAGAATTCCAGTCACTTAACAGTTGTTAACAATTTAGGCAAGTTGTTTAATAAATAGCAACTCCCATTATAATTGCTTTTACCTAGGCCTTTTTATCGAATTCTGCCGTCTGATAAACTGTTACATCTCTGAAAGGATGCACACCCTACCAAGCTTCAATTTCTTGGACATAGTACGTAATGGAATCGCTCATATAAGTTTTTTCTAACATTTGCCCATGTGTTGAAGAATGAGAAGATAGATATTCCAACTGCACAAAATGTTTGCAGGTGACGTCAGTCACAAATATTACATGTATGTGTGCGTGGTGTCACCATCTAATATAAATGCTACTGGATTCTCCTTCCTAGGTTTTACGAATGGAATAAAATGATTCATCGGCTTGATAAAGAGATCTGATTGAATCCATTCAGAAGAATAATACTTTGAAACACTTCCAGGAGGAGTTCCATCCATGATTTCGTTCTTCATCTTTTTTTCTGAAGTCATCATTTGGGAAAAGTTACCAGAAGCTGGCGGATAAGTCTCTGTGGTTACAAGGCGGTCACACACTGCCGAAGAGAGCTTATGAAGTCCTCTTTTTCCTTTCAGGGAAGCAACACTCTCATATTTTTGTGTGCACACTAGTATCCCAGTCTCGACGGAGTTAAAAAAGACTATATTTAAAGAAATTACATTCGATCTATTTCAAATTTAAGAGCATCAGAGTTTTTTGTTATATGTTTACTCATTTTTTACATTTCATTTTTTTTTCTGAGAATTTTCAGAAATTCTGTAAATTTCAGAACAAAAAAAGGAACAACTCACACACAGCTACTGAAGAACTAAGCTTCGTAATTGCGATAGTTGATACAAGGTACTAAGGTGCTACCAATTATCAAGAAACACCCAGGCTAAGTGATATTAGAAATACATCCTTTTACCTTATTTTAAAAATTTTATACAGACAGCAAAATTTTATGAAAAAAGCATCATTATTCTATTATTATGAAATACATTAATTCAAAATAAATTTTCTGATAAACTTTAATTAAAATATAACCTTTAGTATAACCAAAGTCAGCTCCTAAAAATCTAAATAAATTAAAATAGATGAACACCTTGCCTCGCTCAAATGAGGCCTTATGATTCATTTGATTACATTTAGAAATGGTGAATCTTTAGAGCAATTGATTAATTTTTTATAAATTTGATATAATCAATAATTTTTTGTGAAAAAGTTATATTTCTTTTGCAATCAGAAATGGCAACTATGATCCAACTAAAGAAAAGTGTAGGGGAATCAGCATTATTTCATATTTAAAATTGCAAACCTCTAATAAAACTGAAATGCTTAAAGGTATTCTAAACTTAGCTACGTAAATATTAAGTATGTAAAAATTATTTATTTGCATATTTTTTCAAGGCAAATTTTCATTCTATTTTCTTATTGTGGGTTTTAGAATCAACATACTTAGAAATATATAACAGAGCAGGTACCGAGCAGGCCAACGCACGGGACCCCCACGTCCGATCCACCGTTGACCCGACTTATCATGTCTTGATTTTTATTTCTGGGGTCATATGAAATCGCTAGTTTATGACACCCCTGTTGACACTGTTGAGGAGCTCGTTGCAAGAATCGCAGTAGCTGCCGGAGAGATTCGAGATATGCCTGGAGTATTCTAGAATGTTCGGATGTCCATACGTCGGAGATGTGAGGCGTGTATTGTAGCCCGTGGAAGAAACTTCGAACACTTACTTTAATCCATGTACCTTTTGCTTCTTTTCATGTATTATTAAAACGATTTCTCATTTACGGTCTCTTTTCCTTATAATGCTTCTGTGTGTAACACCGCTTCAGGAAAGCATTTCCGACCCCACATTGCTATATGATTTAGAGTTGTCAGGATGTACCCTACCCCTCTTAGAAGTTCTGAAACGGTTCACTGAAACACCCTGTATAAATTGCTTTTACTTTTGAATTATTCCGACAGTTGATATATGCGAATAATTAGCAATCTATAAATAAAGTTATCCACGTTCTTCATTTCAAGCAGGAAATATTCTCTAAAGAAATTTTAAATAAACAGCTGATGCTATTATTACAAATTTTCTCTCAAAAGTTATATCTGAAATTAATTTTTTATATTTCTTGTGTTAGTAACAATTTTTATTGATTCAAACAACTTTTGCTAAAAAATAAAATCTATTTCACCGAAAAGCTAAGAGAATTTTCAAGAATGCAACGATTCACCTATATATTTGGAGTAGCTTTTCTTGGAATTTTTGAAATTCCTGGGATTTTTATCTGAACTCATTCTTGTTAATTATGCTTAATTTTTATTATGAACCAGCGTTCTTTAGAACCAGTCAAATAATATGCTTTATATTAAAAAGGAACACATAATATTTGTAATTTACTGTAAATGATTGATCCGTGTATCAGTTTTAAATACCCAATGCTCATTTAACTTTATTGCATAGGTGTAGTTCGGAAAATATTAGAATTTTTTCAAAAGGAACCAAATTTTCGAAATAAAAGTTTAAAAAATAGTTTGAATTACTCAAATGACTCCTACTTTTACTTTTATATGACATTGCTTTAAATTCCATCATAAGTATATCTCAATTATACTAAACAATAAAAATCAGCTGAATTATAATAAATACTAAAAACGGTTAAGCAGAAAATCACAGTTTATAAACTCTCTCTAAATTTTTAACAAAAACAAAAGGTTGCGCTCTATAATCTTTTTAAAGGGAGTCGTAACTAACTTTGAATTGCAGAGAATATATATATATATATATATATATATATATATATATATATATATATATATATATATATATATATATATATTACTTTTATAAGAAATCGAAGTATTTATAAAGCGATTAATATATATACACCGTCTCTTGGTGATAAATGGGAAGCCAGAATAAAAGTTTATTCGATTAAATGAAATGCAACATATAAATTTAATTTTACATTTCACAATTTAGTATAATCTTTCGACACCTGTCCAAAAACATAAGGTCTACATAATTAAGAGACACTATTTTAAATTGTCTACGGCCGAAACCATTGTTCCAAAAGTTACGAAATTTCATGTAGAATATAATTAATGAGTGTCAATAAAAAATAGTTCAAAATTTCGTGTCCAGGGAGCATTTTTTAATAAATTACATACTGGTTCTTTATTTATATTTCATCACCTTTTAATCCATAGGTCACTCCAACAATCACTAAAATGAACGGTAAGCTTTAATTAAAACATTTAAAAACCCTTTTAGTTAATCCTTCGACGGCAATTACCATCCAACTCTTTGCTCTCAACTGAAACTTACAAACAATCACTTTGACAGTTTAAACGAGAAACGGCGAAATGTCTTTCACTGTACACTCGAATTTATCTCCGAATTGTATCTTGCAATTTAACTTTGGATGTACGAATAGCTGCAAAGAAAAAGGTATCTTAACGAGATGTCTCTCGATAGCCGCACTCGATCAAAAACTTGTTCTATATCTAATTTTAGAACAAAAGATTTTATTAACGAAGTAAAAGAAACTCAAATTTCTGTCCACATCACGCAGCAAGTAGAAAATCCATATTCAGGCTTACAGGCTCCTTTGCACTCACCAAAAGTAATAGTGTGATGTTAGTTACAGCAAATTCTAGTTAGTTATTCTCGGCCCGTAATTCTTGGAGTACTTGAGGCCTTGTAATAAGCTGGATTACCGGGCAGAGATATGCATCATTGTTACCGAGTGATACTGTTCTGGATCTGTTAGGACATTAGTATCTTTTAGGCTTAATTTTTATACAAAATGTAGTTTATCCATACAATAACCTTTGTGTTAAGGAAGTCTTCAGAAAGCATTTCACAGAAGAACGTGTCGTCAGCCGTTACTTTACTGATATGGGGTAACCATGACCCCAAACTGCAATCCATATGACTTTCGGTTTTTGTGGTGCTTGAAGCACTTGATAAGTTGTGATAATCCAAGAACTTTACCTGATCTTAAATACAGAATTTCACTACATATTCGTAGCATTTCCCAGAATACACTGCTGCCAAATATTGAACATGCTATCTTGAGATTCTATATGGTAGATAAAAAAGATGGCCATCATAGTAAACACATTTTGTTGTAATAAAATTTGAAATTTATCATAAATACACTGGTGTGCAAAACTTAAGCAACAGGTATGTTTTTTGCCGTAACTTCACTAGACATCATCTGAGAGACATGAAATTCAGAAATGAGATACAGCATTTTATTCTAAAAGAATGACGAAAGCATAGTTGCGCAGAAATGAATACAATGCATACAGTATGGAATCAAACAAAAAAAGGCTTTATTGAACTCATAGTATCGTTACACATGATTGTCTGTCCAAGAGGAAGAACAGCAAGCAGATGTTCCTTAGTATGGGATATGCCCTCCCCTAACTGCAATGGCTGCTTCGCACCGTCTCCCCATACTCAGCACCAGATTGTCCAACAGTTCTTGAGGTAAGAGTGCCCATTCCTCAATCAGCATCTGTTTAAGTTGTCGGGTGTTCCCAGGAGGATGCAATCGTGCCGCATGGCGTCTCCCCAAATCATCCCACACATGTTCTATCGGATTTAAATCAGGGGAGCACGCCGGCCAATCCATTCGAGTGATATCTTCACTTTCCAGGAGCTCCTCAACAGCATGAGTCCTGTGTGGCCGTGCATTGTCATCCATAAAAACGAAGTCTGATCCAATGGCACCTCGGAACAGACGCACATGGGGAAGGATCACCTCCTGACAATAGCGATCTCCAGTTACACAACCTCTGTCGAAAACGTGGAGCTCAGTCCGCCCGTTCATCATAATGCCTCCCCAGACGACAACTCCAGGACCACCGAAACGGTCTCTTTCCGTGATGTTACTGGGATGAAACCGTGTCCCGACCTCTCTCCAAATCAACTGACGTTGGGAATCGCTTGTGGCACTAAAACGACTCTCATCTGTAAAGAGGACACGACTCCATTGATGAGATGTCCAGTTTTTGTGCTCCCTGCACCACTCTAAACGGTACCGCCGGTGGGAAACTGTCAAAGGGATACAGCGTTCAGGACGGCGGGCGAATAGGCCACCTTTGTGAAGGCGTGTGGACACAGTAAAACGCGACACTTGTCGCCCCGTTGCTGCACACAGCTGTTGAGCAATGGCGCTTGCTGACTGGTTTCGGGTTCTTTTCGCCTGCAGGACGATATATCGGTCATCCACTGCAGTTGTTTTCCTGTGGCGGCCACCACCAACCTTTCTCACAGCTGTACCTGTGGTTTGGAAGGCTTTCCAAGCGCGCGAAACGACACTTTCGTTGATTCCGAACTCTTCAGCTACACTGGTCACACTACGCCTCTCCTCCAGCTTTCCGATCTTTCTTCCACGTGTGAAATCGTCAAGGTGATTTCTGCTAGCCATATTTCACGAATTAACTCACGTGCACTTGCAGCGAATGTCTTTAATTGCGTCTTCGTCCTTCCTTTTATTGTAGTGGTGAGATGCACGCGCCTTCCGCACGTGTTTTGCGTACGCTGACGTCGCCTGTGACGTTTTGTTCCTGATATTTGCATACGCATGACCTTTCTCTTGAATTACGAGTTCATTATACTGATCGCAAGGACTCCTTTTCTGCAATTTCTTGGCTATCTGCTTAAAATTTGCATTGTTGCTTAAGTTTTGCACACCAGTGTATATACTAAATATGTAATACATTAAAAAATACTCATGGGGTCGAAATTTTGAACTAATTTTTTTATTCGATCAAACAAATTTTTATCCCTTCATTATGTCCTACACAAAATTTCATGATTTTCTAACCAGCAGTCTCATGTGTAAACAATTTTAAAGTAGGGTCGTTTGTTCATAGACACCTTGTATGTCTTTCACATATCTATAAATTCTGAAAATAGACTTCAGTGTCGACAGCAAATTGTCAAGAGTGTTTTCGTTCGGGAAGAATCCTAAAATAAGAGTAAGCCTAAAGTCAGTATCATTTAATTTATACCAATTTCTAATCTGCTCATCATTGGTAAAACTTGAAAAAGAAAGGTCCCTTACAGAGATTAAATCACCACCTCAAAATAAAAGTCGTGATTCACCCGAATCAATTTGACATCAGCAATCCAGCAACTAACCGACAAAATTCATAACTTAAAACAACAAAAAGGGTTATCTCTACATTCATTCTAGGTATCTTCGATAACCCATATTTTCTTCCTCCTTAGTAACCTCAATACCTTAACATAGATTCTAAACCCACAGTTAGTAACCTGTCAGTTAGTAAGGATATTTTTAATATCCTTACTAACTGAGAAGTTCGTTTTCAAACGGAACAAGGCTCAGGCTTCTGGTCCTAGCAAAAAGAATTGCCCAGGATTTCTGTTATAGATGAACTTTTTGGAACCTCGCCACTAAAGAAATCCTTTCAGAAAAATGGTCACCCAACATTCACCTCAAGACATTTGAGGCCAACTTCGTCTTTGTCATAGCTGAATCAATGGGAGCTAAGCTCAAATCAGCTGCCCAAGAAATCCTCTCAATCGTCAAGTACTGAATGGACAAACATCATTTGCAAACTTTAACTGAAAATTCCTGCAGTACGTTAACTTTCAAGTTATTAATGACCCAAAAATTAAATGGAATAATGTGACTATCAAACTCCACCACTCATTAAAATATTCCTCAGTATATCATCTTAGTTAGCTCAATAAGGGTGTTCCAATCTTGAGGTACCCAGAGATCTATCTTCCCTTCATGGTTAAATTCACCTGAAAATTCTACTTTATGCTTTCTGTTTCCTCCCTTCGACGGTAAGCAATGGAGCTTTCCATAAGAAGCTGTCGCCGCTCTGCTCGTATCTTATATCTCATACGCAAAACCCTTATATATCGGTTGTACAGGAGATCCATTAGACGTGTGGTGCACAGTGTGCCCCCAGTATATCAATTCATTAGTAAATAACCACCTGAATAGTTAGTCCTAGGGATCTAGGGATCGGTCACTCTTTTGAGCTTGACGTTAAGGATGGTGACTGTCACCGGAAGTGATTACGAGCATATAGGTTTTGACTAGTGCTAAGGTAAGAACCGAGGCTGGGAATGCTGAGAGTTAATGAATGTCTTTACTTATTGGCTCCGTGGTGGGTGATGGCACTGGTCCCGAATAATTTTTCAGGCCGCATGGACAAAAAACACTAATCAATTCAATTTGCATCAAAAATAACTCAAACTAGTCACCAATTTCCCACACTTTGATCGTTTGTTTTATAATTAAACTAATTTCCGAAAAATGAGTCTTTTAATGCAATTTCCCATTTCTCTTGCAGGAATGCTGTCATAGAAACTGTCGGTGAAGTCGCTGCCATCCATAAAATACGCTCTCATTATTTATATAGATTTCTTTATGTGGAAATCTCCACTCAAAAACAAACCCAGCAAGTAGTCAAGGTGAAACTTTAACTAACATTCCTTTTACTACTCAATACATTCATGGTTGAATTTGTCCAAAAAAATAATAATATGTGAGAAATTTTTCCAGGTTCCTGTTGAGAAGTTCTCTGAGAAAATACAATCTTAAAGGAGTAACTCTTAATTGCTGAATTACCATTCAGAGGGATTGACAACTCTTTTCACAAAGCATTATATTCTGTCTTTCATATACCAAAAATACTCTAATCTATATACTCAAATATCAAGGAAGAAACGGAAAAAAATTAACAATGAAGAAGTCCAAAATAAAAAGAATTAACCAAATCATATTTGCAAATCAATTTCAGATACAAAATAGAATTTTTTTTTATATTTGGACTATCACACAATAAGCCTATCATGCTAAAATGTAAACTGCTAAAATAATTTATTCTTACACTGTTAAAGTTTTTGCATCCAACCAAAATATGTCTAACTTATCAAATTATTTTGCATAATACGCACATTAGTAGAGGCTCGCTCTTTAGTACGTGATTATGTAAAAATATGTATTACTCATTCTAAACTTCATCAGTTTTAAGGTCAATTTACGATTGAAATATGTTTGCTGAAATCTTTTAACAAAAGTCATAATACTATGTAATTTATTAAGAACCTGATCACCCCAACCAGTCTGACATTTGGATATTACATTTCATATATCGATTCATATCACTTTGAGGAAAAAAATCATTTTTAATGACTACAACACCGTTTCCAGTTGTATTTGTTCTTTCGTTCCCTGCTATTCCTACATGCCTTAGGATTCAAAAACAATTTATATCATAACCATTTTTTTAGAAAGAAAATTAATTTAAAACATTTTAATTTATAATTGTAATAAATAACTATAAAATCAATATTACTTTATCAAATATAATAATAATAAAATAATAATATATAAAAAAATTAATTTTATTTATAATAAGTGGCTAAAAGTTGCTCTTAAAACTATTACTTAAGCGAAGTTGAAACGTTCTCTTCTATAGAAAATTTCTTTTTATAAAAATAAAAAAAAAATTCGGAATTCATGCTATATAAATCTTTTAAAATGGCATAACATGCCTTATCATAACTTTTATGCATATCGGGAAGAAAGACCGGAACAGGGTATTTGTCTCAAAAGCATCTCTAATAGCAATTTCAAACATGAAAACCTTATCAGTAGTACTTTATTCAAGTCGAAATCGACTTTGAAAGTTCGATAAAATTTCATTTTCTTCCAGACAATGGATTAACTGAGAATTAAACATTCTTTCCATTAATTTACTTTAACGACTTGTTAAAGCGATTTGTCTATAACTAGTGGGATTTTGTGGATTCTTAGCAGGTTTGGAAATAGGTTTGGTTTGATGAATTCGTGGAGTTTATTGGCACAAAAACCATTTATGATTAAACTGCGCCAAATGTATGGTGAGAGTTAATCTTATTTTAAAAGTTTATTTCTAAATTACGTCATTTTCAAGGAGCTTATAAGATGTAAAGTCAGCTAAACGTAGTCGCATGATAAAATGCCATCTAAAAGTTATTTAAGAATCAGATCAAAGAATAAAGATCAGTCACTTTTAAACGTAAATAGATAGGGATGGGGAACTTTATAAAGAATGCATTTTAATTTGGTGTTGGGAGAATGAAAGCAGCGAATGCGCTGATTATCAAATTCTGGACATTCCATTAAAATGCGAAGTACCGTCATAGGACATTGACATACTGTATGTCGGGTTGCGGTTTTCCCAACAGCAAATGTTTATGTGTTAGTGTTTATGTTTATAGTTTATTTGCTCTTTAAGGTTCCACTAGATTTGCTATTTTAAAAGTAGACTGGATTTAACATGGTTTTTTATATTGTTTAATGGAATAGGAGAACTTCATGTACTGGTTGTAGATTTCTCTAGATTGTCCGGTAATTCATTTCTCGATATGTGAGGGAACTCAGCAGAAGAGAACTTTGAATAGGAATGACCACACCATGCAACCGCGAAGCCAAATCCTCTTAAAAAATGTAAGTAAACTATTTTTACCCAAAGTCTTAAGCATACTGTTAGGAATTTTATCAGGTCCATAATGTTAGGTGAGATTTTCTTAGCGCTGTTTTCAAATCATATAAAACGGAAGGATATTATATATTTCTGTCAGTAATGAACGAAAAGTCAATCCTCACTTCTTTTGTATTTTACGAATTTTGGAGAAAAGGATTCGTCCCTTGATATTTTAGCAAAATATTCACCAAATACATTTGCAATACTTTCCGATATAATTTGGTTATTAATTTTCAGAATCAAACATAGAATGTCCGATTTTATATGTTTCTGCTATTTTTCGGACTTTTCCCCCGTACTAATTTAGACTATGTAGTATTTCGAACCGAACTAAATATAATTTGAAAATTGTTTCTCTTGTTTTGGTATCTAATACTATAGGCTACAGCTTTCACTAGTTTAGATGTCAAGTATTTTTTTCGGGGGGGGGGGGGAGGTAGCTATGAAAATAGTTCCAAATACCTGATAGAGATTTTAATTAAAACAGCTTTATACTATAATTTCAATAGCTTTACCAATGTCATTCGCCTTAACCGTGTTTAGATTCAAATTAGACTAGAAAGTAAAAAATTGTTTTCGAGTATAAAACATATACATGGGATTAAACATATATGTATAATACATATATAAAATATTTCAGTTATGATAGGAAAATGATCACTGCAAAAGAAATTATCATCCACTGTAACATTCCGTCTATTTAAAACTAATGATCATTTTGACAGGTCTAACATCTATACTTATAATAAAGCTCAATGTGTGTATGTGTGTGTGTGTTGGCGCTCTACAGGCCAGACCATTCAACCTACAGCTACCAAATTTGGCACGTGTATACCTTGGAGGTCGGGAATGTGCACCTGGGGGTTATTTTATCGAATTTTTAATTAGAATTTTATTTATTTAAAAATTAAGCGAAATTTTGGCGTGTTTTTGCTATAACTTCCGAAAATATTACTGCATAAAAAAGATTTTTACATGAAGTTAAAGATCAAAAATTTATCTTTTAAATGATACCAATGTTTTAACCTTAAAATTAAATTTGTATTTTTTAAATGAATTTTTAAATAAATATTTTGACTATATTTTTCAACAATTTTTTTCGTACAAAATAAAAATAAAATTTAAGCTGCACGAGCACGTTTCGCATTCATGGGAAAAATAGCTTTTTTCTAAGTGTTTCCATCACATTGATTAAAGCTCCAATTAAAAATAAATTAAATCTTTTTTAAAATGAAATCGTCTGTAGGAAATGAAACAAATAAGAAGCATTATTTTTTTCTAAAAAATAAATTCAAGAAAAATTATTTTATGATCTTTTACGCTCTCTATATTATTAAACCAATAAATCAGTTTTATTTTAAGGCAAGTTTTATTAATATGAA
This sequence comes from Argiope aurantia, assembly GCA_026543865.1. Lineage (NCBI taxonomy): Eukaryota > Metazoa > Arthropoda > Arachnida > Araneae > Araneidae > Argiope > Argiope aurantia. The sequence goes on from JAPMOR010005351.1 coordinate 1,020,527, forward strand.
AAGGATATCCATTCAAATCAGGGCCACACAGCTAATTTGTAAACCTTTAGTAAGACACAGATCTGCTAAAATGGTCTAAATGGAAAATGATTATATTTTATGTAACTTGATTCAATAAATGCTCTAATAAATAACGAATTTTTGATTTTACATAAAGCTTCTGCTGTGGAAATCACGATTAACAAAATGTTTTTGAAACACTAATATTTTAAATAAAAAGAGTTAATTTCCAATCAACTAAATCAATCATTTAAACTGACTGATTTATGAAAATTTGAATATCACTATTCAATAAAAAAAGGATAATTTTAGATTTTCCATCGATAGCTTCAAAGAAAATACGCCAATCAGCGCGCAGGTTTCTTAAGATTAATTGGCCTAAGATTATGAAAATGTTGAGTTTTTCTAAATTTTGAAAGTAAAACTAAAAACTCAATTTTATGCTGAATCTGAGAAATTTTTTTTGAAATATTCTTTGAGATATTACATAAATTATGAAAAATATTTTGTAGTTCACATAAGACTTAAATACCGAGCGATTCTGTTTGCAATACTCATATTCAATAATAATAAATAAATAGCAATAAAGATGATAAATAAAATAAAACGCTTGGTTTTATTAAAAAATATCTTTATATTAATTGCAATTTCATCATTTTCATTTTAAATTAAAGTTGAAGTTTTACCGGAAATGACAACAAATTAGCAAAATATATATAGTAAATTGAACGAAACGATCTAAACAGTATAAGTTTGGTATGACTATCAAAATTTGAAGATTAAAAATGTTTTGTTTGAGAATCCTTTAAGAGACCAGTTGCTTAAAATATTTAATTGAAAATTGTAGTGAACGATAATACTGGCGAACCGGCTGGTCGCCAAAGGCGGCTAGTATGGTATATTTAAATGAAGAAATGAGTTTCAATATTGCATTTAAAATGAATAAATTCTGATTTTAAATAAGGCTTCCAATTTGGAGGCCACTAGAATTTATGCCAATACCTCTACAAAGGCAACAAAGCCCATTCATGTCTCCCAAAACAATGAAAAGAGATAAGAGTTCCCCTATAAGATTTTTCCATTTTTTTCTGATATATTGTTGTTTGTCAAATACAAGGTAGTCATGAAACAAACTTACCCAATATATGAACTCCTAATGGTCTATCTAGATACTGTTATTTGAAGATATTCGTTCGAAATTATGATGATTCGAAACAGCAAAGTTCTCTTGGTTATAGTAACAGTGAAAAGTTTTGAAATTTTCGAAAAAATTTTGAAAGCTTAAAATTTTGAGTAACACCACTTCTTTACTTCGCAAATTGATCAACTCATCCACAAGATCTGGAATTAGCTATGCTGCATCATAAAGTGAATTGAAAATGTAAAACTATGTAGTAAAATTTCAAACAGAAAAGAATAAAGAAAGAAAAAACCATACAACAAACCTCAAGTGGCATAATTTAAGAGAATGGAACATAAACAATAAAATTTCAAAAAAGATGTAAAATTCGTAAACGCCTATTTAACAAAACAAAAAAAAAACAGATAATTCAATTTTGAATAAAAAGTGCCTAATTCTAAGTAAAGCAAGCATGCCTGCATGAGAGCTCTTCATCAAGTCTTTCAATTTTTAACTGTTGTATTAAAAAAGGTGTGAATGAAAAGCGATGAAAGCTGCATATTTTGTTAAAATATTGCAGCATTGAAAAGAGACAGTTGACCCTCCATGGCCGAATGGTCATAGCACTGGTCTCATAATCAAGAAATCGTAAGTTCGAATCCCGATAAAGACAATGCGATTCACAGTTTGTGTAAATAATTAATTTCTTGATTTGATGTTTTCCTTTATTTCATGTTCCAGTAGATTCTGGACCTTTCTTTAGTTTACCAGATAAGTGTTCTAGGCTTTTCTTACTGTCTCCAGAAAAGTATTCTAGGCTTTTCTTACTGTCTCCAGAAAAGTATTCTGGAACTTTCCCTGTTAGTATAAAAGCAGAAGATCTGTCAGTCACTGTATTCCGAGTTGAGTTAATAAATTGATTTAGCTGTACTTGTTGTGTGTGTCATTGCATTCCACACTAAAGTACCTACGTGACATTCTTTGGTGGAGGCGCCGGGTGCGTAGAAGCGTACGGGTTCAGCGTGGAAACAAATTTACGAAGAAGGCCTTAAAGGTCTTGACCAAGAATTTTGCCTTTATAATCCATCACCCAGAAAGACAATTAAAATGCCTGTGGAACCGGAAAATAAACCGGTCATCCTGACACCAACACAGCCAAAATACAGGAATCCATCTGTATTTAAAGGAGACGTGGGACAAGACCTAAGCAAATGGCTGAAGGAATATGACAGAGTATCGAAATTCAACAGATGGGATGACATGACTTGTCTGGCAAATTTGTTCTTTTTCCTGGACGGTACAGAGAAATAATGGTTCAAAAATATTGAAGATAGATTGACTTCCTGGTATGTTTTCAAATCAAAGTTAAAAGAGGCATTTGGGGAAACACAGATCTATGTAAAGAAGGCAGAAGATGAGCTAAAGTATAGAGCTAAAATATCTGGCGAAAGCACGCAGTCATACATAAAAGGCGTGTTGGGATTATACCATCAAGTCAAACCAGATATGTCAGAAGAAGAGAAAGTGTCTCATTTGATGAAAGGAGTCGCCGAAGATGTTTACCAGGCACAACTGACGAAAGAGATAACCACTTCAGAGGACTTTATTAAATGATGTAGAAAAATTGAAAAAATGCAGCAAAAGAAGATACGGGGTAGGAAATTTGAAAGGTTCCCAAATGTCGTACCAATTGCTGCAATTGACCAACAACTGGATCTGATACCACTAGTAGTTAAATAGTGCGAGAGGAGGTCCAGCTCCTTATATCTCCAGTAGTCGATTCCGAATGAATTGAAGCCATTGTGCGAGAGGAAGTGGAAAATGCTTTGGCTCCTTTGTCATAGACAACACCAGAGTGGACAAAGGTCAAACCAAGAGACCAACCTTCCTATGAAGCCGTTGCCAGACGTCCTACGCCCCTAGCACAGCAACAACAGATGAAGACAGATATCTGGCGCACCCCTGATAGAAGACCGGTCTGTTTCCATTGGGGCCGCCCTGGGCATGTCGTTCGATACTGCCGAAATCGCAAAGCTATTTTTGAGGCATATCGGGCTATTAGGAGAGATTTCGGCCACCCGCTGTTGAATACAGCCGACCAGCAGCCTGGAGTTTGTCCCCCAGCCCATCACGAAGACGATCGCCGACACGCCGCTATAGATCTCCGTCGCCATATAGAAGATCCAGTCAATCTCGTAGCCGGAAAAGTGAGGAAAACAAAGAGGTGCGACCTTCCTTGGGGGTGAGGCCGCTAGTAACTAAAATCCTCCAATTGCCGCAAAGATTTCCGGAAACAACATTGAAGTAATCGTCGACAATGAGGCAGTACCTGCCCTTGTGGATTCTGGAGCCTCCTTTTCCGTTATCTCGGAGAAGTATCGTCGCCTACTGAAAAAAGTTATGTTTCCAACAACTAAAAAAATTCTTTTAAAAGTCGCCAATGGAAATTACGTGAGACCAGTGGGAAAATGTACACTTCGTCTCTAAATCAATGGCCCACCTCAAACTTTTGAATTTATTATTTTGTCGCAATGCAGTCACGATATCATCCTTGGTTGGGACTTTTTGGGTACTTCTCAAACTGTTATAGATTGGGGCCGTTCGGAGCTCTTGTTTCAAGACGTCATTGGAGAATCCCAAACTCCAGACTCTAGCCGTTTATTCACGTTGGAAGATTATGCAGTACCTGCTCGTTCTACCAAAAAGATCACCGTCTTAGACCGTAAGAACCTTCGAGCTATCGACGTAATAGTGGAAGGAAATAGGATGCTCCTCTTGAACAAGGAAGTTTCTATTCCGTCTACTATAGTAACGCTCCTTAATGGTAAAGCCGAACTATTTGTTGCCAACGGACAAGGGGAACCTCAGATCATCCCTAAAGGCATCTGCATCGGATATGCCGAACTCTTACGCAAAGACTGCGTAAATACCATATACGAAGGATCCCCTTATTCCACTATCACTTCAAAGGCGAAGTTCGGTGTCATCGACTATACTACGATGATGGCTCCGGATTTGAGGATCAACCAGAAAGAATGTTTCATCTACTCCAGAGGTTTTCAGAAATTTTCGATCAAGAAAGGAAGTCAACTCAATGTTAAACACCAAATAAGCACCGGCGATCACTTACCTATCAGTCAGAGAGCTTACAGAGTGTCCCCATCTGAACGCCGCGTTATCAGTGAGGAGGTAACTAAAAGGTTAGAAAGATACATCATTCAAGCATCAGAAAGCCCGTGATCATCTCCAGTCTTCTTGCTGAGGGAAAAAAGATGGAAGCTGGCGTTTTTTGTGTTAATTATCACCAACTCAGCAAAATTACCAAGAAAGACTTGTATCCACTGCCGCGTATTGACGACACCTTGGATTGTTTGAAGCGGGCAAAATATTTTTTCTTCTATGGCTCTCTACTCCGGTTACTGGCAAATAGAAGTCGATGAAGCCGATCGTGATAAAAAAGCTTTTGTAACACCTTAGAGATTATACGAGTTTAAAGTGATGCCATACGGCTTGTGCGATGTTCCTACAACTTTTGAAAGGATGATGCAAAATCTTCTGCGACATTTAAAATGGAGAATGGGCCTTTGCCATTTAGATGACATTGTGGTGTTCTCAGAAACATTCGATGAACATCTTCAGAGGTTGAATACCGTCCTTCAACGTATACAGAACTCAGGCCTTATCCTTAATCCTAAAAAGTGTTGCCTTGGAGCACAAGAGATAAAGATCTTGGGACACCTAGTATCCAGTGATGTCGTACGACCGGACCCAGAAAAAGTAAAGGTCGTGAGTGACTTTCCCGTGCCTAGGAATATCCATTACATAAGAAGCTTTCTGGGACTTTGCTCTTACTATCGCCGATTTATAAAGGACTTTCGACATAAAACCTAACCTCTACAGTTGTTACTGAAGGGGGGTAAAAATTCTGTTGGGGAGCTGAAGAAGTGGAAGCTTTTAATAACTTAAAGAAAGATCTTGCCTTCGATCCTGTTTTAGGCCTTTAAGACGAAAATGCACCAACGGAACTGGAAACGGCGCAGTATTAGTTGAAATACAAGATAGGAAGGAAAAAGTAATCGCTTATGCATCGCGTATTCTGACAAAGACTGAGAGAAACTATTCCACAACTGAAAGAGAATGCCTTGCGGCCATATGGGCTATAACTAAGTTCGACACTGACCATCATTTCCTGTGTTGTCTGACAGGACTGAAGAATCCCTCTGGGAAACTCGCTAGATGGGCTCTGCGACGCCAAGAATACGACGTATCAGTGGTGTACAAAAGTGGAAGAAAACACAAAGATACTGATATTCTGTCCAGAAACCCATTAAAAGTCGATGTTTCAAGGTCTGGGGACTCCATAGGTACCACTTTATTTACTAATCTCTCAGAAGAACAGATGAAAGATCCGGAATTGGAAAGAATAATAAGATACCAACAAAGTACCGAAGCAAGCAGGCTGAGAAACTTTGAATTGGTCGAAGGAGTCCTCTTCAAGAAGAATTTTTATCCGTCCGGAAAGAAATTTCTACCAGTGATCCCGAAGCATTTACGGCTCAGAATTCTAGAATCTGTCCATGACTGCCCTACCGCCGGACATCTAGGATTCACCAGGATATATGATAGAATAAGAAAGCAATTTCATTGGCCAGGCTTGTACAGGTATGTTCGAAGATTTGTGATGCACTGCCGAGATTGTCAAAGGAGAAAATCTATTCCTCAGAAGCCACCAGATCGTCTCGTACCTATTTTACCAGCTGCCGCTCCTTTCCATCGCATAAGAATCAACTTATGCGATGGACGATTTCCAAAATCTGACGACGGCAACAAATGGATTGTAGTATGTACCAATTATTTGACATGGTACGCAGTCAACATAGCTTTACCGACGGCTGAGGCTATAGGCCGGGGTGGCTTGGTGGTAAGGTCTCGGCTTGTGAGCCGTAGGGTTTCAGGTTCGAGACCCGATTCCACCGAAGAACTGTCGTGTAAGGGGATCTGTTGCACGTTAAATCCGTGATGCCAAACGTCTTCCTGCTGGTGTGGCGTGAAGAGGGGGAGTGCCAGCTCAGGTGTCGTCCCCGTCATCTGAACGCGGTTCAAAATTACGAGGTCCGTCCCAAAATAGTTCTAGTGTTGCTTTACAACGGCACGTTAATATAACTAAACTAGATGGTGGAAGCTACACAAATTGTCAAATTCCTACTAGAAGGTCGTGTAAGGGGTCAGAGGACATACTCCTGAAGCATGGAGCTCCACGAGTTATCATTACTGACCGTGGGCAAGTTTTCCAGCCCAAGCTGGTGTCGGATATTAATCGACTGTGCAATATCACTCATCGAATGATAACAGCCAATCATCTTGAAATAAATGGCCTTACAGAGAGATTCAACAAAACGCTAGCAGATATGCTTTCTATGTATGCTGATGTCGAACAGAAGAACTGGGACCAGATATTTCCGTTCTTCGCCTACAACACTGCGAAGCACGACATTACAGGTTTTACGCGCTTCTAGCTACTTCATGGGCGAGAAGCTGAAATGAAATTAGATACGATGTTTACTCTCTGCCTCAACGAGTTCAGCCAAGAGGACGATTACGTTAGTCATCTGATCAATAAGGCAGAAGAATCGAGGCAATTAGCTCGTGCACGAACTCTCGAGGCTCAGAAGAAAGATCGCCGGCGTTATGACTAAAAACATCGGATGGTGGCATACGAATCAGGGGATTTGGTATGGATTTTTATTCCAGCTCGTAAAAAAAGGGCTTTCCGAGAAGCTCCTCAAGAGGTACTTCGGCCCTCATCAAGTTTTGAGGCTGTTGTCCGACGTCACCTATGAAGTAGCCGATTTCGACCCTAGTTCAAGAAGGCGGAAACAGAAGGAAGTTGTCCACGTCTTACGCATGAAGTCATACCATGACCCGGAAGAACAAGACGACCAATATTCTTATAAAAGTATGGAGGTTCCGGAAAGAGACATTTCTCAAGAGACAACTCCCCGTGAAGACGCGACTTCTTATACTGGCCCTGTGACTCGATCAAGAACTAAAGTCACAAAATTAAATGTTATAACATCGAGACACTGTTCTTCTAAGTAGGGAGCAATGCCGCATTGAAAAGAGACAGTTGCCTCTCCGTGGCCGAATGGTCATAGCATTGTTTTCATAATCAAGCGGTCGTAAGTTCGAATCCCACTAGAGACTAGACAAAATCGATCACCGCATGTGGAGAGCGGTTTTTAATATTGATAAAAAGTTTATGTTAGATATTTTTAATCTATGTTTTTACTACAATTACTTTCCGGAATGCCAGGGTCTTCTTTTTACTTAAAAACGGCAAGGACCCTGCCTTGTGTTCTTCTTACCGGCCGGTTTGTCTCTTGTCAACGCTTTGTAAAATCCTCGAAAGATTATTTCTAATAAAATTGAACCAATGGCTGGATCGCAACAAAATAATACACGATAGTCAGTTTGGATTTAGAGAGGGCCGAAGTTGTGATCTCGCCATTAACAATCTATTTCGACACTATAAAATCTCGTGTCCAGGGAGAACACCTGGCCCTCATCTCCCTGGACATCAAATCAGCGTTTGACAATATGAACTGGTCGGTATTATTCGATATACTGGGGTCAATCCGAATTCCAAAATTTTACACTAACTTTATTTATTTCTATTTGACGGAAAGGAAAATCTCCTTTACCAACGAAATTTTAAGTGTAACTAGGTGGTGTTATAGAGGGTCTCCACAAGGATCCGTCATTGCTCCCACTATCTGGAACATTTACATTAACAATATATTGAATTTAAATACTCCGGGAGTACATATTCAGGCATTCGCTGATGACCTGGCGTTGGTGATCGGTGGTCGTACATCACATATTCTTTCAGACAATGTCCATAATATTTTGGCCACCGTCCACCAAAAATTAACCTCTTTGAGATTAAATATTTCTATTGATAAATGCCAGGCCATCGTCTTTAGAAGCCTACTCTCCCGGAAATTTTCTAAAAGGAACACCACTACCCTGAACCGTAAGCCTACGTACCGTATCAACGGCAATTCCATTAAGATTAGCGACAGCCTGAAGATCCTGGGAATAACAACAGATAATAAACTTACTTGGACCGCCCACATTTTAACCCTAACAGAAAAGGCCCTCAATTTAACATCCAACTTCAATAGGGTGATTCAATCCAATTGGAGCCTAGACAACAAAATAATTAAATATTGGTACAATACAGTCATAGAAAAGGCCCTGCTCTACGGTTCTAGCATTTGGGGCGGGGCCTTAACCAAATCTCAAATATCTAGGCTCCATTCTATACAAATAATTTTTCTGTTACGTTTCACCCGGGCCTACAGGACTACGTCCACAAATCTTTTAAATGCTGTCACAGGTATTCCCCCCCCCCCTGCACGTCGTGGCCAGATCCGAATATATCCGTTTTCAGATCTGGGTTCTTGGCTTCCCCCACTTTAGTAATTTTAAAGACAATACGATTTTAGATAAAAACATTTTAATTAAAAACATTCCGGCCGCTCGGATTGTGGTCTCTCTTTACGAGACCATTCCCGATGCGGCCTATGATATTTACACCGACGGATCCAGGTTGGATAACTCCACTGGATTCGCGGTTTGTATTTTTAAAAATAATGCTAATATTTTAAACTTTACTTTTAAACTGAATTATTTTAACTCGGTTTTTCAGGCAGAGCTGGCAGCTATTGGTTTCGCGGCTAGCTGGGCTGTCGGTGAGAACACCACCGCCAATATCTTCACCGACAGCCTTTCCTCTATTGCTGCCTTGGGGAGTCACTACGCCAGATCTCAATTTGTAAATGAAATTAAAAAGAACTTAATATCAACGAGTAATAAGGTCGGCCTCAAGTGGGTGAAAGCCACGTTGGTATTCATGGCAATGAAGTGGACGACCAATTCGCTAAAGAGGCCACCGTGTCGGTGGAACCGTATTATATTCCAGCGCCCTATTCTTTTTTAAAAAGAAAAATTAAAACTTTTATTACGGAGGAGTGGAGTCGATATTGGACTAGCTATGACTCCCCCTCCGGATTTAGGGCTATGGAATACTTGGACAAGGTGGACGGACAGTTCCTTATCCACAACAGAATTTTAATTTACTTTCTCAGTGGGCACGGTCCCTTCCCAGCGTATCTTCACCGCTTCAAGAAACTAGGCTCTCCACTATGTACTTGCCAAGAAACTGGAGACGCGGACCACTATGTTTTTAGCTGTGCTTTTACTAGGGATTACCATCTCACCCAACCCGCGTCTCCTCATAAGAGAGCCTGGTTCAAAAATATTTTCAGAAATAAAATCGCTGTCGCTAAAATAGCCGAGGCTTTCAAGGTTAGTGACAGAAATTGTGAGAAGCTGGCCCAGTGTGGTACACCAGAACGGGACTGAGTGATGTTTTTATGATGTTTTTTTAACCATTGAAAATCTCTTTTTACTCTTTAACTACTTAAAAATTTTACCTGCACATTAACTTGCAAATGGTCCTAGCATACTATTTTTACTCTTGATGCAGTATTTCTGGGCTGTCCCTATCCTCCCGACCTTGTCCCGATCCCGTTTTCGGGCTAGGCGGATGGTAGGGAGTGACGGTTGGTCAAACAATAGTATAACTTTTTATTTTGGACCATCGAATTAACATAAAAATTTACATCTGATCATTTACTTCTAGTTTTTAAAAATTTTTCTTTTACTTAACTTCTTTTATGTATTTTGACCACAGTCCCGCTCACTCTAAACGCCACTTCCTTTGTTTTTAACTTTTAGGAACTTCTTACTAGATTTTTATTGATAGTTTTCAATGTTTTTAAATGATTATATAAATTTTTACTATTTTACACATTGGACTTTATATTGTTTTTAACTACCAGTATCGCTTTTTAAAATCTTATATATTCGGATTTTACTATTTACACGCCGCTCTCCATTGCTATATACTTATACATGAGGTTATCCATAATCTATAATATCATAATTAAACACTAGATCAGCTGCTCGCCTGCTCGTTCTGCTAGCATCCCTCCCCTTCTCCTCTCTACATTCCCCCCCCCCCAAGATATGTAGGTTTCCTACCGACTTTTAATTTAAAGAATTTTAAATTTAAATTTCTTTTAATAAATGCATTTTAATCTGTTTGAAATTTTATCAAATATTTTACCCCCCCCCCAGACAATTTTACACCTCTTATACTCTCATCGTTTTTTTTTTTTTTTTTACTACTCTGATTCCAACTAGGTCCTTTTATTTTAAATAAATTTTTAATGTTTACTTACTTTATCATCAATGTTTATTTTATTCCTGCTTCTTTTACCTGAATATGACTTCATATCAGAATTTGTCCTTTGCAATTATTGCATATTTTATTTAACTTCTATTTTATCATTCATTTTTACATAACCTTAACCTTGTTTTTGATTTTTACCGATTTTGTATTTTTGCCTGATCTCGACTTTTTTTTTTCTTTTTCACCGATTCTGACTTTTACCCGAATTTGACCTGTTTTACCGATTTTGTCATTTACCTAATTTTGACGTTGTTCTGCTTTTAAAGTTTGTGTGTAATGTGTTATGTTATGTGTGTTTTAGTTTTGTTGCTATGTTTAGTTCCGCATTTATTTAATTAATTTTAATGTTAATAATTTTAAGTGCCGGTCCTGGGCGGAGTGGTGAAGCGCTCAATTTTACTCTCCCAAAACATTAAGGACTTTTTTTAAAAACGGAGCACGGGATTAAAAAACTCGTTAAAAAAATTACCCGGTTGGCCCCAATTGGCCGACCGGGGGTTGGATTAATTAATAATAGTAATTTAGTGGATTAAAATAATATACCCCGCTTACCAGACCCAGTTTACTCCGGGGGCCCCCAACGCCGCTCGCCTTGCCTATCCTGCAATATAAATAAACAAAAATTATTAAACATGATAAAGTAATCCTATAAACTAAAACTAAAAACTAAGAACTCTGTTGATGGGTGAGGTGAGCAATGAGATGAAGTTAGGGGGTCTTAAAAGCAACTTATTACTATTACTTAAAAATAAATGAATAATTATAAAAATACAACCTGTGTTCCGCCGTTTTCCACCATGCTGTCTTCTTTTTTCAACTGTAACAAAACGATTAAACACAAAAACACTTTCTACAGCTAAAACTATCAAAACCTATACAAACTAAAACTTAGTCTAAGTTACGCAGTTAGTCGCATATTACGCGGCGAGCACTCCTCCTCCATCCTGGCCCGCACAGTGTAGAGCACCTAGCGGCATATTTTTATTTTTTGTGTATCTTATTTTATAAAAATTTTTTAATGTCTTCTGTATAATCGTAAGATTTTTTAATGCTGCTTTACCACTCTCCCTTCGGGGGTCGAGCCATGTAAGCCGATTTTAATGTTTTAAAACTTCTATGTAACTAAATACTGCCCCTGTTTTGGGCAAAGACTGTACATATGTTTTGATTCTAATAAATCTGTCCGAATGCTGGGTTGATCCGGTGGGCCTTCCGGCTGCTGGGGCTGATTCTCACCCCCGGGACGCCGCTTCTTGCCTTACACCCAACTCGGGTAGGCTGACGTCTCGTGGGATGGCACTGGCGGCACGACCCCCGATAGACAAGGACTGAATACTTACGTCACAGAAAGTAATGACATCGTCTCGAGAGGTTACACGAGTGGGTGCGAATTGGGGGACCGAGGGAGGAATTTCACCCTCTTCAAGTTTACTGATAAGAAACGAACTCTTTTCCTCCCACGCCATGTTTTAGCCAGTGGCCCTCCTGTGTTTGAGTAGATAGGAAGCGCCATTTCTGCAAGAAAAATCATTTGGATAACTAAAAATAAGGAATAGAAATGCCTTTGATTTGTTGTGTTCCAAACTGTAATGGAAATTACAGGAATGGCTCAAGAGTAACTGTTTTTGCCTTTCCTAAAAATGAAGAGCTTAAAAAGAAATGGTTAAGTGCCATACATCGTGAAGGATTTTATCCGACGCAGCATAGTAGGGTAAGCTTATTTAATTATTTTAAACTAATGCTTAATGTTTCTAAATGAAAAATAATTTATTCTCACATTAGAAATTTAACAGTTCAGTAATATCCATTATTCGTGATTTTAATCAAGTGCATTATGAAAAGAATTATTTCATAAAATGTAGGCAGTATTATTGTCAATAATAATTATAATATTTGCCGTAATTATGTTTACATGCTTTGTTTACTATTATATCTATAATTACGTTTATATAGTTAAATTTTATTATATAACATAACGATAAAAGCATGAGAGTAAACAATAATAATTATATATTGTTTTATGTTGTATATTTGTTACTGTATTTAAATTAAACATTAAAGGAAGTCAATATTTACGAATAATTTCCTTTACTGTAGGTCTGTGAATTACCTTTTAAAAAAAATGATATTGAAAGAGAAACTAGTCTATTTGATTCGAAGTCAGGAAAATTATTAAGTGCCCCTCTTACATATCCGAGACTAATGATTGGAGCAATTCCATCTCAGATGCCAAATTGTGCCTCTTACATGTCATCTTCAACATTTCATAGGGAAAATCCAGAAATAAAAAAGATGAAATGGGAGCAACAATATGTAGAGAAAGCTCTCAAGGAAAGCATAACAGAAAAAAAGAAATACGATGAAACAAGAGAATTTAAAAATTTGGAAGAACTAAAGCAGCGCATTTCTTTAGTAAATTTGAAAAATTTCTGGCATATCATTCATAAAGAAAACAAAATTGTATTCGTGAATATTGAATTAAATTCTGGTCCTGAAATTGCATTGTCTGTTGTATTAAATGATTTATTAGATGTGTCAGCTTTTGTTGGAAAAACAAGCTTGTTAAATATTCCAAACATTTCTTCTTTACCTATAAAAATCAATAACATCAACACTTTAAATGAAATATTAGAGCATCTGCCAGAAATGAAGACAGATAATTCATTGCTGAATTCTGATATTGTTTCCCAGATTCATAATTTCATGGATAATCTAAATATAACCCAAGAAAATTTAACGAATGTTATAGCATTTATTAAAGAGCAATCTGCCTTGATTATTCAAAATGAGCACAGTAAAAGGTACTCCACTGAAATGATGATATTCTGCTCATTATTTTATCCAATGGCTCCGCATGCATATAAATTTGTCAGAAAGTCTGTCTATATTTTGTTACCTCATCCTGTAACTTTGAGAAATATATGCATTCCTATCAACACTTGCCCTCAGTCAGAGCAGAACGAATTGCACTTCTTAAGATACATTAAGCAGAAATTACAATTCATAGTATCTGCAGATAAAAATGTGATTCTTCAAATAGATGAGATGCACATCAAATCCTACTTTGATTACAAAGGGGGAAATATATCAGGTTTCAGTTACAATTCAGAAAATGCCGCCACAAGTGTTGTGACTTTCATGATAAATAGTATTTCATCGTCATATAAAGATGTTGTTCACATTCTTCCTGTAAATAAAATAGCAGCAGACGTTTTACATGCATTCATTAAAAAAATTATTATTGGATCAGAAAACATTGGTTTTAAAGTGATATGTGTAGTAACAGATAACAATTCAGTCAATCAAAAAGCAATGTCTTAGTTCGCTTCTCCTTCACGTTCATATTCAATTCTTTATCCTCATCCGGTAGATAACGAACGACCTCTTTTTTTCATGATCGATACTGTCCATTTATTGAAGAACATTCGCAATAACTGGATCAATCAAAAGAATGTTGATAAGTGTATGTTTTACCCTATTTTTAAAGAAACCACCTGAGAAAAAAATTCACAAGATTGTATTAAAAATTCTCTGGAAAGTAATGATAATTTTATTCATTCTTATGATGAAATAATTCAGGGTCCTTGTAGTAAATCTGACAATAAAGTAGATTTTAATACAGCATCCTTCAAAACATTAAAATTAACTGAAAAGAATAACATCGTTAAATATGCATACAATTTATCCTTAAAAGCATTGGAGCCCAATAATTTAGAAAAACAAAATGTCAAATTAGTACTTAAAATTTTCAATAAATTTATACCTGAAAATCTAATGAATTTGGGAGAGAAATATGAGTTTCCCCACTCCAAAGAAACAGCAGAATATATAAGAATAATAAATAGGTGGTGGAATATTGTTAATGTAAAAACTCCATTCACAGGAATCCGTGAAAATAATGTATATAAAAAACCACTGACATCATCTGAAACCGACAAAAGATTCAAGTTTTTAGATGTATTTTTGAACTGGTTGGAAGACTGGAAAAATATGAAATGTGATACCGGCATGCTAACAAAAGAAACTTATTCTGCTCTTTTCATGACTACATATGCTTTAAAAGAAATAACTAAATATTGTCAGGACGAATTCGGAATGAAGTACATTCTCCCAGGAAAATTTCAGACAGACAATTTAGAGGCACGCTTTGGTTTATATAGACAAATGGCAGGAGCACAATATCATATTTCACTCCGACAGGTATTTGAAAGTGAAAACAAACTAAGAATGCATAGTATTTTAAAAATTTGTTTAAAATCAAACAAACATGGAAATCTCGAACTTTTTCAGGAAGCAGTTGGCGAAAATTGTTCAAAATTTGAAAAATCTATTTCTGAAAAATTACCTGTATTTAGCATTTTTCTTACAGAAGAAGATTTTAAAAAATCAGAAGATGTTTTACCAGTGTTAGTTTATTTAGGAGGTTACTGTGTCCACACAGTCCTTAAAAAGTTGAAATGCAGCATTTGCAAAAAGTTTTTAACAAATGAAAGAGAACTTGACTGCTCAACTTCTTTAATTCAGAATTTAAGTCGAGGAAAACTTTTATACCCCAAAAAATGCATTGTAAATGTAATTTTATATTCTTACATTATAATTCAGAAATTATGTACCATACATGAAGAAGAATTTTTGAAATTTTCCAATCAAAAGTACTTAGCATCAGAGATAATTTTCAACAGTTTAGTGAATGAGGAACAAATACATGATTATGGCGAATGCATTTCAGGACATAAACCAGAAAATGTCTATAGAATGGTAATTTAGTCTGCAGTCAATTCATTACTGAATAATTATTGTAAAAAATTAAATGACAGTTTGAGAAGTTCTTCTAAAACTGGAAAGAAAAGAAAACTAGATAAATTTAGTAAAGTTATTTCTAAAAAAAATATATAGCAGAAAAGGTAAAAGTATAAAAGCTAAATTTCAACTAGATATGTTTTCTTGTCTATGAAGTAATTATGGTAATGATAGTGCTTCGACTTCAGAAGTTATAATTACAGCTCCAACCGGAGAAGGAAGCTCCACAGAAACTGCATAATCTTGAAATGAAAACGTAGAAACCGAAATTTATTGAAAAACTGTATATTTATATAAATATGATTGAATCAGAAAATAACAACGATAATGACAATAGCAAATATGATCAAATAAATATAAGTTATCCAGGTTTATGACCAAGTATTATTACTGATAAGTTTAGAATATGTTAAAAACGGACTTGTACAACAGAAAGAAGTTTTTGTTAAGAGTGCTGAAAGCAGATCATTTTCCACTACACACTACTAAAAAATATGCCAAATAGTGAAAATTGGTTCATTTATTTGCAGCAGGTTAATTTATTTGAAAACGCAAGACTCGACATTTTTTTTGTATACTATTTTCAAAAAAAAAAAAAAGGAAATGAACATCGGACTTATCGTTGTCTAGCAAAAGATTACCTACATATTTCTTTTCTTTTTTTTTTCAAAAACGTCAGTTTTTTTTTAAATTAATAACAAATGAAATAAACACAGCACGGAAAAAAAATGGGTGTCATCGAAAATGTCCAATTTTCAGTTTTAAGATGGATGGTGTAAAAATAGCTTTTCTTGGATAATTTCCCCTGATAATATTGTGGGAAAAGACACAATTTTTCTAATTGTAATTTATTGAATATTTAGTGAAAGTTTGAATAGTAAAAATAAAATTGACAATATTTTTTTTCTTGTATTAAATAATAGGTGTTGGTTCAATTTGCTCAATTGTTTAGGAGGTTATATGAAACATATATAAATACATAGCCACAATGACTTTCATCAAGATATAGAGTGTAAACGGTACACATTTTTTTCCTGGTTATTCAACTCTTTCCAGTTTGAATAAAATTTGAATTAATTTAACATTGTAATAAGTTAAAGATTCGTAAAAGTGTCTGCAGTTGTTTTACCTCCAAATATGTTTTATATATACTAATTCAACTTCTAAATATTCTAGATTTAAATCATAACAGTTATAAACATTTTGTTCTTACTTGTAAAAATTTAAATGAAAGATATGATTTTTTTTCACGTTATAATCGATTGTTTTAAGTTTACCTTTTGTATTATAGATGTCGCCACGAACTAGAAGTTATTTTTGTAATTTGCCATTCAACAATTCTGATTTATTGATGTCCACCTAGTATTTTATCTAGAATACTTTTCAGAAAAACGAAACTTTATAATTCATAACTTTAATCAACAAGGTGTATTTTATTTTATAAAAAAATTTAATCAATAAAGCATCTTTTCCAAAAATTTCATATTTTGAGTTACGTCAAAGAATACACCTTTGCAAAGAAAAATAATTCTTTAATTTACGCAAAATAAACATGTCTATGTTAAAATTTTGGTGATTTATAGAAGAAAAAGTATCATTAAAAAAAGTGAGCATGCATCTTTCTGTTTGTCTCCCTTCATTCCCATATATATATATATATATATATATATATATTAATTTAAAAAGTTTTTATTCCACATTTTCTAATTTTTTGATTATAAAAAAATAACGCAGGCCTTAATTACAGCAATTATTCTTACCATTTGTTTAACCCTGAGGAGTAACCTATTAAAACCGACACGAAGACTGAAAGTTAGGAACATGAATTTGAAGAAAAAACATGCTTTGTTTTCCTATATGCAGGTAATTAAATATCCCAGCTTAGCCGAAAAATCCGGTATAAATCCAACAAAGCAATCAGAATCCTGACTGCCCGATTTTTTTAAATATGTAAATCAATTCATATTGATTAAAATTTAATACATTTGCATTTTTTTAAGCCAATTTTGTAGAATTCTCTTCATTTGAAATTTTTATTATACAAGATTATTTCTTGTATTTATTCCCTTGTATTTATTATTTTTTTTTCGAGAGTTACTGTAAAATATAGTAATTCTCATATAGTACAAGAAGAAAACTGAAATCTATTCAAATACTTTCGTCACATATATTTTCTGTATTTCGGGGGGGGGGGGCAATTTGTCTCTAATTTTCAAAAATAA
Organism: Argiope aurantia; assembly: GCA_026543865.1. Classification (NCBI taxonomy): domain Eukaryota; kingdom Metazoa; phylum Arthropoda; class Arachnida; order Araneae; family Araneidae; genus Argiope; species Argiope aurantia. Next base: position 1,037,988 of record JAPMOR010005351.1, read on the forward strand.
ATGTCAGTTGTCTACATATAATCCTATATTTTAACTTTATTTTGTTTTTATATTTATGACCTCTACGTTTAAACAGCAAGTGGAAAACATAAAATCGTTGTTGGAATAAATGACTTAATATTGGAAAAATATGGTTAAATCATCAACAATTAAGATCAACATTATTGCGAATTTGAAAACATATTAACTTTTGTAAACTAAACTTTCACATAGCAAAGATTTGACTGTCAAGTAACTATAATCTAACTTGTAATAATGCAGACTCAAACCAAGTTTCAGAGAGTAAGGTACACTTGCGCTCACTCATTAATTGGTGCCATTTGTGCTCACATTGTAAAACTACTAGGGCTTAATTACAGGAAAACCTTGCGTGCCTTTACAGGAACTATTAAAAAAAAACGCATATTTCTCATTCTGATAAGAGACGATTGATTGCTGAGGGTTTTTTCTCAAGGAATAATCACGTTTTTTCCCACCGTAAAACTGATCATTACTCTTTAAGAATGAGATAAATGTATTTGGAATATCTTCTGATTTGGTGTTGTGTTCGGTGTGTCTGTTTTTATTATTTTTTAATTGCTTTGATCTGATTTTAACTTTGAATAAAAGTACTGAAATTTTTGAAACATCAAAAGTAAATTCATCATCTATGCATAAATGGATATCAATATCGACAATATCGTAGCGTGTGTAAGAATGTAGTTACATGCCGCTGATTTAACAAAAAATCGGAAAAGCGTAAAAAAACATTTGGAAGTAAAGTACAACAGTATTCACTTTGAAATTACTCATTCTTGTAAGCCAAATGAAGCTAAGATCGACATCGAGAAACATGTAGCAAAATTTAAAAGAGGAGTTAATAATACTAACGAATGCGTCTCAGAAATATGACAAATGTCTCCTACTTTTCAAAGTGAATATGAATTTTTGACGGATATCAATCTTTGCAAATTATAAATTTCAACAACATTCATGTTTTTAAAAATCTCTGACGTCATACAGACAATAAAAATTTCAACAGCAGAAAATGCGTTCAATATAGACATCATAATATAAATTAAATAATGGTAAAAAAAAATTGCATTATCTTCAATCAAAATTGGAATAACTTTTATAAATCTAAATAAGACAAGCAATATTTCATTATCATTAATATTCGAAATTTTTTCAATCAAAATAAAGTAATTATTGTCAGTTCAGATTAACACCACTAAATGTATTACAGTGCCGATTTAATCCTTTAAATATGTCATTCATAGTCACAAATCACATAAGTCATTTCAATATGTAATTCATAGTGAATATGGTTGTTTGAAGGATATGAATTCTTGCAAATTATAAATGTAAACAACATTCAAGTTTAAAAAAATTTCTATCATAAGATAGTCAAAAATTATTTCATTCACAGAAAATGCTTTCAACATAGAGTAACATAAAATAAGTAAATGCATAATAATTTTTAAAACTTGGAAATATTATCTTCAACGGAAAATGAAATAGCTTTCAAAATATATCTAAATGTAAGACAAGCAATGGTCTTTATCATCAATACTCTGAATTTTTAACAATCAAATTAAAATAATCATTGCCTGTTCAGATTAACTCCACTAAATGTATTACAGCTCTGGTTTAATCTTTTAAATATGTAATTTAAAGTCATAAAATTCATTTAAATGAGAATTTCTATAAATAATTAAAAATTATAAAACAAAAAAAGTACGAAGAGATAGTTATCTGTCTACAGAAAAAATATGTGAACTTATTTAACTCACCTATTGGTTAGTGTGAATATATATTTTGAATTGACGTCCTTTCATAAAGGAAGTTTTTTTTTCAATAAAAATTATAAATTTGTTTTCCTTTTAACATTAAAATATTATAAATATATGACAAGCAATATTTCAAAGATATGCTAAATGCTAAATTTTAAGTTAAATGCTTCAGGTGCCTCCCCCTCAGGGGCTCACCTACTATAGGTGAGTACGTGTGTCCCAATCCCAAGGTACCCAGTGATCTTTACTCCCTTCATGCTTACTCTCTTCCACGCCTTCTGCTATTTGCTTGATCCTTCCATTCCTCGACGACAAGCGAGGGAGCTCTCCATGAGAAGCTGTCGCCATTCTGTTTGCTTCTTGCTTCTATTGGACAGCCCAAACCCCACGTGTTAGCCTTGCGTGTCGACCCATTAGAAAGACGTGTGGTGCACTATGTTCCCCTGTGCATCAGTCGGCTGGTAGTTAGTCACATTAATGGCTAGTCTGCTTGGGATCAAGCGAAGGGATTACTCCTTGGGCTTGGCATTAAGGGAGGTCACTGTCCCAGCGGGTAACTCTGAGCGTACCGGTTCCGGCTAGCACTAAGGTAAGCGCCGAGGCTGGGAATGGCCGGAGCCGGTGGCTGCCTTCCCTTGTTGGGCTCCTTGGTGGGCGGTGCCGTCGGGCCCTAATCTTTCTTAATATCGTATGGCTCCTTCTAAAAAGGGTCCCTTCAGTGGGCAACAAAGCACTATGAAACTTTCTCCAAATCTTCCAATCTTTGACCCTTTTTTCGTAATTCAACGATTATCAGACAATAACAAATCTTTCAACTCAGTTTCGCCTTTCCTTGTTCAGAAAACTATCTCAGGAACAGTTGGCGCGGTCTCCTCAATTCACAAAATGCGTTCAGGGGATTTGCTGGTGGAGATGAGTTCTAAGAAGCAATCGCATCAAATTTTAAAGTAAAAAGCGCTGGCCACAATACCCGTTTCTGTCCAACCACATGTAGCATTGAATTAGTCAAAGGGCGTAATCACTTGCAGCGAATTGTTTAATGTGCCGCTTGAGGAAATATTACATGAATTACAGGGTCAAGGAGTGACACATGTACGCCGCATAACTATTCGGCGGGATGGACAACTCCTTGATACTAAGCATCTCATACTAACGTTCCGTTCTCCTAAACTACCAGAATATATCTATGTCGTGTATATGAAACTTCCAGTGAGACAATATATTCCAAATTCCTTGAGATGCTTCCAGTGTCAGCGTTTCGGCCACTCAAAGGCTAATTTCCGTGGGACTGTCACATGCGCCCGCTGCGCTGAGAAAGGCCATGACAGCCAGCAGTGTACCGCACAAAAAAAGTGTGTGAACTGCGATGGTGCAAACTCATCTTTTTCACGGGCATGCAAACAATGGACTCTCGAGAAGCAAATCATAACACTTAAAATGAAAGAAAGCATCTCTTATCCTGAAGCTAGACGAAAGGTCTTAGCTGAAACACTAACGCCAGGCTTAAGCTATGTATCTGCCGTTCAAAAAACATTCTGTGCGAATTGCTCATGTCCAAACTGTATCAAAAGTAAGCCTCAAGCCAATCCACCCGAGAAAACATCCGACTCTGACACTGAAAAATCAACAGTAAGTGCTCCTGAAACTTGCACACCGGAAACGAATAAACATAAAGTCAAATCTAGCACATCATTGAAACTAAAGCTTGTGAAACGCGGGCTTAAGCAAAACGACCTACCAATAAAAAGAGGAAAAATCGGCATCAAAAAATTCAGTAGCCTTGGGACTAGCTACACACGGTAAAGTTCAGAAGGACCTGACGTCCTACTTTGGTGGCAAGTTCAGTAGCCCAGATATAAAATTACATCCGTCTGAGGATGAATCTGAGTTTGAAATGAGTTGCGAAGACCTGGCAACTCCAACAGTTGCTTCTTCTCATTTCTCTTCTAAACCAGTCTCCTAATGGGTACCTTCCTCTCTTTGAATTGTCGCGGCATTCGAACTAAACTTCCCGACATCAAGTCCATTTTAAACAAATTTCATCCTGTTTCCATTGGTGTTCAAGAAACCGTTTTGAAACCAAACATTCCCATTAAATTGCGTGGTTATAACTGTACGAGATGCAGACACAGGATCTCACAGTTCTAAAGGTGTCTGTATCTTCACTTCAAATCTCTATCCGAGCTCACAACTAAATTTATATACCTCTCTACAGGCTGTGGCTGTGCAAGTTCACGCACGAACATTAGCAAAAGTCTGCTGCATTTACTTATCGCCTCATGATGTCATCCGTCAGCAAGACCTTGACAATCTAGTGGACGAGCTTCCTTCGCTTTTTATTATATTTGATGAATTCAACGGTCATAATATTTTGTGTGGTTCGAATAGTACAAACTCTCGTGGAAGACAGATTGAGCAGTTTATTGCCAATAATTGTCTCTGTTTACTTAACAACGAAGAGAAAACATACTTTCATGAGCCCACACGAAGCTTCCATACTCTTGATTTGGCCATATGCTCTCCCGAACTTCTGTCATTGCTAAACTTCACTGTTATCAACAATCTATATAATAGCGATCATTTTCCTATTATTGTCTCCCATGCTGATAGCGGCGGGGCGACTTATTGCCCTCCGCGTTTTCTATTCCAGCGGGCAGACTGGAAGGCCTTTTCGCAACTAGCAGATATCACTGAGTCTATGATCAATATCACAGATATATCTGAAGCTGTACAAAATGTCATTGACATTATAATCTGTGCCGCAACTTCCACTATTCCAAAGAGTCCATCACGTCTAAGAAAATTTCGCAGACCGTGGTGGAATGAAGCCTGTCGCGACAGTCACATACATCAGAAAAAGTTAAGGAACATTTTTCGAAGGTACCCTACTACAGATAACCTCGTTGCTTTCAAAAAAGCCAAAACACTAGCTCGCCGCATATGTCGTCGTAGTCAGAGGGAATACTGGATTAAATTCATATCCTCTATCACATCCCCTACATCCAGCAAAGTCCTGTGGAGAAAAGTAAAGGCTGCTAATGGTATATATCATAACTCTTCCATTCTTGTTTTAAATAGAGGGAATGTGAAGTATTATGCCCCATTAGACATAGCCAGTATTCTGGACGCAATTGATTCTTATAGCCTTGATTTTCTTGCAATTAAGAATCACGCGGAACGGTTGCATTTAAATTTTAGTGACCGAAATACCTCTCCATACAATTGCAAGTTTAGGATGTTTGAGCTAGAAACAGCATTATCTCATGCCCATGATACCAGTCCCAGGCTTGATGGGATTACCTAAAATATATTCCGCCATTTGAATACAATTTTCCTTTCAAATCTGTTACAATTATTTAACTGAATATGGATTGAACAGAAGTATCCTTCACAATGGCGGGACGCTATAGTGATGCCTATCTTAAAACCTGACAAGGAAGCTTCTAATCCTCTGAACTACCGACCAATTGCACAAACAGGTTGTCTTTGCAAGATCTTTGAGCGAATGATCAATGCTCGACTCGTATACGAATTGGAGAAACAAGGATGCATCTCTCCGTTGCAGAGTGGTTTCTGTGGAGGTAGATCTACTTTCGATAACCTCGCATTGCTGAAAATCCAGATACGCAACGCATTTGTTAGAAGGAACCACTTTGTCTCCATATTCTTCGATATAGAAAAAGCATATGACCGTTCTTGGCACTTTGGCATACTTTCAACCCTTTTTAACTTCGGCTTTAGAGGAAACCTGCCCATATTTTTACAGAACTTTTTATCACATCGGACCTTCAGAGTTCGTGTTGGGATACTTTTACTCAAATAATTTTATTCAAGCTGAGGGGGTTCCACAAAGAAGTGTCCTCAGTGTCACCCTTTATATTATTCATCTTAGCCAGATTTTAACTCATTTGCCTTCATCTGTACATGCGAGTCTCTACATTGATGATTTGAAGATTCCATATCAAGGAAGCAATATGAATCTTATCGAGCGACAATTACAAAATGCCTTGAATAAATTGGTAACTTGGTGCAATAACAACGGGCACAGTATCTCGCCGGAGAAGAGCCAATGTGTGCACTTCTGCCGCAAGAGAAACATCCACTTAGATCCAATTATTAACATTGGAAATGTACCAATACCTGTAGTGAATGAAATACGGGTTTTGGGAGTGATCTTCGATCGCAAGTTGACTTTCCTTCCGCATATTATACATCTGCGAAAGAGGTGTGAGAAAACATTAAATATATTGAAAGTGCTCTCCAAAACATCATGGGGTACTGATCGGACCTCCTTACTCCGTATTTACCAAGCACTCATCCTTTCCCGAATTGATTATGGTTGCATGGTGTATGGCTCTAGCACGTCCTACAGTGTTGCGTTGATTGGACACCATCCACCACAATGCTCTGAGGATATGTTCCGAGGCATTTCGCACTTCTCCGATAGAGAGTTTGTACGTCATATGTCACCAGTTACCTCGTCATTTAAGGCGTACAAAATTATCAGTTTTGTTTTATTTCCGCACACAGACCGTGTCTCATCACCCCATTTGTCACAACACGCTTCCAGTTGGTCTACGTAGACTTTACGATGCCCGTACTGCTTGCATTCTGCCATTCTCTGAGAGAGCCAAAATGATACTACGCGACTCGGTCTTTAACGATGTAACAGTCAAAGTTCATAACCCTTTTATCTTTCCACCTTGGGATACCCTGCAATTTTCATTTCTGAATCCATTCGCTTGTTTCGATAAGTCGTCAACAGCTTCTGTAGTCAGTCTTCCAACAGCTCTTTTTACTTCATCGTTATCAGTATTCTTTTTTTGTGCCAATTTTCACGGATGGCTCGAAATCAGCTGGACATGTTGGTTGTGATATCATACTTCCATCTGATATACTGAGCCACCGACTTCATAATTGCAGCTCTGTTTTTACTGCTGAGTTTATGGCAATTTTTTCTGCTCTCCAGATAATTCCGCCTGCTCCTCAGCGTAATTTCATTATTTACTCTGACAGCATAAGTGCTTTGGAATTGCTGATAATCGGATACATCCTATCGATACCCACATTTTATTCACTTTGCGTTCACTGAAAAACAATGGTTTTAATATCATTTTTTGTTGGGTTCCGAGTCATGTAGGAATCTCAGGTAATGAAAAGGCCGACTCGGTTGCAAAATCTACGATGTCTAACTTAAGGACTGGACTACCGTATTGTGATATTAAGATGGCATTCTCCCGCCATATTTCTTTCTGGCAAGAGGCATGGGATCGGCAGACGCATAATAAGCTACACTCTATAAAGCCTACAATTGGATTTTGGCCTCTTCTACCTATACGTGAGACGGATGTCAAACTGACTCGTCACCGTATAGGACACACACGATACACCCATAGGCATCTCATTTTTGGTGAGAGGGCACCAGTGTGTTCTGCATGCCATGTTGATTTTAGTATCAAACATATTTTAATTAAATGCCCTGTTTTTAAACCTGAACGTGTTTACCATTTTTCTACATCTTCAACAACTTTAGAGGGATTGGTGGGAGAAAAATTCCACCCAAACCTTTTTAACTTTTTACGAGTCATTCGTTTTTATACTTGCATTTAGCACTTTTTACCGTTTGTTTGTGTTTTGCATGGTCTCATTGCTTCTCATAAAGTTTTCATTATCATATGTTAACACCCATTTTCAGATTGTACTATCACAAATTTAATTTTTACAGTATTGTATTTTAACCAGTTTTATGTTAATATCATAGATTTTATATTTTATAATCTGCTCTGATTTTACCATTTGCTTGGCGCAGTATAACCAGATATGGTTCTTGCGCCATTAAACCAAAAACAAACAAGCCAAAAAGCTTCAGGCGCCTCATTTGTAAACGCATTAAACTTTCCTTATTTATTCATTATATAAAATAAAAGATTATCCTTTTGAAGTAAATACTCTTTTACATAATTCTTTTATCAATGTATTTTCATCAACCTTTGAGTTCACTTTAAAATTATTATTGAAATATTATAAATATATGACAGGCAATATTTCTAAAATATATTAAATGCGAAATATTAACTTAAATGCTTCAGGCGCCTCATTTGCAAATGTATTAATCTTTTCTTAATTATTCCTTATATAAAATAAAAGTAGGATTATTCTTTTGAAGTAAATATTCTTTTACATAAATCTTTTATCAATTTATTTTGATCAACATTTGAGTTCACTTTAAAATTTTGATATAATTAATGTTTAATACTACTACTAATATATAGTACCTTCAATACTACTTGGTTTGTTGGATATTATACTATATAAAACTGTAGTTTATATTACTTTTTGAAACATCTTTTTATTTTTTTCTGACTGTAATGCTATCAAAGGGAATTTGAAATATTTGTTAGATATTACTTTTAAATTATTGAAAATTACATTTCTTTTCATTATTTCAAATAAAAAAAACATTGACAACCAGAATCTCAACTATGTAGAAAGTCATAAATTTTACATTTAAATAAGTAGCATTAATAGGCAAAATAAATCCAAATATTTTTTTTTCAAAATATAACTCCTTATGCTGTGAAGATTCATGTATGATTGATTTTATATATATTTGTAGTAGTTAAATAATAGTTTTCTAGGATTCTTATGTACTTCAATATAATGTATAACTTAGACAAAAAAAGCCATTGTTTATTTTAACACATTTATGATAAATATTTTTTTAAAAAAATACTTTAAATCTTATGAATTCTATTCATTATAATAAATACAATTGTTATACCGAGATATGTCTTATTACCTCTAATATAAAATGTAAATTTTATTAAAAAAATCACAAATAATAAGAGAAAATGGATATCTAAAGAGTTTTCATGTATGAAATTTAAAGACTATATACTAGATAGAATATTGATTTTTTGTACTATGACAGGACATTTGTTTTGACTTTGAATCCTGATTTCATTGATACAACCATATAAACTAACAAAAGAATCTAACTTAATTGGTCGATAAGTAGAATGATTAGCGCAGTCCACACAATTATCATTCGAAATGGCTCTGTTTCTTTCACAATTCTGTGGGGTACCTTAAAAAAATAGTTTAAAAATTATATATTTAAAACAGCAGAAATAAGGGAAGTTTTCTGCGATTTTTTAATGAATTAGAGTAACATTGCATAATGAAGTAGAGTAATAATAATAACCTCGGTAATGAAGTAGCAATAGATTTTTTTACAGTTTATTTAGGTTTAAAATTGAACAAACTTTTTGAGAAATACACTTTAGAGTAGACAAAATCATAACTTATTGTAATTTTATGATGAATTCAAAAAAATGGTTTCTCAAATTACATCACCAATTTTTTTCAGTGCAATAAGCAAAATATTCTTTGATTTCTATGTTAATATCAGCAAATAAAGTTTGAATTTGTGTTTGGCATTTTATGAACTATAGTCTTTTTTTATTCTTTGTTTGTTAATCACATACGATTGAAAAAACTACAGTCTTGGTTTTCGTTCTGTTCGAACCATCATTTTGATTTCTTTAATATCCCTTTGTTGTGCCTTCTTGCTTTAGCTTATTCTATTTTCTGATAATTAACTGATTAGAACTGATAATTATTAGAACTGCTTTCTGGACTATATATTAATCCCTCGATTTGGCCATTAAATTCAAGCAATGTTTTGAGATCTAATCTGAGCAAATTTTGAAGAAAAAAAATTCATCTCACCTTTATCTTTAGAATATTTGAATCTCATTTCTTATAGTAAACTGCAGTAAAAAACATGCTTTGCTACTTGCCTTCAAACTGCTTAAGGACTATCATTCCTTTGTTAATGATATGTATGTATGTATATGTATAATGATATTCAATATAAACGCTTGCTCTAAAGCGCAAACAAGTAGCGCTTTCTCAAAAAAATTTCAGAAGCCAAGCTTATATAGCTGTGAAGTAATAGTAAGTTTTAATAGCAAATAGTAAGTTTTATTTTAAACCCTAAATATTTAAGGGAATTGAAATTACGATATAGGTATAATCTATACAGATCTTAATTTTCGATAAGAAATTCAGGAAAATACACTGGTGTGCAAAACTTAAGCAACAATGCAAATTTTAAGCAGATAGCCATGAAATTGCAGAAAAGGAGTTCTTGCTATCAGTACAATGAACGCGTAATTCAAGAGAAAGGTCATGCGTATGCAAATATCAGGAACAAAACGTCACAGGCGACGTCAGCGTACGCAAAACACGTGCGGAAGGCGCGTGCATCTCACCACTACAATAAAAGGAAGGACGAAGACGCAATTAAAGACATTCGCTGCAAGTGCACGTGAGTTAATTCGTGAAATATGGCTAGCAGAAATCACCTTGACGATTTCACACGTGGAAGAAAGATCGGAAAGCTGGAGGAGAGGCGTAGTGTGACCAGTGTAGCTGAAGAGTTCGGAATCAACGAAAGTGTCGTTTCGCGCGCTTGGAAAGCCTTCCAAACCACAGGTACAGCTGTGAGAAAGGTTGGTGGTGGCCGCCACAGGAAAACAACTGCAGTGGATGACCGACATATCTTCCTGCAGGCGAAAAGAATCCGGAACCAGTGAGCAAGCGCCATTGCTCAGCAACTGTATGCAGCAACGGGGCGACAAGTGTCGCGTTTTACTGTGTCCAGACGCCTTCACAAAGGTGGCATATTCGCCCGCCGTCCTGAACGCTGTATCCCTTTGACAGTTTCCCACCGGCGGTACCGTTTAGAGTGGTGCAGGGAGCACAAAAACTGGACATCTCATCAATGGAGTCGTGTCCTCTTTACAGATGAGAGTCGTTTTAGTGCGACAAGCGATTCCCAACGCCAGTTGATTTGGAGAGAGGTCGGGACACGGTTTCATCCCAGTAACATCACGGAAAGAGACCGTTTCGGTGGTCCTGGAGTTGTCGTCTGGGGAGGCATTATGATGAACGGGCGGACTGAGCTCCACGTTTTCGACAGAGGTTCTGTAACTGGAGATCGCTATTGTCAGGAGGTGAACCTTCCCCATGTGCGTCTGTTCCGAGGTGCCATTGGATCAGACTTCGTTTTTATGACAATGCACTACCACACAGGACTCATGCTGTTGAGGAGCTCCTGGAAAGTGAAGATATCACTCGAATGGATTGGCAGGCGTGCTCCCATGATTTAAATCCGATAGAACATGTGTGGGATGCTTTGGGGAGACGCCTTGCGGCACGATTGCATCCTCCTGGGAACACCCGACAACTTAAACAGATGCTGATTGAGGAATGGACACTCTTACCTCAAGAACTGTTGGACAATCTGGTGCTGAGTATGGGGAGACGGTGCGAAGCAACCATAGCAGTAAGGGGAGGGCATATCCCATACTAAGGAACATCTGCTTGCTGTTCTTCCTCTTGGACAGACAATCATGTGTAACGATACTATGAGTTCAATAAAGCCTTTTTTGTTTGTTTGTTTGTTTGATTCCATACTGTATGCATTATATTCATTTCTGCGCAACTATGCTTTCGTCATTCTTTCAGAACAAAATGCTGTATCTCATTTCTGAATTTCATGTCTCTCAGATGATTTCTCGTGAAGTTATGGCAAAAAACATACCTGTTGCTTAAGTTTTGCACACCAGTGTAAAAGAGAGAATAAAATATAAATTAATTATATAAATATATTTTTTACTCTAAATTGTATATGCACAAATTTCGAACAAATTGAAAATAAATATGCAAATATTGGCAATGCTTTTAAGAAAGTGGCAATAATTTGCTAGCAATTTATCTATGAATAAAATTTTAGCTCCTGATACTGTATCTGAGAATTAGATGTTTTAATGTAGTTCGTATGTAGTACGTAGGACTGGGTGGGACAAAATGCCTATTCAATCCCATTTGGACCAGTGTCTAGGGTACTGATTTAAAAATGAAATAATGTTTAAAGAAAACGGATAATTTATTTACAATGAACAAAATTAAAAGGGCATTAACAATTAGGACGCAAAAGGTTATTTACATTAAAGTTAGAGGTAAAATATTTAGATGGCACCAAGTGCGAAGCCTAAAATGATGTCTGCCCATAGCAAAACTATGTGCCGCCGTAGCACAAGACTATTAACCACACATCGATATCGGACACGAACAACCCTCTCTCTTTCCTTTTCTCGAGCGAATGCCAACAGCTTGTTTTTTTTTATTAAAATGTATGGTCATGTGACTTAGTACTTTGAATTAGTAGAACCCATGGTGTTATCTATTACAATACAATAAAACTAAATTGAATTGGATGCGTTCAGTATAACAGTGGAATGGTAATGGTCACTAATTAAATCAAAAATATTGTTCGAATTTAAACTGAAAGTAAATAATCTTCAATATTAATATATAAAACAAATATTTTTAGAACAATTCAACTAGTTTCTTTAATTCAAAATGCTATTGGAATGAATAGAAGATAAAATGCTTTATTAGAAAATCATGAGTTACTTTGAGAAAGAGCTCATTCATTTTACACCATTAAAAGCAAGCACATGTAAAATCTTTAATCAGCGAATTCTAAAAATGAACACACGTTTGAATGGAAGACATAATAATTCCATCAAAAGATATTCTCTAAACACTTCAAATTTCGATAAACTTTTGTTTAGACTGAATCGCTTGAGAGCGGTAGATAAATAAATTAATTCTTAAAGAGCTATGATGAGTCTGCGAAGATCAGTGACGCAACAGAAACGAAACTGCATAGCTTTGCAGATTTGTCGAGTGCCAACGAAGAAACATACAAAATACGATAAATCAATTCTTGTTTAAATGAAAATATATAAATAAAACAACTTGAAATATTACGTTCAATTTCCTTAATATTTAAAAGATATACTTGCAGAGCATTTTGATAGTTGCGATAATGTATATACAAATAGAAAAATAGTATTTCAAAAAATTTAAACTCGCATGATACTTTAAAAATATGAATTATTCCTTTTACTCAGCTAAAACCAATTTTATAAACAACAAGACTGCGGCTCTGAAATACTTCTGAAGTGTTTCTTTAAGATTTTTCTTTTGATGAAAATAACAAAACACAGTACCTGATATAGCGATGTTATGACTCAATGCAAATTCTCCTTTCGTTTTAAATATATTTATTTTCACAACACGACACAGAGATATTGAGGCTATTTACAGTAGAGAAAGTTATTCTGCATAGAATACGTACATAATATTGATGAAAACTTATATATATACTATTAAAAAGCGTAAGTTAACGTAATCACATCAAAAGAACCATTCCTATTCCAATTTTCCGTAACCTAAACTAAAAAGAAGTTGCCAGAAGTAAGCTAAGAGTAGAATTAAAGAAACATGAAATACAAAACTTAATGGTGAGTAGCAACATCCTCCCACCTTTTGTATTGCGGGCATAACTTGCTTAAAGCAATACAAAACAAAATATAAATTAGATGCAATACAAGTAAGTACTACAAAAATCTTAATTAATAATTGTTAATGAATAAACTAAAATACTAAACAGATTATATAAAATGTACTGAAATTAAAGTTGAAGTTCAGTCTATAAGGCCTATCTTTTCGGAGGGACAATTTAACGACCATGTCGTGTTTTCTTCAGAGTTTCTTCTTGTTCTTTAGAAAGATCTTCAGATTGAAAAGATTGGTCATTTGAAGTAGAACACTGTTTAGCACTATAAGAGGTATCGGGAGCACTTTCAACTATTACAGGTACATCCTCGAAAATCTCAGAAGAGCTCAATTCTAAGGGATAAATTCTCTGAATAGGTCGGATAATTTCTCCATTAGACACGCGCAATTTGACGACTCGTTCGATGTTGTCCTTTCCTTCAAACATTTCGATGTCGCCTCCCAAAGGCCAGCTTAACCGTTTAACATTGTCCGAGCCCACGAGAACAATATCTCCTACTGATAAATCACATCGCTTGGGAGCTAACTGTGGATTCCGAATAAGCTCTGATAAATATTCCTTTTGGAACCGCTGACGTAATTGATGGCGCAGATTTTGAAGATAACGTATACGCTTACGTAAATGCTTAGCATCTACAATGTCCAAGTCCAAAACTTCAGTGCCTTTAATGTCTTGTATGAAGTCTGATGGTTTGATAGTCTTCAATTCATTAGGATTATCATATATGTAAGTAAGTGGGCGTCCATTGACTATGCTCTCACACTCACATAGCAAAGTCAGCGTTTCTTCGTAAGATACAGAAGCACGACCAAGAACTTTCCTTAAAAGTTGTTTGATGGTACGTCTCATTCTCTCCCACCAACCTCCATACCATGGTGCAGTAGGAGGATTAAAGTGCCATTTGATCTTTTTTATGGCACATTCAGCTGTTATTTCTTGCCAATTGAGTGAGTTGAACGCTCTTGATGTTCCCAAAAAATGTGTGCCGTTATCAGTGTATATCACTGAGCAACGTCCTCTTCGAGCAAAAAATCTTCTTAAAGCTTGCATGAAAGCTTCAGTTGACAGAGAGGTTACTAATTCCAAGTGAATACCACGATAAACTGCGCTCGTAAATATTACAATCCAAGCCTTTTGACCCCCTTGCAAGAATAAGGGACCTGCTAGATCAGCACCAGTCACTTGAAACGCAGCAACGCGATTTATTCTGTCGGCAGGAAGAGGAGCTGGACTATCTGGTAGCACAGGCTTTGATGTATATCTCTTGCATGTAATGCATCTTTTCAAAACTTCTCTGACTACCCTACGGCCTCGAGGAATTCAAAACTGTTCGCGTAAATGAGACAGAGTAGTTTGCAGCATGGTGAAGCTTCTGATGAATATAATCAATAAGTCTCCTGACAGTTGGATGATCTGGTAAAACTGTAGGTCGTACAAAATCTTCTGGATCTTCTCCAAGTATAAGTCTCGAACGAACTTTCAAAATCTTATTCTCTTCGTAGAACTGAATTGTCTGTGTGTATTTTTCACGAATATCAAAAGGACATTCTGATTTTATTAATCGGATCAACACTTCTTCGGCTCTTTGAATTTCTTCGTATGACAGCTCTTTTGTCATCTTGTCTGAATTCACTCTTATGTTCCGACAAAATCTCAATATCCAAGCTGTCACTCGGATAATTCTTGGATAACTGGAAAAATATAAAAATCTACTTCCAAGACATTCTTTGGTATTGATATTGAGATTTACAGCAACAGACTTTCGTCTTTCTACTAATGCCTCTTCTGGTAGAGTTATTTCAGCATAGGGCCAAAACTCCGGAGGTTCGTAGAGCCATTTTGGACCCTCCCACCACTGACTTCTTAAAAGTTCAAACCAATCGCATGGTCTTGAAGGTATATATGCAGGATTGACATCTCCAGGAACAAATCTCCAATCGTCAACATTTGTGAGTTCTCTTATTTCTTTTACTCTGTTACCCACAAATGTATTCCATGGTTCTGAGTTAGTAATCCATCCCAGAACTACCATAGAATCCGTCCAAAAATATGTCTCCAAAGATAAGTCAAGCGCATCTTTAATTGTTGAAGCAATTCTAGTTCCAATGGCTGTTCCTAATAGTTCCAATCGGGGAATTGTAGGTCTCGGTACAGGTGCTACTCTAGCTTTTACGGAAACCAATGAGATTTTCACTTCTCCCTCTTTTTCACACCGTAATAAAGCACAACACGCATACCCATGAGCAGAAGCACCCGTAAATATGTGCAAGGTAGCCATTTCGAAACTTCCATAAAATAGCTTGCGAGGAATTCTACATCTTTCAATAATATCTAAATGTTTAGCCCATCGTTGATACCGTTTTTGCATATCAGGTGTTAACTCCTCGTCCCAGTCCAATTTATTACGCCAGGCTTGTTTCAACAATAATTTTGGTAATAAAGTCGCGGGGAAGGTGAAACCAATAGGATCATATATACTATTTAAAATTGAAAGTAATTTCCTCTTAGAAATAGTATCACTTATTCCCATATCAGCTTCAGAATGAACACAGTAGAGCTCATCGGTCTCGGTATCCCATTTAAGTCCGAGCACATTTTGACTTTCTAGATGTTTAATTCCTGCATGAGCCCAGCTCCGTAATTCAAAGGACGCTGCATTCATTATTTGCATGGTTTGTTCCTTGAACCGTAATAATTCTTTTTTGGTTTCAACACTGACTGTTAAATTGTCCACATAAAATCCTCGTTTAAGTTTCTGGACTGTCGGTTGAAGAGACTCATTTTGTAATTCAATTGAATCCAAGTGATGGCGAATGCTAGCATTCAAAAGAAAAGGGTTTGATGCAACTCAGAAGACAACTCTACAATGTCTGAAAAATTCCAATTTCGAACTATCTTTGGAATCCCAACACAAGAATCTCAAAAACTCACGATCCTCTGGTCTGACACTTAATTGTAAAAAAGCTTGCTTAATGTCAGTAATCACTCCGAAGTTATTAGTGCGAAATATTAAGAGAAGAGGAGGAATCTGTTCTGACAGGCTAGGCCAAACACTTAAACATTCATTTAGAGAAGCATATCCTGGTTGTTTGAAGGATGCGTCAAAACCTGGACGAACTTTAGTAGTGAGGCTTGCTGATTTTATGACGGGTCTATTAGGAAGATAATGACCTGGGTTTGAAATTTCATTCTCTGCGATAGCTTCTATTATACCTTCCCTTTGCCATTGTCTCAAAACATCATCGTAAACTTTATAGATATCTTCTTTCACTAGACGTTTTGTAACTGAACATAGTCTAGATTCAGCCACATCATGCATATTGTACACTGGTGGGTGACCAGACAACCAAGGTAATGCTACTTCATATCGTAGATCTTTTAATTTTATAGTTTCCTTGAAATGGAGCAGAGTTTCTTCTGCCAGAATTGACTTATTTTTCCTTTCAATGGGATCTTTAATTCTCAAAACTTCTAAATCCCAAATCTTTGGAAGCTTGATATTTTGCAGAGCTAGTGTAACCATGTTAACCGATTGTTTTTTCTTCCCTAATCCTAAAATAGTCCAACCCAATAAAGTCTCAATGCTGATATTCCAGACGTAAGTATCTCTATTCTTCCGGTCAATATTCTTCCAAGCACATCTGCTCCCAGAAGAACTCTTATGGGTGGCGTATCTTGTCCAACATCAATCAGTTTAATCCCTCGAGAAGCAAGTTCGGCAATTAAATTTTTATCACTTATCCTTGGTAAAGTTAAGCAAATTTTCGTATGATCAAGAAGAGATATTGAAGTCGAATATTTACGATTCAAGCTTTCAACTGTTACTGTGAATCTCCCATACTCCATAGAAGAAGAAATTCCGCCTCCAAACAATCCTTGAGAAAGCACTTCCATTCCGGAAGGAGAAAGATTCAACTCTGCAACTAAACTCTTTTCAATATAAGAACGATGAGATCCATCATCCATCAATGCGCGAACACAGACTTCTTTGTTTTTATGTCGTAGTCTGACAGTGATAGTTTTTAGATAAATTTTACATTCTGAGGGAAGATTTGTTAACAAAGTTTCTGTGGAATGTTGCTCCTCATCAACTTCTCTACTCTTCGAGGAAATTTTATCCTTTCGTAAATCTGGACATAGTAAAGCATAATGCCTTCGTCCACAAATCAAACATTTAACGGAACTATGGCACCTTTTGCCATATGACCAGGCTTAAGGCAAACGAGGCAGCATCTCTTGCTCATAACTTGTCCCTTTCTGTCCTCATAAGCCAAGTTGGAGATTTTCTGGCAGTCTTGACTTGCATGAGCACGCTCACAGAAAATACACTGATTTCTTCCAACGGATGTATTCACAATTAAAGTAGCAGCATTGGGTTCATCTCTTAGTGGTGGTTTATGAGATTCTTTCCGTTTCATATCATCGCCAAATGAAGTTTCTGCTAGAAAACGATGTTCTTCGCCTTCTACTTCATGACGTAAAAGAGTCATAAGATTTTCTAGGACTTTATCCTTCGAGACTACAGGATCATCTTCTTTGTCTTCTCTATTCAGCCTATATCTATCCCATGCTTTTAAGATTTCTGTTGGGAGACACGATTCAACAACTGGATACAACATTGCTGCATAATTAGACGTTGCCACACCTAATGTCTCTAATGCACGTAAATATGAACCAAGTTTATCGTACAAATCATTTAACTTGATAGTCGATTTACTGTTGACTAATGCTAATAAATCTCGAATGTAAACTTCAATCAGTTAATCCTTCCTCCCAAATCGGGACTTCAAATGCTCTATAACTTTCGCATAATTGTCCTTGGACGGTGGGTAACTTTCCACAATATCACGAGCCTTTGTTTTTGGTTTTAACGAAGATAATAAATATTGGAACTTATTTTCTTCTCTTATATTCTCATCTTCATCAATACGACAAAATTGTCCCCAAAACGCAACCCAGGTTCTAGGTATTAGATCATACTCTTTCATACGTAATTTTGGCAATTTTAAATTGCCATGTGAGTATTTACTGGAAACTTCAGAGCTACTTTCATCTTGTGTATATTGTTTTTCATAAACAACTCTTATTTCGGTAAATCTGTCTCTGTATGATTCCGTCGTATCGTATTCTTCATCAGTAAAAATAATGCATTCTTTAATTTCATCATCAACTTTAAATAAACGCTCAGCTTTCTCGACAACTTTGTTGTATTGAACGTGTTGTTGTAATTAGGGCACTTGCCATGGACAAGCCCCGCCGTCAGAGACAGCCGAATTTAAGCCTGAGGAGGTGCGTCTCTTGTTTCTATAGTAGCGCCAATTAGGGCCAAGAGAACGACTTAGCTACATGCACACACGTCACAACTCTTTTTACGGGGCGGACTTCATTGACGCATTTCATTCACAGATCGTAATTTAGACCTGAATCAGAAAACGATCACCCCTGATCCAGTACCCCCAATGGTATTACTCTCGACATGGAGGACTTTGTAACCACGACAGATTTAACGCGCGTCAACCTCCAAGCATGCGGGGAATCTTCGGCCGAGGGTTCGAACTCGCAACCAAAGGGACGCGAATCCGACGCTCTACCAACCAGGCTATCCCGGCCTACTATACTGAACGTGAATGTTCTTTATCAATCTTATGATAAATATCATCGAACGTGTTTGCCGATACAGTAAAAAGACGTCTCAAATTCGTTCTTCCATTTCTGAATTTATTTTCAACCTTTAATTGTTCAGCCTTTAATTTAGCCTCAATCTCTGCTTGCTCTGCCTTTTGAGTCATTTTACTTATTTTAAATGTGAATGAATCTGAACATATATACTTGACACAAATATCTTCAATTTGAAAATAGTTCACTTACAATAATAAACAATGAAATAAAATATGAACCACTTTGAATAAACAACTCAGAAAAAGTGAGAAAAAGATCCATGAATTAATTACCTTCCAGTTCAGTAATCGGAAGTAATATCCAATTCGTATATAAATTTACTTCTATTTCACAACGTAATGGAGAGTACTATTTATCCTGTCGCGGACGCCAATTTTGTTATGACTCAATGCAAACTCTCCTTTCGTTTTAAATATATTTATTTTCCCAACACGACACAGAGATATTGAGGCTATTTACAGTAGAGAAAGTTATTCTGCATAGAATACGTACATAATATTGATGAAAACTTATATATATACTATTAAAAAGCGTAAGTTAACGTAATCACATCAAAAGAACCATTCTTATTCCAATTTTCCGTAACCTAAACTAAAAAGAAGTTGCCAGATTCCAAGTTGGAATAAGCTACGAGTAGAATTAAAGAAACATGAAATACAAAACTTAATGGTGAGTGGCAACATCGATCTCTCACTGGTGTTGTATGAAACGTTTTAAGATATTTTAGTTATTAATTCCCCTTGGAGATCGATGTTTAGACGGACAAACGGCTGATCGCCGCTGTTGAAAGAAGAACTTCTGAAGTATATTTGATGCATACACTGGAGATGAAACTAATGGACTCTCTGGAGGTGTTTTCAGAAGAACTTGAACGACGAGATGACTCCACTTGAACAAGAATGCGTAGTTATTGTTAGTATTAAGAGGCAAGCTGCGCGTTTTCTTTAAAGATGGTTCAAAATCCCGGGACTGTGTCCCCAAGTTTGCTCCACCCAGTCCTACATAGATGTTGCATTAACATGCCGATTTCAAGTAGAGGGGACTATATATTTAAATAGGTGAGCAAATAAAAAGGAATCGAATATAATGGAAGCTAGCTATGCTTTTCTACTTAAAATAAAAAGCAATTATACATTTCAGATTTAAAGGAATTTCGGTGATGTTTAACAGTGTCTTATACAATATATGTTTGTTTAAAGAAATAACCATAATTTATTTTTAAAATAATTCATATGATTTCTGTCTTATTTATTTTGGCCATAGTGCTTATTATTTTGCAAAAAAAAAATTAATTCATGCAACTTGTCTGAATAACTTCAAATTAAAAATGAAAGATGTATTCATTAGCATATTTTAAGTATTTGCCATTAATCTAAAAGTTAGTTAAAATCTTTCATGAAACGCAATCATTGCCCTTAGCATTGTTGAATAATTTTTAAGAATGTACATAAACAATGTACATTTCGAGAAAGATACTTTCCATATAACATCACGAGCATTTAAAACGATAAGTTGCTCATTATATCCTTTGACAACATAATCACGCTTTCAATTTTGGTTAATAAAGAATGAAAATATTTTAAATTGAAATCTAAAGCATCCTCTACTTTTAATTTTTATTCCTCAGCAAATTCCTTCTTAATTATTTAGCCTAATAAATTAAAATATCAATATATTTAAATTGTTAAAAGACATGTATATTTTCATATTGCTGGAATTGAAAAGAATAACGTTGAAAACATTTGAGGCAGATCTGTATGAGAGCTCTTAGCATATATAGTTTGGAATTCAATGAAATATGAGGCTTTGAGTGATGTTGACTGTTATTTAGCAATAATTTTATTGATTTTATTATTTTTTTAATATTTGTAAATGAATCAGATATTTTTCTTTAATTGTTTGCAATTTTTTAATATTTGTAACTGAGAAATTGATACGCTTGTAGATATTTTCAACGCAGTTTTGATAATGATAAAAAAGGAAATAAAAAAATATGTGGCATTTGATTTATATCTTCTTCAAACCCTTCTTGACCATCAGCTATTTTTAGAATATAATAATTCTCCATATTGTTTCATTTATCCATTTAATGTAGTATTCTCTGCAATAATGGAATGAAATGGTCTGTCATACATTTAACAGCTTACTAATTCATGTAAATTTCTTCATAGTCCCTTAGTAAGTACAAAGCACTTACTGAACGAAAGTTGTACTGTCAAAGAATTTTAAGAACAAGTAAAAGAACTAAATATTGTTGATATCTATTTAAACTTGAATTTCAATACTATCTGTGCATTTTGTTTCATTCTTTTAAATAAAGAAAATATAAAGAAATAAAACTAAACAAAAAGATATAAATATTAAATTTGCATTGAACTGAAAATTATACATCAGTTTATTAGCTTGGTTTATGCCCATCAATAATTTTTATAAATTTATTCTGCCTGGCAAAATTATAGGTGTGTTCCTTTTTAAATAAATTTTTGAAGGAAATTTCTCTCGTTTTATTTTTTATTTTCACCACTCTTCTGAAACACAGTATTAGTTGCTCATTTCATAAGAAAATAATTAGAACCATCAACATCTTTCAACGGAAGTTTCGTTTCGTTATCAGAGGCATGAATATCATTCTCACACAGACATTGAGTAGTACTTTTCAAAATGTGTACGTGCGCCAAATCTATAACGCCATTTAATGAGTGAGTGCAGCGGGTACACAACCTGATAATGTATCTGAGAGTCAAGCGTTTGAAAATAGTACGTGTAGATAGAGATTGCATTTACAAATTGATTACGTATACATGGTATGATTTATTTAAGTACTAGCCGCCTTTGGCGACCAGCCGGTTCGCCAGCATTACCGCTCGCTACAATTTTCAAATAAATATTTTAAGCAACTGGTCTCTTAAAGGATTCTCAAACAAAATATTTTTAATCTTCAAATTTTGATAGTCATACCAAACTTATACTGTTTAGATCGTTTCGTTCAATTTACTATATATATTTTGCTAATTTGTTGTCATTTCCGGTAAAACTAAAACTTTAATTTAAAGTGGAAATGATGAAATTGCAATTAATATAAAGATATTTTTTAATAAAACCAAGCGTTTTATTTTATTTATCATCTTTATTGCTATTTATTTATTATTATTATTATTGAATGTGAGTATTGCAAACAGAATCGCTCGGTATTTAAGTCTTATGTGAACTACAAAATATTTTTCATAATTTATGTAATATCTCAAACAATAATTTTAATTCAACAAAAATTTCTGAGATTCAGCATAAAATTCAGTTTTTGGTTTTGCTTTCAAAAGGATTGAAATGAAATCAATAATAATATTTTGTTCCTGCCTATAAATATATTTCAAAAATTATGAAGTCTAAATTTAAGGCAATAAGGTATCATATTCTAAGAAATATTCTGGACATACCAAATTTTAAATAAATGAATGAATGTTTCTATTTTCCACGATCAACTAAGACTTATTTATGAAGTTTTAAATATTAAAAATTTAGAAAAACTCAACATTTTCATAATCTTAGGACAATTGATCTTGAGAAACCTGCGCTCTTATTGGCGTATTTCCTTTGAAGCGATCGATGGAAAATCTAAAATTATCCTTTTTTTATTGAATAGTGATATTCAAATTTTCATAAATCAGTCAGTTTAAGTGATTGGAAATTAACTCTTAAAAGTCAGTGATTTAGTTGATTGGAAATTAACTCTATGACCACCATAAAATCTGTGCTTTCTCTTGTGGTGTATGCATTCTCCTTAATATCCGCTCGAATAAAACAGCACATACAAAAATACTACATAGAACAAACACATCAAAAATAAACATAACATTTCAATAGTTGCCAAAAACAAAAGAGAGAAAATGCAATTAATAAGCAGACGATATTTATAAAAGTACAGATATTTAGACTGGAAAATGATTTTATCTGAAATTAACCACACGTGCAGACGATATTTACAAAAGTAAAAATATTCAAACCTGAAAAGGAAAATATATGAGTTATTCCATCAATAAATGCCATAAGTTTGTTTATATCTTCATTATTTTATGAGTCATTAAACATCAAAATGGGTCCGGGACTAAATAACACCCTGTATAGAGAATGAAAAGCTCATAAAATAATTTTTCTTGAATTTATTTTTTCTAAAAAATAATATTTCATATTTGTTTCATTTCCTACAAACATGTGCCGAAAATTATATTTTTGCAGATTTCATTTCCAAAAAGATTTCATTTATTTTTAATTGGAGCTTTAATCAATGTGATGGCAACACTTTGAAAAAAAATAATTTTTTACATGAATGCGAAACGTGCTTAATTTTAATTTTTATTTTGTACGAAAAAAATTGTTGAAAAATATAGTTAAAATATTTATTTAAAAATTCATTAAAAATAGAAATTTAACTTTAAGGTTAAAACATTAGTATCATTTAAAAGATAAATTTTTGATCTTTAACTTCATGTAAAAATCTTTTTTGTGCGGTAATATTTTCGGAAGTTATAGCAGAAACACGTCAAAATTTCACTAAATTTTTAAATAAATAAATTTCTAATTAAAACTTCGAAAAAATAACCCCCAGGTGCACATTCCCGGCCTCCAAGGTATACTCGTGCCAAATTTGGTAGCTGTAGGTTGAATGGTCTGGCCTGTAGAGCTACACACATAGAGCTTTATTATAAGTATATAGATTATCTGCGATACTTCCAATTTCTAGAAAATTCTTTTTCCACCGCAAGATGCTGTTTTCGGATGGAGGATCTTTTTGGTAAATTCTTCTGAAATTTCTCTGTGCTTGCACTATCGATTTCGTGTCTATGAACCACCACAAAATCTGTGTTTTCTCTTGTGATGTACGCATTCTCCTTAATATCCGCTCGAATAAAACATCCCATACAAAAATATTACATAGAACAAACACATCAAAAGTAAACATAAAATTTCAATAGTTGCCAAAAACAAAAGAGAGAAAAATTCAATTAATAAGCAGACGATATTTATAAAAGTACAGATATTTAGACTGGAAAATGATTTTATCTGAAATTAACCACACGCGCAGACGATATTTACAAAAGTAAAAATATTCAAACCTGAAAAGGAAAATATATGAGTTACTCCATCAATAAATGCCATAAGTTTGTTTATATCTTCATTATTTTATGAGTCATTAAACATCAAAATGGGTCCGGGACTAAATAAACACCCTGTATAGAGAATGTAAAAGCTCATAAAATATTTTTCTTGAATTTATTTTTTCTAAAAAATAATATTTCATATTTGTTTCATTTCCTACAAACATGTGCGGAAAATTATATTTTTGCAGATTTCATTTCCAAAAAGATTTCATTTATTTTTAATTGGAGCTTTAATCAATGTGATGGTAACACTTTGAAAAAAAAATTTTTTTTTGCATGAATGCGAAACGTGCTTAATTTTTATTTTTATTTTGTACGAAAAAAATTGTTGAAAAATATAGTTAAAATATTTATTTAAAAATTCATTAAAAATAGAAATTTAATTTTAAGGTTAAAACATTAGTATCATTTAAAAGATAAATTTTTGATCTTTAACTTCATGTAAAAATCTTTTTTGTGCGATAATATTTTCGGAAGTTATAGCAGAAACACGTCAAAATTTCGCTAAATTTTTAAATAAATAAATTTCTAATTAAAAATTCGAAAAAATACCCCCCAGGTGCACATTCCCGGCCTCCAAGGTATACACGTGCCAAATTTGGTAGCTGTAGGTTGAATGGTCTGGCCTGTAGAGCGCCAACACGCACACACACACACACACATTGAGCTTGATTATAAGTATAGATGACAGTGAAAGAATAAGAACCAAATAAAATGTGCATTAAATAAGTTTTTCAACTTAAAATGAAATGAAAAAAATGTATTTCACATTTGAAAGAATTTCAATGGTTTTTAATATTTTCAATATGAGTACAATCTCTTCTTGACAAAAATGTTTATTATTTTGAGGAAGAATTGAATTTAATGCAACTTGTTTGAATAATTAGGAAATGAGCAGGGTCCAAATGATAGAGCGGCATGCTTGTTTGTCGAAACGATTGAAATACTTCAACTAAAAGAATTGTATCTGTATTTTGACACAATTCAATGTAATCTTAAAAATTTTTACAATGAAATTCTTGGTAAACCCTCAGTGCGTGTTTGTATACTCTTTTTTTTTGTTATGTTCGAATTCGCCAAAATGTTAAAAAAAGCTTCGTGAGGTGGAAATGTCTTTTGTTTTAGAATATATTTAATGAAAAATAGCTATAAGGAAAGAATACTTTTTGTTTGAGTAAGTTTCTATTTGTTTTGATCTGGAAAAAAGAATCAAAGATGTCAAACAGATGTTCAGAAGTTTTCAAAATTTCTACAAGAGAAGATAAAAAGGAATCGAGAAATGCGTACGAATCAATAAATTTAATGTAATTGTCGAGGGTAAAACTAGCAAATTTTTGACTATTCGTCGGAATTATATCAATCTGATGCGCGAATTCTGGAGACATGTTTTAACAATAAGTGGGAATCGTATCCCTTAAGGTTGTGAATGACTACAGGAATGAAATGACTTCTTTTTCAATTTAAATTACATGAATTTTGACAGAATCCTCTAAATATGCCTAAAACATGGCAATGATCTCTGACAATGCGATCACTCGGTTCAAATTTTAACTTGCATATGTAACATGAAATACTTCAACTAAAAGAATTGTATCTGTATTCTGGGCTTTTCCATTGGTATATTTTCGTCGATCATTGGTTTATTGCATGATAGTCTTTTAAATAAAGATTTTGCTAATTTTTTTTATTGTTTTTAAAAATATTTGTACTGGATTTTCTCCGCAATAGAATTTGTGATATATTATTTCATTTTTTATATTAATTGCTATTAATGCGAAACTCATTGGTTCGTGATGCTCTAGGTTAGCTGAAAAATTTTGAGAGGTATTTGGTAAAACAGTAGCTATATTTTTCGTTATGCATTCAAACTCCGCATACAAAATAAAAAGGTGGAACAACATTTTGTAAATGCTAGTAAATTTTACAGTGTTTATTTTAGGCGGTGATAGTTTTTGAGGGGCAATTTGACAATCTACAAGGCTATTTCGTCTCTGAAATCCAATCAGACATTGCGAGCAATAATGGTGAATCCCTTTTTTGGTGTTTAATAAACGATTTAGATTTTTAATTAAGAAGTAATGCTCTTTATACAGAAGTAAATTTATTTCCTAACCCAACTTTTTATTACTGATATTAATGGGGAAAACTTCTTTGTCATAAGTAAAAATATTTATCTTTAAACTGTTTATACTTTCAAAATACTTTATGTTAGAGAGTTTAATGGGGAAGCTTACATTTTTCAATTTTAAGTATTTTAATTTATTTTGGTAACTGCTTGGAACATTAGAATTTTTTTTAGGAAGAAAGAGATGAGTTAAGCAGCTATATATGAAGCATTTGTGATCATCGCAACGTATATTTAGAAGAGTTCTTTTTTTTTTTAAAGCAGTCAGGTAATTTTATATTACCGCAACCTCCCCGAGGTTCTCTGTACTGTTCGATATTAACATCTAAAAAGTTAATTTTATTAATAACCCAACCCCTACCGTTTTGGATATATGTTTCAATGGAATTGAATATTTTCTGAAAACAGCCTTTAACTTTACCTTTTATTTGGTTATATGATATTATGCTTTCAGCAAATGAACAGAAGTAAGCGTTTTGCAGTAAATTGTCAGGATGAGTATCTTTAATAAATATAAAGCTTGTGCATATTAAAGAAAGGTAGGTTTTGCTCTAATAAGAGAAAGAAAATGTTTTCTCGAATTTCTTTATGTAAGTTGTAGGTATCAGAGTGTATCGGAGAGTGTCGGTAAGCTGAAATATAACCTCTAAAACTTGATTCTATTCTATTAAACGACATTCTAAGAAGATGAATATAGAAGAAAATTGTGAAAGTTTAATCTTTTTACAAAATTTTCATTTAACTCGTGAATGCCAATTTTTCTTTATATGTTCTGGGAA
This sequence comes from Argiope aurantia, assembly GCA_026543865.1. Classification (NCBI taxonomy): domain Eukaryota; kingdom Metazoa; phylum Arthropoda; class Arachnida; order Araneae; family Araneidae; genus Argiope; species Argiope aurantia. Next base: position 1,064,936 of record JAPMOR010005351.1, read on the forward strand.
CCCATTTATTGCCTTTTTTTAAAGCTCCCAACTGATCAAGGTTCATGCTGAATCTGTTCTTTGTTTCATCTCCAACATTCTTTTGGAAAGCAAGATAATAGGATTTTCTGTATTCCTTGATGCTGATATTAATCCCTTTCCCTAGGTAAGTGCTTATTGAGGGTATGAGCTTTTTCTCTTCTGTCGGATCAGAAAAATTATACTCGAAATTCTTTGCTTTTTTGGTGGACTCCTCTTTTTTCTCATCGTTTGATTTTCTTTTAGCTATCAGAAAAGGGATAACATTTTGAAATGAAATCTAAAGATACAAAATCTAAAATGATTTTACATTTTACCGTCATGTTTTTCTTTGGGAATCTAAAAATCTAAAGCCTAAATTGACTTATAAAAACAAATCTAATTTATCGCTTGTATGATTTTCCTTGGAAAGAACAGAAAATAACTGCTCGTCGACTGAATCGCTATCAGTTAAGCCTATTGGTAAGTGTGAAAACTTAACGTTATTTTTAAAAAATTTTGTTATACAAGCTTAGCAATCTAAAAAGAATAGGAAAATGCAATCACTTACTGATGCTCGCTTTGTGACTGTTCATGATAGCTGAGTAGTACTTAGATACACGCACTCTGAGGAAGACGAAGATGCAGATGAAGTCTCCAACAAGATCGACAGTACATGTACAAAGGCTTATGTAACTTATATTTATACCCCTTTTTATATGTGGCAATGGAATAACTGTTTATTATCTATGGAATTTCCCAGGAACGCCTTGTTCTCCCTGAACTTATGACCTTAAAATAATTTTAAAATAACTTTATGTACATTTTCCTACCTTAACCCAATTTCATCATCTTAAGAATAAAAGAACGTAATTTTATGGTGATATAGGATATTACGCAATACATATTGATGTAGCGAAGCAAAATAAGACAGACGCAATTATACAGTTAAATTATATTTTTATTCAATGATTTTTAAAATATTACATCGAGTGGTACAATCAGTTTCTTCGTGTTGCTTATGCATGTAGAACATCGATTCATTGATGATGTTACATTAAATAACAGTAAGTACTGTTTAGTATTACAATTATATGTAGAGTTTACAATGCTGAGGTATTCTCAGTATCTTAGCTGTATAGTTTGGTATTTACATTTATTTTCTTTGAAGTTGTCAACAATTCCATTGCAGATCTTTGAATCATGAGTAACTGATTCGCCGAATTTCGCTTTGTATTACGTTTCACAATCAAATGTCTGTCGATAATTCATAGCAGAACCGTTATGGAGTTCTCTGACAATATCATTATTGTTGAGAACCTTGAAATAGGCAATCTTCAACCTGCAGTCTGAATCGACTGTATCCATTTGATAGGAGTTCGTAGCTTGAACACAGGATATCATATTTTCGTAAAGGAAATCGGTGAAGAAATGAATCATATAAGCTGATCCAGTACGCTTCAAGTACATAAAGCCATATCTCGATTCGGAAGTCATTGTTTCTGCTGAATCAGTTGAAGCACAATGAGAATTTCTCAGTTAGTGAATCTCTTTTATATGCTCTGTATGAAAAGTGACCTCCAAAAAAATATGTTAAATTTATATATAGAGCTTATAGAGAGAGAATATATAATTATATTCTGTTGAAACATGTCTAAAGACGTCTATTTCTGAAATCACGCATTTTACAAATTTGATTTCTGTAAGATTGATTTGATTTCTCATTTCTGTAAACAGATAACTATCTCCTTGTCTTTTTCTTTATTTGTAAATTTTAGAATTATTTATATAAATTCTCATGTTGCAAGAAATATGCAATTTTAAATTATATAGTTGATTAAATCAGCATTGTAATAAATTTTGTGGCGTTAATCTGAACTGGTAATAATTATTTTATTTTGATTGTTAACAATTCCGAATATTGATGATAATTAAACATTGCTTGTCTTACATTTAGATATATAAAAAATTATTCAATTTTCGATTGAAGATAATAATTTCAAATTTTTATACAATTATTCAATTTATATTATAATCTCCATATTAAAAGCGTTTTCTGCAACTGGAATATTTGTTGACTATCTTAAGATAGAGAAACATGAATTCAATTTAGATTTATAATTTGCAAAGATTCATATTCACTTTAAAAATGAGGCGATATTTCCTACTGATGTATTTTTAATACATATTCATTAATCTCACGAACTCTCCTTTTAATTTTTACCACATATTTCTTGACATCGATCTGAGCTACATATGGCTACGTGAAGCTTCTATCCCAGCGGGAATGAGTAATTTCGAAGAGAATACTGTTGCATTTTGTTTGCAAAAGCCCTTTACACTTTCTTTGGACATTTCTTTAAAGAAGTTTCATGTAACCAAGTTCTTAAGACTACTTCAGTATTATCGATATTGATATCCATTATAAATAGATGATGGCTTTACTTTTGATGTTTCGAAAATTTCAGTACTATTATTCATATTTAAAATCAGATCAAAGCAACGGAGAAAATAAAAGCAGACATACCGAAAACGAAATCAAGAGATAAAATTTCAAAAACATTTCTCTGATTTTCAAAAGATAATGATCATTTTAACGTGGGAAAAAAGATGATTATTCCTTGAGAAAGAATCCTTAACCATCTTCTATCAGAACGAGAATATGCATTTTTATAACCCTCTCTAGACGCAAATAAGATTTTCCTGCAAAAGATAATGAAGCCCGCGCAAATATCAGTAGTGAGAAAAATGGCAAATGCGACTGAGCCTCTTATTTTGTCTTAATTCCGACCGGTGAGAGAGAAAATTTTTATTATTCCAATGAAAGAAAATATTTTAATAACCTGGTGATTCATGGAATTATCTAGTACTAATTTGGGCGTAATTCAGAATGGTCATCGAACTCCGGAAGCAAAATTATTTGATAAATTGTCTAAAAGATTAAATTATGAACAGTTAAAATAACTACCAAGTTAGAAGGATGGGATTACTTTGTTTCAAGTTCAGAAAAGGCTTTTAAAAACAGAAACGTTAGTGAGGAAATTAAACTATTCTATGTTAATTCGGAGATAAAGTATCTAATTTATTAGTTCATATAAATGAGGAAGGATTTTAAAATTATGAATCATCAAAACAATTAGTACTGGAAGAATATGAACTGTTAACGAAACTTTGTCTGGAAAATTTTAGAAAATCTAAACCTAATCCCATTGAAACCTCTCAATTTGAGTCTAGGCTTGCATCAATATGTAGCGCTGTATTATTGTAAAATAAGGGTAGCGGAAGATTTCGATTCAGTAAATCAGTTGGTTGTAGCTGACCGGGTGTTTCAAACAACTGATTCCGAAACGACAGCGCATATTGAGGTGTTGTAGGGAGGCGGGAGAGATTGGTTAAAACGGAAGGAAGTAGGTAACGAGAGTGATGTATTTTATTCCTTCAAAGGAAAATCATATGATTGGTGAGAGACAAGTGGAAAGATAATGACATGAAAGTTTTCACGGCAACTGGGGAAAACAATAATTCAAAGATTAAAAGGTTTACATGGCAATTTCTCACCTAGGAAAATTTTTGAAAAACTGAAGAAGTTTTGAAAAGAAACAGAATCTAAGAGGTTAACCAGTTTTTCCTGCTGGTCCTATAAACATTTATGAAGATATTGTAATTAAAAAAAATTAAAGGAGTAAATGTAAATACGATTTTAGCGGAAGGGTCTGAAACAAAAATTGAAACCGTATATCTGCAAGAGTAGATTTACTGGGCTGATAAGCTTAATAATCAGAGAAGTCACCAATAAGCATACACGGGAAGCTAGTCCACGCATTAATAGACTCGGAAACCGAAATTACGGTGTCAAAAAGGAATTAGTCCTAAATATTTTAATTCAGGGGACTTCCATTATTTACTTGAAAGTTATTGTTGGTCCAGTCGTTAAATGCTCTTAGGTATATATTCCTATAGGTCTTGCGACTGGTGGCTGAGTTAGTGTGGTACAGTCTTGAAATCAGATTGAAAACTCACTGCCAAACGGCAAGGTCCTACAACTATAATTGAAAAACGAAATCCTCATTCATTTTTGTTAAGAATGCCTGTGGTCCAAAGAAATATGTACATCAGAATAAATTAAGGCATGATACTGATAGTGCTAATTCTGTAAATGTTATTTTTAAAGAGGAAAAAGAGTTTGAAGATGTTGAAATGCTACCAAGCGCTACTTTTCGAAATTCCTAACAATATAAAACGTAATCAATTGAATAGTTCTAAAATAAAAACAATTAAAAATCTAATTGTGAAATTTGAGCGTCTTTTTATGAGGTATGTGCAAACAATTTAGGTCAGCGCCTATAAAATAGAGTTTTTACCAAGTGCGATGCGAAAAAAGCTCCATCGTTATAGCACACTCATCACATTTAAAAATAAAGTTTTAAAAATAAAGTAGAGCGCCAAGTTCGGGAAAAAAAATAGATCCATTTGAATCTGAAATTGCCCATTAAATAGTTTGTGAAACCAAACAGGATTCCTCGGTAAGGATGTACACTATCTACCAATAAGTAATTGGACACCTGTGATAAAGAGATCAACACAATTTATTCATGTTCAATAGTTGGTAGAGCCTCCACATGAGGCAATAACAGTCTTTACCCTGCCGGGCATGCTTTCCACAAGAGTTTGGATGATGGACAGTCTTACTTTCTTCCACTCGGCATGGAGAAGACAAGCAAGTTCTTTCACCGATTTTCGGATGGCTGCTACACCCCTTAATTCGGCGATCCAATTCGTCCCAGAGGTTTTCTATTGGATTCAAATCTTGACTTTGGGCAAGCCAGTCCAGTCAATTCACCCTATTGTCAACATACCAGTCTATGGTGGATCTCGCAATATGACATAATAATGATCCAATTATGGAAATAATAATGATCCAACCCATAAAATTGCCAGACCGTAGGAAGCACATTGTTGTCTAGAATAATGGAGTAGGAGTCAACGTGGAGCTTACCATGAATTGGTATCAAGGGTCCAAGTCCATACCACGAGAAACATCCCCAAACCATAATTCTACCTCCATCAAACTTTACTGTAAGCACAATGCATTCTGCCAAAAGGCGTTCTCCGTGCATACGCCACATCCAGACTCTACAATCCGACTGGCAGAAATTGAACTTTGATTCATCACTTCGGAGAACCTGTTTGCACGCATCTACGGTCCAATTTCGGCGTGTCTTACATCACCGCAGACGAGCAGCGCAGGTAGTTTTGTAATCAAAGACTTATGGCGTGACCCTCGGGAGAGTAGTCCATTAATCGAGCAGCAGCGAGGAACTTTACTAATCCTCCTAAACTACAAATTAAGTATGACCACCAGTAGATAATTCACGCCCCCTTTTTTATGTAATTGATTCTGTGCATATTCTTAAATGTGTACGAAATAATTGGTTCAATAATCATAAAAATGGCTAGCTACTATTTTTATTATCCAGATTTTGATTCTTTAAAAAATGCATGTACTGCATCTTTAAGGACTGTGAGAAAGCTTTATGATTTGGAGTGTTCAAACTTGTTAAAATTTGGTTATGGTTTAATTCGTAAAGCTCTGTCGTCAACCTCTTTGGAAAGGAAAAATGTAAATTTAGCCTTAAATCTTTTTAGCACTGATGTTGTTATGCCTTGAATGAGCTTGGGGGAAAACATCATCTTGAAAGCTATGAACAAACATCTCAGTTCATAGATGTGATTTGTACTTGATAAGATAGTGTTAAAGTCAAGACTCCCAACAAAGGCAATAAAATTAATTAACTTTTTTGAAACAGCTAAATAAATGTGTAAGCAAATGGGAAAAGCTTGATTCAAATAATGGAAGACTTTCCAAGGAAACATTTCTTGCCCTTCATCACACAACACAAGCTTTCATCGAAATAGCTGCTTATTGCACCAAGACATTAAAAAAGAAATATATTCTCTTGGGTAAAATTTAAACAGATAAACTGGAATCTCGATTTTGAAAGTATAGAAGTATGGCTGGAGACCAATATCACATTACTGTTAGACAGATTTATGAGACTGAAAGCAAACTAATATTATCCCACGAATTAAAACTTGCCTCTCATAACAAAGACGCTATAACTGTTAATATATTTGATGACAATAATGAGAGTCATGATGATGTAAAATAATTTATATATTTAATTTTCTGCAATATATCTGTTGAATAATCTAATATAGAAAAAATAGAAGATACCTTGCCCATAATATATTTAGCTGATTGCTGTTCTCGTGCTTCTTTAAAAAAACAAAGTGTTTACATTATCACCAAAAAATTAATAATGGATGCTTAACCATTCCTCGTAATTTTAAATCAATAGATGTAAAAGATAAGGATGGCTTATTATATCCTAGTGAAATACTTTTAAATGTTGTAATCCATATGTATATAGTTCAAAAATTAATGAGTGAAAAATATCAGAATAAATTTATTGAAGTTCCTAATCAACGAAATTTGATCATTAATCTAGAGGAAAATATTTTAATAACTAAAGATATGTTACTTTCTTCAGAACTTTGAGTGCATGGCCATGACACATTACCTTTATTTGTTATAATTCTGAGGTCAGCAACTAACAGCTTATTAAGTAATTATTGTAAAGTGAAAAATGATGAAGTGAAATTTAAATATAATATAAATGTTTCTAAGAATAAAAGAAAACTAGGAACTTTTTGTAAAAATTCTTCCACTGATAAAAGAGATTCTAGCAAGAAAATTGATCAATTGGAAGGGGGGGGAGTATCTGTTATTACAGAAGTATAGAAGGGAGAAAAAAAATTTTTTTTTTCTTTCTTTTTTTGAAGGAATAAAGAGAAAATTATTTTTAAAAATCAAATTGAATGTAACTGTAAAATTAAATGTATTTATATTATTAAAGATCGGTAAAATTATAAGCTACGCAGCTTAAGAATATCACAATTTTAGCTGTCATTTTTATTTTGTTAAAAATCATATTTGAAGTGATATTTCTTTTCTATATATATGTATTCTAAATAATTGTTATCTAGTGCATAAAAATAAATGTTGTTTATTAATCACATTTTACGTTTTCTTGCTATGCATTATGTCGAAATAAACAATTGTCTATTAATTTGTCTGTGTCTTCATCTGTTTCATATTTTATAATTTTTTAATTCATTCATATTTATTAACTTAAATATGTTATTCCTTTATACAAGTACAGTTCCCAGATTTGTTATTTTTTAAACAAACATTTTTAGTAAATAATTTTAAAGTAAATTTAAAATCCAATATTTATATAACTCATAAAAAGTGAATGGATAATCTCATTATGTCACTAATCAAATTTTTTTGTTTACAGCAATTTTTATTTTCTATATGTAAATATTATACTATTGGCTAACTTCCTTTTTTCGAGATTAAAACCTCTGAGAACCAAAAAATTTCCATTTCAAAAGAAAAAAAATGTAAACAGCTATTTTACACAAATAAATATTAAATAATTCGTAAATTAGCAATTATTATGCGACTATTTAATAATTCGGAGAATGTGTTTCTAATAACGAAAGTTGTCAAGAAATCATGATGTTCATTATCGAAAATTCTCAGATCGCGATTGCAATTAATTTAAATACCAATTTTATTTTATACAAAGTATTATTTTTTAATTAGTATCTATGCTATTATTTGATAATTTAGAAAATTAGCGAAAATTGTCGAGAGGGCATAACGTTATACATCGCAAGTTACGCGTTATGATAAACTCCATTCTTCTCCGAGCGTCCGCCTAAAAATGATGACTCATTCCAACAGCCGGTAGGCGTTATCTCCCGAAGGTCAAGCTTATGGGCGGCAGCACGACCATGGAAACGAAGCAAATGTGCTTCCTTGCGAATGGTAATAAGGTATTTATCGAAACAACAATCCCAGATGCTTGTTGGAACTCCTGGAATATGTGGGTCATCGGTTTGGTGCGATTTTTCCAATTTTTTGGATGGCCCTCTTCGGTCTCTATTTCTTAGTTTCGTAGGTCTGCTAGTCGAAGCACATTCCGACAATCCTCATTCATATTACCACTCACATTCACGCTTAATCACAAAATCCACTGTCGATTTTCGAATGTTTAACTCATTAGATATGTCCCTTAAAGACCCACCATTTCAATCATATCCAACAATTAGCTTTTCTCAAAATCCAACAGCTACGAATTTCGCCACATCTTGCATACGACAAATGCCAATGATGTCTCCTACACGATATATAAGTTCCGCAATTATGCTCATTTGCATGTGTGTCCAAATACTTATTGGTGATTGATTTCAAGCATTAAATTCCGTCATGAAGGCGTCTGTTTTTCTATGACGAACAAACTGGAGGAACTTTCACGTGACGTAACTGATTTAGCAATTCCTGATGCGAATCTTCCTTTTCAAGTGCATTGTGATGCATCAGAAAATGAAGTAGGAAGTTGTCTAACTCAACAACATTCTAAAGGCCTAATTAAAAGCCGAATACTTTTGTTAGTTGAAAGTTAAACTCAAATCAGAGGAATTGGATCACCATTTAAAAGAAGCATGGGCAATAAGGTGGAACAAAAAAAATCAATTTTTGATTTTTAATTTGTAATAGTGCGGAAAAGTTGCCTTTTGGTGTAGATAAAATAAATTATAAATATGAAAAATATTGGAGTATCTCTTGAGGTGCCTCAAGGACGTTAAAGTTTCAAAAAATTAAAATTTTTCATACATTTTAAAGGTTCTTTACAAAACAATATTTTTTTTTAATTTTTTATTTGTAATAGCACGTAAAAGTTATCTTTTGGTTTAGATAAGATAAATAAAAAATATGAAAAATATAGGAATTCGTCTTGAGGTGCCGCAAGGACGTTTAAATTTCGTAAAAACACTTTTGCAACTTTTTAAGGATTTTTGCGTGCCTCGATTCTGAAATAAAAGGAGTTGTCATATTAATAGAAATATAAAAACAGTTTTACTATTGCATTGCATGGCACTGAGTCATCGCCGGAGCAGTTGTTAGTGAGGTAAGGCAAAGATTTGTCTGCGTTCGGTGACAAGGACAAGCCTAGTTTCAAATCAGTAGCTTTGCCGAGTTCAGTTGAGTTGGCGCCTCCGCTCCGTCTACTGTGTAACTGATTAACGAAACTGACTTTTTAGTTTGTGCGCTTATGTGGTTTGCTGTGAATAAAAATGGCTTAGTCTAAATTAGTGAAGACAAGACAAATGTCGGAGCGTTCTATTTTTGAAAAATTTAGTGATTTGCTTGAAGTTGAACTCCTTACTTACGAATCTATTATGAAGTGCTACAGATATTATTAGGCATAACTTCAAAATTGCTTCAGAGAAGGATACTTCTGTAATTGAAATGTGTGACACTTTAGTTACCATAATAGAACAAATATGGTCATGAGCTTCTATTCCCGTTGCTTCTAGCAAAAGAATTTCACAAATGATAAAAATTTATCAAGCTGAATATAGGAATTTATTAAAGTCTAAAAGCAGAAAATGTTCAGATAAGTTTGATTTCACCCTCATAGAATTTAGACAAAAAGCTAAACGTTTATTTGATACTGCTGACTTGTATAAAAGAAAAAAAAAGTGCCAGTTATGGAACGAAAGTTTCTAAACGATCAAAACTCCAACAGGAAAATGGTTAAAGGTAATACTGATATTGCTACCACAAGCACTTTGAGGAAGAAAGAGTAAGGAACTACAGTGAATAATTAAGAACAAAAAAAAAAATACTATTGTGTCAGAAAAGGTTACTGGTGAGAATGGCAACGCTGAAGAACAACAGTGTTCTTTATAAAAAGAGGTAAATCAACCAGATCCATCAAATAGGTAAGAAGAGATAAAACTGGTGGTTTAATATTAAGTTACAACCTTTATGTACTTATGGTTCCAAACATTTTTTAACCTCATATTTACGCTCTCTCTGACGATCTCAAGAACGTTATAGACTAGATTATTCAAAAAAATGGGTACTTTGCTGATTCAGAAAATATTCTTTTTGTCCATGCTAAGTGGTGAAGGTAAAATTCAAAGAGACGTGTTTTAAAAGCAAGAACAAAAAGTAAAAACAGAGTCAGGAAGTTTAATGCTCCAAAGATAAACTTCGATGCAAAGAATTACATCGACATGATCTCATGGCTTGAAAATGACGTAATTGAACCTCCTTTGTTAAAGCATGTTTTCAATGGCTCTCTGACAGACTTTATACGGAAGGCATCTGAAACTGAACCAAATAGCATAGGGGACTCGGTTATCGACATTTCCCGGCTTCTTTGTCTCATGCAAGCAATGGAAAGAGCTGTGAAACTGGCGGCCGAATCGGCTCAAAATGTCTGTGGTTTAATCGCAAAAGAAGGATACATGAGAGCAAAAATTGACCCACGTGTGAATATGCCAAAATTTAATTAAAAAACAGTTTAATGTAGCAATAAAGTAGAAACAAACATTTTGCAGCTGTAACATTTATAATCATTAAGGATACAGAAGTAAGAAATGCAAAATTTGACATAAAAAATCTTTTTTCTATTATTACACTTTGTAATAAATAATTTTTCCTGTTGTAATGCTTATATATGTATTTAAAATCATCTTTTGTAACATTATAATAACAAAAAATTCATAATTTTTTTTTCAAAATTTATAATTGTTCAATTTTTTTTACAAACTTTAAGCTCTTTTGTAACACGTCGAGATATTGTTGTATTGCAACTAAATTTTTTAAAATTATTTTTGAACATAAAAGCTAATTTTTCCCCATTATTACAAAATTAAAATCTAAAAAAAAGCCCATTTTAAAAATTTCCATCTTTTCAGTTTTTTAACAAATTTCCAGCTCTTTGCAGCACCTCAAGATAATATAATATTGCAACCAAATTTTTAAAAATTGTTTAAAAAAGCAGCTTTTCCTCAATATTACCAAACTAAAATCTAAGAAAAAATTTTTAATGCAATTTTAAAAATTTCCCTTTTTTTAAATTTTTTTACAAATTTCAAGCTTTTTGCGGCACCTTAAGATAATGCAATACTTCAAACAAATTTTTAAAAATTGTTTTTGAACCTAAAAGGTAGCTTTTCCACACATTACCAAAAAAAAGAAGAAAGAAAGAAAGAAAAAATAAGGCCATTTTCGTTACACCCTAATGGGCAATGTTATTTTGGTTGAACAAATTTAATAAATGGATCTATGATGCTAGATCCGAAATTATTTTAGATCATAATCCATTGAAATGCTTGTATAAAGCCACAATAAAAAGGCCTGAACTAACTCGTTGGCATTGCAAAGATGGAATCATAGCCCAGGTGTGCAGCAAAGAGATGGTGATGCTTTATCGAGATTAAATGAAGAATTGTATCTATTGTTTTCTTTTCTTTGTTTTATATAAATATTGTCGAAAAGTATTTTTATGGTGTGTATGCACTTACCATATCTGAATATTCAATTATTTTCCAAGTAATGAGAAATAAGCTGTCATTGAATTTGATTTGCTATTTAATGAACAATATTTGAATGCTGAACTTGTCGTTTCCTTAAGAACAATAGATTTCTTCACTGTGTTTTGTATAATGTGAATAAAGTGTCTTCTGTAATTAGGGAATTAAGCATTTATTTTATGTGGTTTGATCTTGCTACGTTATAATATAAGTTCATTTATAATATTTACCACTGTTCCATTTATGTGTTATAATAAAATCAGCCACAAGGGACTCATTCTACTATTGAATGGGGTGTAGAAGGCGCCGTTATGATCTGGAGAAAAAATTACTTCCCAAGCAGGGAAAAGAACGGGGTGAGAAAGAGGGCAGAATGGAGTTCGGTAGAAAGAAGGGAGCCGCGAGTAAAGATGATATTTTTTTTATCTGTTTATATGTGATATTGTGATGTGTGATATTAGCTAAATATGTAAAAAAAAATAAAATAAACGTGGTACTAAAATCGTCATTCCTTGTCTCCGATCGCAGCTCACAGATTCCCAAAAATGTTATAAATAAAAGAACCCTCACTACATCACCCTTGTAACTGCCGAATGGCTGCAGTTATTTTCATGAGTAGTGTCTAGGTATGGTAAAGTGACTATGCGCAACCGGTTAAACCGATTGCAGCGCCTATAGGTGTAAAATGTGGAGTTAGTGTTATTATCTCTAAAACGGTACAAGGAAAAAAGTGAATTACGAAGCTATAAAGCAATTTCAATTTAGAAAAAAAAAAGACACCTAGTGGACGTAAATACTTAGGACAGAACACTGATGATGATGATGACATCATGTCCGCGTAACCACGGAAAGGGGGTGCAGTAGCTTCTAAGAGTAAAGACCCCTGAGCACCCGAGAGCAGAAGTCTGACTTCTAGCTCATATGAAGATGACACACACACACACACATTCGCTTGCACAAACCCTTTTCACAGGGGGACACATTCACACACCTCACAGACAGAACACAGATGAAGAACAACCATGCCCGAACCGGGATTCGAACCCGGGACGCCCAGATCACGGGGAAGATGCGCTACCCCTATGCCAGGACGCCGGCAGGACAGAGCACTTAAAACAAATATTTATTTGCTAGCGATTTTATGCATAGACATGTGCAAACTTTCTTAGGCAAGAAACAACTAGTTATCACAAGCTAACTTTATTTTCGATGTTCAAATTTCAATTACAATGCATATCTAGAAATTCGCTTGAATTTCACGTTGCACAATGTTTAGCATAGTGTGTGACACATTTGGCATAAACATCCGAAATGTGTCGTTGAAAGTCGTGTAATATTGGTGGAGGGGTCGCATAAACATGCTGATTGCCGCTGTCCCACAGGAAAAAGTTCATTGGAATCAGATCAGGTGAAAGCGGAAGCCACCATACCGATTATTTGCTCTCCAAATTCCTCAACCAAGCAATGCCTCAATGAAGATGCTTTGAGATCAGGCGCACAGTCATATTGGAATCATACGTTCCGGAGCTGAAACAATGATAGGTTCTCAACAAAATCTGGTATTACTTCCAGCAGAAACTCTAAATATCGTGTAGCCGTTAATGTACTATGATAAAAAACTGGACCTATCAGTCTGTTATAGTAACTTTCCTATCAAACATTAATCGAAAAACGTATTTGATGCCGAACACCGGCAGAACGTGTTGAATTTTCAGTGAACAGTAAAGGGTATTCTGTCAAAGAAACATTTCATTCCACGAAAAACATGCTTCATCTGTCCACACTGTATCTGGACTTCTGTGTAGCTCAGGAACCTCTGGCACGCGCCTCAATAAACACTTGGAATATTTTCAAATTCAGAATATTTTTACATATAAACTTTTCAAAATTAATTATGTTGCAGAAAGCTTCTGCATATTGAAAATAAGTCACTAATCAAAGTTGAAAATTTAGAAAATTTGTGTATTTAATATCAATCTAAAAAAATTTCAAGCACATTTAACAATGAACATTATATTGGAATATAAATAATCTTTTATAAAAATTATGATTAATTATACTGTTGTTTTTATGTTAAATTAGGCAGATTACCTCACGTTTGCTCCGGAGAATTAAATACACAAATTTAAAACAAATGAAATGAAGACGATTAATTTTTTGTCATGCATGATTCTAGTTTAGATTTCTTAGGGGTTTATTTTTCCCCTTCTTGTGCAATCATTAGACATACAAATACTTATTCAGTTTTTCTATTTGATTTGCATTGTTCTTTGTATACATATGCCTGGAATATCAGATATTTTCAATATTCCGAGTATTCAAATGATTTTCAGCTTAGTAAATTATTTTTTGAATTTGTTTTCAAAAATTAAATGTAATAATACAAAATATCACCAATTTGGCTCTAAACGTGCTAATGTAAGAAATTTGAATGAATTTCTACCTATGTGAAATGAACTCTTCCTACAGTAACCTGTTTCTTTAGCGACCGCCGTAAACATAGACATTTGTCTGGAAGTGTTCTCGTGGTGGCCACACAGTAATATCGCTCCGCATCCCCGTCCAATAATACCAGACGAGGTGTTGGCGAGTAAGGATGAGCATTTAATTCGTTTAGGATTTTTTCCAAACGCGACTTTTTGAGAGAAAAGAGATTTCATTTACCCTTCTTATGCTGCAGATTAGATATGCGAGGGCGAAAGATAATTACAAGGTGAGAATGATTACATAAAATTTTAGTTTTAAATAATTATTAAGCAAGAATTCGGCGATAACTACCGAAATATTATCACATAAAAATATTTTTTACACCACTTTAGAAGTAAAAAAAAAATTAAGTTATACCAGTTTAGCTGTGTTAATTGTTTCTTACATTTTGCATTTATTTTTAAAGAAATTTTATGCACAATTCTTTGTTTTAATGATGCAAACTTTTATTATTTCATCAAAACTTTAGCTCTAATATTCTGTTTAAAAGCTTGATATAAACGTTTTTTGATTATGCTCTAAAATATCCTTTATTACAAAAAAATTGCAGTCCATTTTCAATATTTAGTCAGTTTTTTTTTTTTTTTTTTTTCCTTTCTCCGTTCAGTACTTGAAAAAAAACTTATATTTTAGAAAGATCAACTATATTGTTGTGAAAGACTTTTTACCTATAATATTAAAATCATCGCTCTATTTAAAGCAAAATAATCTTCTATGTCTAATGCATTCTTCTATTTTAAGTAGAATAAACGTTTACTTTACAATTAACTTAATAATATGTACTTTTACTTACTACTTAACTTTACTTAACTACTATGTACTTTACTTTATGTTACTTTTAAGATAGACATTTTACCTAAAACATTTTTAACGGATTAAATGTAGAAACAAAAATCATTAATTTTATTAGATTAAAAACATGACGTATGAAAATTTACCCCAAATAATGATACAGCTCTTATGTTCTTTTACTCCACAACTATTTTTTTCCCTTTGTAGCAAATAAAGCTTACGGCCTTAAATCAACTAAGATGGCGAATTTAAATTGTTAACATAGTTAAATTAATACCGTTAATAAGATAGAAAAATATGTTAGTCGCCGAAGGCGATTAGTTTTTTATATAACCAAAGCAATATAAAAAAAAAATATTCCTGGTTCTTACTGTTCATTCTCAGGTTCGAAAACTGCGCTTTTGCACGTGCGTTTATATAGTTAAAATAGGGATGAAAGAAAAGATGCAAGGACGAGACATTTAGATTTGACAATAAGGTGGTCTCAGAATACACGCGGATTTAGGAGGCGTAAAAACTGCGGATGACTCGTGATACTGCCGGAAATTAATACTAATTCACAAAAAAATAAGTTAGAACATTTTTTATTTACTGTAAAGGGCTGCTTACACATTAAATTATGATTAATAAATGGAAGATTTCTGTTCTTAAAATCTAATAATTAACTTTTTTACAAAATACTAATAATTTTTTATGTTAAAATACTTATTTTTTAACTAAATTCTTTGGCATCATTTTGAGATGAATAATAGCAGATAATCACATTAGTCACCTCAAATCACATCACCTGAATTAGCCATATAAGTATTTAATACGAAATTTTGAGTTAAAATAAGACAGCACGGGCAGAAAAGGACACGACATTCACATAAACGTGGCGTAAAAAAAAATTGAAAGAATAAAAATCTAATATGGCGGAAATCCACGTCAAAAAAGTTACGAATTCCAGATACACGCTCATCTTTCCGCGTCTCAGCCCTTAGTGAGGTAGAATCGTCGAAAAGAGTTAGTCGTTGAATACTGAATAGAACAATACAGTAATTTTTCTTCCAATCCGGAAAAAAAAAAAAAAAATGCAAAGTTTCCTTTTCCCGTCCACTCTCTGGTGTCTGAAAATAGAAATATACCACCCGTCAATTTACATCTAAATCTGCCCATTAAGAATGAGGTTTCTTTATCCTTTCTCAACATGATCAAATAAGCAGCCTGAAATTTATAAATTTAATAAGAGACGTAAGTATCACTTTATCTCTTTGGTTGACAAATACCATGTTTCCCCTGCCCCTTCGAAATAGTTAAAGTGATTTAGAGACTTTCTTTTATTTTAAAGACAGACAAGTTCGCTTATCCATCGGCTTTACAATAGAAAGATGCAGGTGCAAAAAAATCATGCAGTTTCGCCATTTTTTACGCTGAGAAGGATCCGGGTTTTGCCACTTCTCGCAAATAGGATATCTTAATCACTGCTAGCATAGAAAATACGAGAGTTTACTGTGATAAAGATGGGATTGTGTTTCAACATCCTGGTAAAGGGGTCATATTGCCTCATGAGTAAGGGGGTTCATTTAGTCCGCTTAGCAACTCACGTAATGTTTAATAAATCATAAAAGGTTGGCTTATTCGTAAATACCTTTTTTTACACATCAAACTGTTCTAATTTTCAAACCTTGTTTTTCAAATGGTAGACTTTTGCGCTCCTTCCCTCACTCTGTGTAACTGGCGGAGACCAATCTTGCCACCTTCCTTGATATTCTAAATAGTACTAAGAAATAATCGGAAACAAACCGCTAAATACATTCTGGGGTAATATGCAAAAATTTGTCATCATTTCAATATTATTCTCTTCAAATCAATTCACCGTTCTGATTAGAAGCCGAAACGCGTTCTCAATTCCCTCGTAAACTCCGGAGTAACGAAGAATGCATCGAGGTCGTTATTAATCTTCCAATTCTATGATGCTGTTTAGTAAATGAATTAATTTGGGGGAAAATGCTTTGTTTAATAAGCCTTGAATAGTATGATTATGCGCTGACAAAAATAAATAAATATTAACACGTTTTCTATCCCATTAAATCAATTTAAATTGCAAAAAAATGACAGCGTTTTCAAAATTCTTTCTCAGGTCTTAAATGTGACTGAAAAATATCACAACTGAATAAGGAAATTGATCTTCTTAAAAATACATAGGCGCTAGCAAGAAACTTTTATTAAATGAAAAGCAAGTTATACATTAATGATATCAAAATTATTTGGACAAGAAAAAGTAGGTTATTTGTCTTTACAAAAAATCGTGCAGCAACTAAATAAGCAATACTACAAGTTCTTCGTAAAAAAGACGAAGCAGCAAACAACAAAAGATAAGAAATCTTCCAACTAGGGTGAAAACCTAATTAATGTTATAATGCCGGAAATTTCTATTGACTTCGGTGGCAAATTGCCAATGTTTTACTTTTTATCTATCCCTTTAATATTGAAATTGGCTTCAATTTTTGGCAATTTTCTTTCTTTTTTAGGAGTTTTATTACAGCCCCCTCAATTAATATTACGTAATTATTTCCAATGTCGGTCTTTATTGTACTACACAAGACACAGGATGATGCATTTTGTACCATTTACTAGGCAAGGCAAAGTATGGTGCATTTGGTTAAAGTTGAGCATTTCCTTTCGTATTATATAATTTCCTCTCACTTTTGGGGGCTTTTACTAATAAAGAAACATTTTCAAAGCCAGTAAAATATGGAATTAAAAGTATAGACGAAACATTAAAATCTTTACTTTGAAGGAGGAAAAAAAAAAAAAAAATTAACAGCTCCAGCAACTTACGCCCAAAACCAAGCAATATTACTAGGCCTTACTTGAAAATTGATAAATCGAGATAATTTATCGCAAAAAGACAGTACAGCCACTCTACACTGAGCATCTGGGAAGAGCATCTTTAATAAGATTTATTAAAAAAATTATACGACTTAAACACACCATTATAAGTTTGGTAAAAAAAAAAAAATTCGTCTTCAAGCATATATACCTGCTAATTATTTTCGTTATCTCTTTAATTTCAATGCTTTGCGAAAGGCCCCGTTCAACTAAGAACGCTGCTAAGGCACAAATGGTATACTATATTAGATAGCCGATATTTTTTAGTTTAAAATAATCATCTTTCCAACAACAATGAGAAATTAGAAAAACCCACATTAACGCTGAAAGATTGGAAAGGTTTTTAATAAGCTTGTTCACATTCTTAAGTTACAATTTCCAAAGAGCTGGTCACTTTGGTAATGGAAAAGTAATTAATATTTCCTGGTGAAGATGGAAATCATCATCATTATAATCATGGTCAAATAGAGGATTGTGCATATGCCAAAGATTTCATCATATTTCAATTAATTGATGATAGATAAAAATCGAAATTTAAATATATTATATATACATATCAAAACAA
Source organism: Argiope aurantia (assembly GCA_026543865.1). NCBI lineage: Eukaryota > Metazoa > Arthropoda > Arachnida > Araneae > Araneidae > Argiope > Argiope aurantia. The sequence continues at coordinate 1,083,111 of JAPMOR010005351.1, forward strand.
ATTTTGCACGCCCATTTCCCAAATCTTTCGAAAGATGGAAGTATTACACTTAAGGGTTAATTGTGACGCCTTTAATATAAAAACATAACCATGGCCTGAATCTTCTCTTAGGACTTAGAATAGGTTCCTTTTGAGAAAACGCACCTAGGGTGCGCAGTGAGAAATTGTTGCAAAAATTAAGTACTTGTAAGCACATTTGTACACATAAACATATGTAAACCTGCGTATTTTCTCAGCATATGATATTTTGTGTTTTATAATAATGCTTATTCTATAATGAAATTTTTAAGAAATTAATTTTTAATATAAATGTTTTAAATTTTAATATTTATTTCTGTATCTGAACAATATTTGCACATCTTCTATTTTAAAATTAATTATGTCTTTGGTTTTTGACAAAAACAAAAAGATTATAAAAATGTAAAACTATCAATACCAAAAAATTAAGTCAGCTTTAATCAAACTGTGTTTTTTTCTTTCATTTTTAATATTTCTTAAATTTAACAAACTACCAGTTTATTTAGAAAGATACATCATTTCTGAAAATGTCAGCATTTATGTGGAAACTTAGCATGATCAAGCAGTTTGTAATTGATTGTTATATATATAATAACAAATAAGATACAACATAACTGGGATGGAAAGTAGTAACTTCCCTCAGTACTAACTTGCTATATTTAGCTTTACAAGACTACAGCTAAAATTTGTAAGAACTAAAAATTCCAGAATGCTACCATCAAAAACTGGCATGAAATTGACGATAGTAGAACGCCATGTTCTAAATGAATTTCTTAAATCATTTTTTTTTAATAGAAAAGAACAGCAGTGCTGAGAAAAGAGCAGACTACAAATATATATATATATATATAATCGCTTCTTACTTCTGAATTTTAATGAAGACATTTTTTCAAACGTTTTTTCCGAAAATTTAATAAAAACCTGCTTTTTAACTGTATATATATA
>JAPMOR010005351.1:1084173-1108124 GCA_026543865.1 Argiope aurantia
TATATATATATATATATATATATATATATATATATATATATATTATTACGAAGTGGTAAAACGTATCCCTGACATGCGAATTTAGCGACAAAAGTTGGCGACCTTGGCGACGAAAGGAATTTTCTGGAAGAATCCAGATGGTCTGAACATTATATCACCGAGACCAGTTTTTCCTTGAAGTTTGGAGAAAGTTCTGGAACTTTCCCAAGATTATACCACTTCCTGTCAGTAACAACTCTTCCTGAGGAAAGACTATAAAAAAAAAAAGCAAGCACTCAAGACCGGGGGGATTGGAGTATTAGACAGCAAGCAAGCTGCTAAACTAGCGAATAAATGCGCTGCATTATTACGATTGATTGGCGATATTTGTAGGAAAATTTTGTAACATTTGGTGTCAGAAGTGGGATTAATTGGATTTTCCTGTGTATGCCTTGGACCAGAGGAATGGATGAAAAATTCGAAGAGCTACTTGCCATGATGGCAGATATGAAGAAAGGACATGAGGAGATGAAAGTAGGATTAGAAAAGAAATTAGAAGCTGGACAGGACGAAATGAGGAAAGGCAAAAAGGAATTGAAGAATCAAGATTCAGATGCATGTCGAGAGTCAAGTCAAGGGAATTAAGGATCATGTTAACAGTTGCATAGAGAAAACAGAAGAAGACGTCCAGAGTGTCGACAGGGAGATTGGAGAAGTGAGGGACGAGGCTCGAGACAATATCGACGCAGTTCAGGAGAGTGTCGGAAATCTCAAAAAGAGATTTAGTGAACTCGAGGACAGATTAAACAACTTCCAACCAAGTCCAGAATTCTTGTATACCAAACCTATAGTCAAACCATTGACATTTGATGGAACAGACATCATGGATTGTTTTTAAAATCCAATTTGATGTCAGTTCTACAAACGAATGGACAGATATTGTAAAAGCCAACCAACTTGTAGCATCCCTCCGGGGATCAGCGGCGAAGGTTCTTCAAGGAATTCCATCTGAAAAGCTGATGGACCTAATGACAATTGAAAAAGCCCTGGAATCCAGATTTGGGGACAGCATTTAACCCAATTTTACAGAACAGAGCTGAAGACAAGACGACAGAATGCAGGAGAAAGCCTTTAAGTTTTGGCCGCGGATGTGGAGCGATTAATGAGCCTGGCTTACGCCGAATGCCCTCTGGATGTTCGGGAAAGCCTAGCAGTGCAGTATTTCGCCGATGTCATCAGAGACGAAGACACGCAGCCTGCAACGAGTCTAATGGATGAAAAAGATCTCAAATCAGCTCTAGCTTATAGCATGAAGTATGAGGCTGCAAAAACTGCTTCCCGGAGTCCCAGACATGTCAGACCGATTGAGATTAAGAATGATACCATCGGAAAAAGTGATGACAAATTTGAATCACTCTGCAATATGCTGGAAAAATCATTGAAAAGCCGTGATGGTGAAAAGAACATTCCTCGCCGAAACCCGAATGTGACTTGCTGGAGGTGCAACAAGAAGGGGCACTTACAGAGAGAGTGCTCGGTGGTTGTTTCCAAACCAGGAAAACTAACTCATGGCCGCCTGCGGGGTGAAGGCTGCCTTTTCTGAATGAAGCCCCTGAAGAAGGACTGAGAGTTTCCGTTTAATTGAAATAAAAATGGACTCAGCTTAGAAGGACTTATTTGCGGACCCAGTGTATGATGTTGGTAGATAAGGGAGCAAATGTCACTTTTAAGAACAGACTTGGCCCAGAAACTAAAAGAACAATTTTATTATACGGCTCCTAATATTTCTTTAAACACTGCTAAAGGTGAAAATGCGAAAATACATGGCAAATTAAATGCATCCACTGAATTGGGATCAAGAAAATTTCCTCATAAGATTTACATAGCTGACATCACCGATCCCTGAACTATAAGTCTGGATTTCCTTCAAAAATTTAACTTTACTGTACACGTTAAGAGAAACGAGATACGGACAGCAGGGGAAGAAAATCCTTTGTTTTCAGCCGATGTACAGAATTAAAAGTCATGGCCAAGGAGAGAACTTTAATACCGCCAAGATCTGAATGTCTTATTCAGGGGGTTCCTGAAGTTTCTGCACAGTTCAGATACGCCGTAACGGACTTTCCTAGTCAAGTCTGCCAAAAAGGTGTGCTGGTGGTGGCCTTACTAGTTGAGTTGAAAACGAAAGCCATCCCCGTTCGAGTATTTAATATGAGCAATAAACCCAAGATCGTGAACAAAGGAACTGTTATTGCGTCGTGTGACCCGGTGATGGATATCGCCGCTCGTCCTTAAGAGTTTTCTGGAGCACATCCTCCGACAATTTTGGAGAATCTTGAAGGACTTGATGAACAGAAACAGAGAGATATAAAAAAATTACTTAATGAATTTCAAAGCTTGTTTTCGACCTGTGACTTTGATGTTGGCCGGCGCAATATGGCACAACATAGAATCGATACAGGTGACCATCCACCAATCAAACAACACCCCAGACGATTGCCCCTTGCAAAGAAGGAAGAAACAGAGAAACTAATTAAAAAAATGGTTGACAACGAAATAATTAAGGAAACGTCTAGCCCTTGGGCTTCGCCTATTGTTCTTGTTAAAAAGAAAGACGGATCGACAAGATTCTGTGTAGACTACAGGAAATTGAACAATTACTAAAAAGGACAGTTATACTCTACCGCGAATAGACGATACATGGATGCTTTGAACGGAAGCCAATGGTTCACGACGCTGGATTTGAAAATTGGATACTGGCAAGTAGAGATCCTGCCTAAAGATAGAGAAAAGACAGCCTTTACCACCGGGAAAGGCCTTTGGGAATTCAAGGTAATGCCTTTCGGACTTTGTAATGCTCCTGCAACATTCGAAAGACTAATGTAGACAGTATTACGTGGACTATCACCTGAAGCCTGTTTAGTTTATTTAGATGACATCATAGTAGCAGGACGGTCATTTGAGGAACATTTGAATAATATTCTGAAAGTATTCCAGAGACCACAGAAAGCCAACCTTAAGTTAAGCTCTAAGAAATGCCGATTCTTCCAAAAGCAGGTAGTTTACCTCGGACATGTTATTTCAGCAGAGGGAGTTAAAACCGATCCAGAGGGGAAAAAAAGGAAGTAGTCGATTGGCCTCGTCCAGAGACAGTGCATGACCTTCGAAGTTTCCTTGGGCTGTGTACTCATTATCGACGTTTTGCAAAAAATTCTACAATAGCAAGACCTTTACATAAATTAACTGAAGCTAAATCTAAATATAATTGGACAGAAGAATGAAATAAATCTTTCCACAGTTTAAAACAGGCTTTGACAACTTCCCCAGTCTTGACCTACCCTCGGACTGACAAAGATTTCCTATTGGATACGGATGCTAGTAAGGAAGGAATAGGGGCCGTGCTATCCCAGAAGATTGGAAATGAAGAACGTGTCATCGCTTACTTCAGCAAGAGCTTGGGTAAGCCAGAAAGAAATTATTGCGTCACACGTAAAGAATTACTAGCCATTGTAAAGTCCATAGAGCATTTCCATCACTATCTCTATGGACGGAAATTTCTTCTCCGGATTGATCATGCTTCCTTGAGATGGCTTTTAAATTTTAAAGAACCTGAAGGTCAGATACCTCACTGGATTCAAAGACTTCAGGAGTATAAATTCGAGATCCAGCATCGCAAAGGGATCCCTCACGGAAACGCAGATGCTCTCTCTTGAAGATCCTGTAGGAAAAGCTGCAAACATTGCAAGAATGAGGGAGAAAAGTCCGGAATGGAAACGGATATTTCCGTGAAAGTTTTAACAAAAACAACGGTGGATCCCTGGTCTTCAAGTGAGATACAAAAAGCACAGATGGAAGATCCCGCTATTAAGCCGATTTTGGAGAAGAAACTAAATTCGGCGGATCGACCATCTTGGCAAGAAATCGCTCCGGAAAGTCCGGCAACGAAACGATACTGGGCTCTTTGGGACTCCTTACATCTGAAAGACAATGCTTTATACCGCAAGTGGGTGAGTGATGATGATGGAACTTCCTGCCGATGGAAATTAATTCTCCCAAAGAGTAGAATTCCAGACGTTCTGAGAGAGACTCATGACAGCCCAAGTGGAAAGCATTTTGGAGCCATGAAAACCTTGAGTAAGACAAAAGAACTTCGGGATCTTTTGTCTTACTCAAGGTTTATTGGGATCGGGTTACTTCGGGACTTATTGGGATCGACTTCGCGCTGACATTGAAAAATGGTGCAATGTATGCCATGCTTGAGGAGGCCGAAAAGGACCTAAAACAAGAACGAAGGGTCGTTTGCAACTCTATAATGTGGAAGCACCATTTGAAAGAATAGCTATGGATATCCTAGGGCCTTTTCCTGTAACGACAGAGGGCAATAAGTACGTTCTAGTCTTAATGGACTTTTTTACCAAGTGGCCCGAAGCAATTCCCATTCCAGATCAGGAGGCCTCGACGGTAGCTGGAGAATTAGTTCGAAGCTGGATCTCATGTTATGGCGTGCCTGTGATTTTGCATTCTGATCAAGGAACAAATTTTAATTCCGCGCTCTTTACTGAACTTTGTAAACTTTTGGGGATTGAGAAGACTCGAACGACAGCGTTGCATCTCGAGTCCGATGGAATGGTCGAAAGTTTTAATCGAACAGTTTTAAATAATCTGTCTTTATATGTTTCGAAAAATCAGACTGATTGGGATGTACATCTGCCACTCTTTCTCTTGGGTTATAGAAGCACAGAACATGAGGCGACCAGATTGACCCCAGCAGAAATGCTGGGGTCAATGCTGCGCTGCGATTGCCCTGCGATATTCGCTTTGGACGACCGAATGAAACACCTTCCTCGCCGAATGAATACATGAAAAATTTAGAAGCGCGTTTGGAGAGCATACATACTTTTGCCAGAGAGCGAATTAAACTGGCCAGCGAACGAATAAAAACTCGTTACGACTCCAGAGCGACCGATCACCAATTTAAAGAGGGTGATCTAGTCTGGATGTATAACCCGAAGCGACGGAGGGGTCCGAGTCCGAAGTTACAACAGAACTGGGAAGGACCTTATACTATTGTCAAGAGATTAAACGATGTCGTCTACAGAGTACGGAGGTCGTCGAATGCCACAGTATTACGAAGTGGTAAAATGTATCCCTGACATGCGAATTTGGTGACGAAAGGAATCTTCTAGAAGAATCCAGATGGTCTGAACATTATATCACCGAGACTAGTTTTTCCTTGAAGCTTGGAGAAAGTTCTGGAACTTTCCCAAGATTATACCACTTCCTGTCAGTGACATCACTTCCTGTGGAAAGATTATAAAAAAGGCAAGCACTCAAAACCGGGGGAAGTGGAGTATTAGACAGCAAGCAAGCTGCTGAACTAGCGATTAAATGCGCTGCGTTATTACGATTGATTGGCGATATTTGTAGGAAAATTTAGTAACAATATATTATATATATATATATATATATATTACTGTGTACTTTTATATATAATTCTTACTTTAGCTTTAAAAATTGCAGAAAAATGAGATTATACATTTTAAGAAGAAATGAAAATGCTTTAACAACTTCTAGTTACCATAAATAACGGAAAAAACTCGTAAAGTTAAAAAAGAGTAATTGTCATAACTTATGCCCAAAACTAATTTTTCAAAAATTACTAACTGAAGGGGGGATGCATTCATTCAAATAAAATTTGCATAATAGAAAAGCTATATTTTTAACTCTTAAAATTATGTAAAAATAATTTTTATGCAATGATGCTTTGATGTTGCGTCAACATAGCGTTAAAATTCTGGCTTTATTTTTTAAAGTAAACTACTAAAATTTTGAAATACCCGTTCTTAATGGGCGTCAAATAGTCAAGACATAACTTTCCAACTTTCATGTTCCGAAGTTCAATGGTTCATGCATTGCAATATTAATCAGGTCAAACCTATATATGTAAAGGGAGATTTCATTATGCGGGGGGGGGGAGGGTTCTATAAGAATTTTAAAAAAAGAAAAAGGAGAAATCGTTATAAAATTATAGTATCTAAATCCTAAAAAATAAAATTTTTTGAAAAACTTTTTAAAATTTCGCTAAAAATTTTAAGTACTAGAATTAGCAGGGCTTTCTTTCCACCATGGTAAAAACTAAATTTTGTCGAGATTGGTCTAACAAATGATAATTCTCAAATGAATGGTGTTATTTAAAAAGAACATCGTGAAAGAAAACACGATCATTCATGGATTCAAGTTAAAATCTCATCGTACTTCACTTTACGTGATCGAATAACATAATTACACATCACATTTAATTACATTTCCGTATAGTACATAAAAATCCATCTAATAAGTCTTTCAAGGGATTATTCCAAAACAAAATATGAAACAGAATGATGATCGAATATATATCGTAGTAAAGAGGCTTCACTTCAAGTATTTTTACTGCAGCTCGATGTTGGATATTTCTTTTTGGAGCACCACATTCATCCTACTGTATTTTCGTTTTCCGCTGATCGGATCAATCTGCGTATTCTTCTTTAACAAAACATAAAAGGTTAAACATACGCTTACTAGGCATAACTTAAATTCTTCAACATATCAAAACATTAAAAAAAAATTTGTGTTTGAGAAATTTTTAAAATAAGATTATTCGAACGTTTTTTCGAGCCGCAACAAGAATGGCACAGTACATATTTCGTACTGCCCCTTCCGGATAACTATTCCAGTATTTTAATAAACAGCAATGCATATTGTTGAAGAAAGAGGGAGAGGAAAATAAGTCTCATCAGCGGTGTGTTATCTTAATATGTGTTGGCACTCCTGGATCTATTTCACTCTGGATTCCTTGCCCGAATTCTTCCTTCTTGGTTTGCTTTCTTGATACATAAGATAAACACACCTATACACCTATGATTTCCAATTATCGTATTCAACGTGTGGGGAAAGAAAACGTATAAAATGCTGTCTTTGCACTTCAAGAAAATTGAACACTTTTAAACTGTTCAAAAATTGTTTTCAAATTCAAGCACTTCTCTTAAAGCTTCTAATTCTTTTTGCTTCAATCAAAAGGCAAAAATTATTTGCGATTTTTCTAGAATATGTCTATTAAACTATTTTTTCCCCTTTACACCCCCACTTTGATGCAATAGGTAATTGTCCAGGACACCTGTTTGCAGGACTGCATAGAAATGTCCATTTTAATTTTTCGCAACAAGGATGTTTAGAACATATTATTTTTTTTTCAAAAATCTCATTTTTTAAAGGTATATAGTTGCCACTAAAATGATCTCATTATGCATATATATATTTTTTTTCTTTTGCGATTTTAATGCATCAAAATTTGGAAGTTTATGCTAATAATCCAAATAAAGGAGTTTCAGTTATATTGCCAATACTTAAAACATTTCATTTTCTGTGATGCTTATTATTATATATTAAATTGAAATTACAGTTGTGGTATGGAATAATCGAGTTCAAAATGCAGTTTTCTTCCACTTATCACCTGGAACAAAAGTGTTGTATGTGTGTAGAAAACAAGCGCTAAATAATAACACAGATTACAGAAATTCTCATTTTTAATTCAACAAATATAAACATGCCACATTTACTTCATTTCAGTTCAATGAAATTTTCGTCTCTATATGACATAATAATACAATCCAATATAATGTGCCTGTTTTATAGTCTGAGAAAGGACTGAGTATTTTGATTTCATTTAGTTATGTTTGTTACAAATAAGAGTATTCAAATTAAGTCAATACCAAAAGCTCTTAAAATTGTACAAAATTCTAATATAAGCATTCCTGCCTTAGAAAAAGAAATGTCAGTTTTCTTTTAGTCTAATAAACAACCAAGACTTCAGAAACCGTAAGCACAAAACACAACGAATATCACAATATCTTTGCATAGTTGTCAAACTATATACAGAAAATCTGTTTTAAATAAAACATTGAGACAGTAAAAGAAAAATAAACAAACAAAGGGTCTGATTTAAAAAAAAACAACTTCTAACATTAAAGAATAATACACAATTTCAAAACTTAATATCATTTAAAAATTATTTAATAACAAAGATAAATCACTAATAACGCATATCGTTTGTTACCGGTAAAACAAATAATTAAAAAAAAATTACAAATCTTGAAAAGATATTATTTGAGAAACTGAATATCTTATTTAGTTAAAGAAATAAAAGCACAGTAAACTATTTATAATTAATAACAGTCATTCAACAACAAAAATAAACCCTTCTCAAAAAAGAAAAGGATCAATGAAATGTCTTGAGCATTACAGGACATGGTAAAGATTCTATGATATATAAGATAAGTAGTTCATTACACAGTCAAAGTACAACGAAATTTCTAAAGATTCGGAACCAAAAGATTTTACAGATGAAATTCATGATATTTAAGAATAAATAAATCTTTCTAATATTTTCAAATAAAATACAGTGATTCGCAGGTACCCTTTTTTTAAAATACAAAACGGAATAAGCGGCCATAATAATATATCAACCAAATATATAATTAAAAATATTCTAATGCACAGTATTAAATGCATATCAGTGAGTTCATTCAAAATAGTACTCAAATCAAATGGCAGTTCAATTTCACAGAAGACATTACTAATTATTTTCAAAATTATATGCATATATACATATAAAACTTACTCTGAAGTCTTTTTATTTCATAAAAACCAATAAATTTGCATCTTTTAAAATTATTTTAATAATTGATACCTAAATTAATCATGTCATTAGACTTCAGAATAGATTAATAGCATCATTATAAAACAATTACACACAGTTTTTTTTTTTTTCAAATTTTTCTCAGAAAAAAAAAGGAAGAACTGTTTAAGGAAATTTTCAATAAAGCTTTCCAAAGCTGTAAAACTTTAAAAGGAATGCATTGTACTAAATTATTGATAAATTATTGTAGCACAAAATTGTTAAATAACAAAAAAGCACCAATATACATTAAAATATTGCCATAGGCACACACTTCAGAAAAATAGAAATTTTTAATTTTATGCTAAAATATTTAAATTCTGTAACTTTCATAAAACGACTAATGAAACCAAGAAGAGTGAACAGTTAAACTGGTACAAAAAAATATGCCTACAGTTTATATATTTTAGGAAGTCGCACTTTCACATAAACTAGAAAAGGACAAGAACATTAGTTTGATTTCTTAGATACAGCATACAATTAATTTCTTATGATTTATTAACACCACATTGGATTTTGCTTCACTTGGAAGTATTCTAAAAACATAGGAAGCAAAACATTGCAAATTTACACTGTACAAATTTATGTTCATATTGACAAAAATATGCCCCAGGACAGTTGTACAAAAGGGGTTTATATATACTGTACATGTATTATCACTCCAAATTACACTAGCTTTGTATACATATGAAGGGCAGTAATTTAGAAGCTGCATACTCAAAGAGGGGAATTAATCACAGAAATGCCACTGCCACTCAATGAATAATGTATATCTGACTTACTATTTACAATGCTGATTACACTTTTCACAGTTGTTCCCTTGCATCCTCAAAACCAAAGGTTAAAGATCTTGGTCAACTCACCGAGCTAGGAAAATAAATTACTAACATCTACTCTGCTCATAAAATATACTGATGGCACTTAATTAGTTCTTGGATTCACAGTTTTTACTTCTGCAAAGAAAAAAAAAAGAGCATAATTAATAAATAACAGTAATAAAAAATGGATAAAACAAACACAGATAAAAAAAATTGCAAAAGGTTTTCTCATTTATAACATAAATTAGACTTTATCTTTATTAATATCTAAACAATTTAAAACTCTTAATTACAATATTTAAAAAGATAACAAATAATAATTTGAAACTGATTTTCGAACTAGGAGAGAAAAGTACCGATATATATGAAACTAACAATTACACCTGAGACTTTTAAGACCCATAATAATTTTGAAGAATAAATAACAGTATCAAACAGAATGAATGTTATTTAAAAAGCGCACATTCAGCAAAAAATTTCGCCACTCTTTTCAAGTGAAAGCTACTTGCCTTTAAAAAAAAGGGCTTACGAATTTCGGGAAAGAAAAACACTGTCAGGTGTAAATTACTGTCGAATGATCCTACAACATAATAAATGCTGAAAAACATTAGAATTAGATGTACAGATAGTGGTAAAAATACTAAAACCCATGAAAAAGGCAAGGCCCATTTCAAAGAAGCAGAATGCACAAATCACTCTGCACTCAAGTCTGCCACCTAGTGATTATGAAATATAAAGCAGGGTGCATAGTAAGTAACTGCTGCAAAAATTAAGTACTTTTAAGCACTTTTTAAGCACCTTAGCCCCAAAAATTAAGCACCTTTGTAAAGTGTACATACGTAAACTATGTATTTTCTAAGCATAGTCTTTTTTTTTTTCTATTTTATAATAATGCATAGATTTTATTGAAAAAAATTCTTTGAAAATTTTAAATCATATTTTTATATTTATTTCTGTATTTGCAAAATATCTTCTATTGTAAAATTATGCCTTATTGGATTTGACAAAAGCACAGAAATGATCATAAAAATAAAAAAACCTATTAATAAAAAAATTAAGTCAACTTTTATAAGATTAACAATAAAGATCTGTGAGCTTTTTTTTAACATTTCTTAAAAATAAAATAAAATATCAGACAGATACAACATTTCTGAAAATGTCGATGGTGATGTAGAAGCTCAGCATGACCACAAATTTTGTATTTGATTTTTATATAAGCAATAACAATTAAGATTCAACATGGCTCGGATGGAAAGAGTGAATTTCTCAATGCACTGACATAATCTATTACGTAATTTTATTTGCAATCTTATAAAGATAAGAACTAAAGCATTCCCATGATTATCATCATACGACTCGCAAAACTACCATGAAATTGATGATAGAACAATGCCATGTTCTAAATAAGTTTGTTACATCAATTTTAATAGAAAATAATAGCAGTGTTGCGAAGCCATTGCATTATTTCACTTGGATCGCAACTGCGACGTCACAGCCCTTACGACGAAGAAAAGTTGAAGGAATGTGATGAGGCGATCTGATTGGTCTGTTATTACGTCATTGTATTATATCTGATGTAAAAGACGCTTCTGCGTAGTTCGGTTTTGTGTGGTGTTGCTTGTGTTCATGTTTGTCTCTGTGCTTTGTGTTTAATAAAGTTATTTTAACTTGTATAAAATAAGCATATATATTTCCTATAACCTTGAATAAGATATTTGCAGAACCCTAGGTTATAGTTGTAACAAACAGCATTCACAAATGATCAGACTAAAAGGAGATTTTCTTATCGCCTCTTATTTCTAAAGTGTAGTAAAAGTCTTTTTTGAACGTTTAATGTAACTAAAATTTAATGAAAACCTGCTTTTTAACCTAAAAGAAAAAAATTCTTACTTAAAAAAACTACAGAAGAAATGTTATATATATTTCATGAAGAAATGAAAATGCTTTAACAAGTTCTAGTTTTCATAAATAACGGAAACAAATTACTAAAATAAAAAAAGTCAGCTCTGTAGTTAGAAGCTAAACGGAAATAAATCAGCCCGAGCGTCTTTCCAAAACTTTCTCGCATATTGCCAGGAAATGCCTTGTGTGGCATTGGCGTACAATAGTTACAGAACATTAATAATAGGCGTGATTAAATATTTTTACTGAAACTATCTATAGTGTGATCGTTGGCAAGTGTTTAAGGATTAATCTCTGGCAGGCGGGTTGAAAGTATCCGATAAAGCGAATTTGGTTTTAGACGCATTCTTCCTAATTGATTAAAACAAAAATTTGACTCAAAAGTACACTTGTTGTCACAAAATTACGGACAAAATTTCATATATTTAAGTCACTACATTTTTGAGCTATCGCGTTTACATATTTCTGAACACCAACATGCAATGACCCCTTATTGGATTTAGTTCAAAATTTGGAAAATGTTTATACAATAGATATTAAATCTGTATACCAAATGTTAACTATCTAGCTCCCTTCGTTTTGTAATTATCATGCTAACTTATATTCGAACAGCCAGACAGATAAACTGATTTCCTCTGAACGGATGTTGCTGAAAATTTGATCGAAATCTACAAATTTGATGTGAAGACCATATATCAAATCTCATCCATCTTGCGCAAAATGTTGTCTTGACAAAATGTCTTTGTCACAGACAGGCATTTTTCGAAAATGTGTTTTCGAATTCATGAAGGTATTAAACGTGGAGATTCATTAAAATCTCGAGTACGAATTTTTTGACGATTGCAAGATTTTCACTAAATTTAGTATACGAGAAAGTAAATATGCCAATGGAAGTAAAAGTCTTTCTCCAAACCAGCGCGAGCCAATATATCGCATTGCTTCAAGATTTAACAAATGAAGAATTTTATTCAATGAACATGCCTTAAATTTTTTTAAAGTTTAAATAAAAGCAAAAAAAGCACCCCCCCCCCCCTCTTACTACAATTTTAACAGCTGTAGAATAATATGATTCAACTATTTGAAGAAGCAATATTTTGAATTTCATTATAATAAAAATATTTGATATAAACTGTGTCTAAAATTAATTTCTCACAAATAATTAAAGAAAAAAAAATTACATTCAACCATTTTTTTCCATTATTTGTTTATTTTAACCTTTATTTATTTATATTATTTCTAAACTTTAAAACAGTGTTAAAATAATTTTTATGCGATAAGATGCTTTGATGTTATGATGAAAACACATTAAAATTCTATTTTTTAATTAAGCTTCAAATTAAAAGTTTGAGAATTCCGTTCTTAGTGTGCCTCTAATACCCAAAAAATAACCTCCCAAATTTCATGCTCCTAACTTCAATGGCTTTATACTGGGCGTTGCTCAGGACAAGACAATATATGAAGAGAGATTTCATTCAGAAAAAATTTTCTATAACATTTATAAAAAGAAAAAAAAATCATAATAAAATGATAAAATCTAAATCCCAAAAAAACCTTTTTTTAAAATTTCTTTAAAAATATTTAAGTAACAGATCTAGCAGTTTCTTTTTTTCTTAAACGAAACAAATTTGGCAAGATTAGCCCAACAAATAAAAATGTTCACATAGATGGGGGCATACAAAAAATACCGAGTAAGATATCACGATCATTGAAAATTTATAGTTTCAAGTTAATCATACTGGATTTTACGCGATCGACTAACGTAATTTCATACCGCAATAAATTACAATTCAATACAGTACAGTTGAATACCTGTTGTAGGTCGTTCAAGCAATTGCAGCAAAACGACACATTAATGAGAATGATGACTGAATATAGTGTTTTTAAAACAGCATTTTACATGTTCGTATATATCTTTTTGGCGCATCAAGTCCATCCTGCTATTTTCAGATTTTCCATTGATCGGACCATATCGCATATTCTTCTTTAAAAACATATAAAAGTTTTAATATATACTTACCAGGCAGAACATAAATAAATTCTTCAACATCTAAAACATTAAAAATTGAAATTGGAATGCTTTTCGATTTGCAATAAGTTTGGCATAATACGCATTTCGTACTGCCCCTTTCATATAACTATTCTAGTAATTTACATGGTGCGGCAGAAAACCCGGACAAACCATTTTTAATGTAACTTGATTAAAAATAAATAAATTAACAAAATATAACAAATAAATAATAATAATAGTACACTTTTACTAATAAATAAATTTAATTTGTTTCATATTGGCCGCCTTTTTCAGTGATGCTGAGGCGCAAACGCTTATTGAAATTTTCAGCAATTCGACTCCAGTCTTCTGCTTTTAATCTATCCCATTTCCGCTGAAGCGATTGCTTTAGAGAGTCCTAACTTTTATGTCGTTTAGTGCAAGCTCTAGACTCCAAAATGAATCATACACTGTAATCATGAGATTGAGATTCGGCGAGTATTGTGCCCACTCTTCAAATGATATCACGTCCGGAAAATGCGCCTTGCACCACTCTTCTGTCTTTTGAACCTTGTGAGCAGGTGTGGAGTCTTGTTGAAACTCCCACTTTACATTGCCGAAGTGCATTTTGGTTCACGAAAATACAATAACTTCTAAAATGTCCCGCTGGTACACTTTGATTTATTTTAACGCCCTCATCCACAAAAAAACCAGAGATGTTTTGCCGCTTGCACAAATTTTCCCTAGACCATGACCGACTTTGGATATTTTCAATGTTCAACAATTGCTGGAGTGTCTACAGACTAAATCCTATAGTTCTAGGAGTTATGAGCTTTTGGTCGTTAAAGAGCTTCTCATTAGTGAAAAGGAATCTTTCTCAGCGCTGATTTGCGGCCCGTTTCAAAAGTTTTCGGCGTCTTGGGAGCGGAACGAGTTTGTTTTCTTCAATGAGAAGCTGCATTTTTTTTTTTTTTTTAAATCTTGTAAGGCTTTAGTCCAAGCTCTGATTTTGCCCTGACCGATCCTTTATTCCAAATTTACGAGCGATCCTTCACATGGAAATCAACGAATTTCATTGAACTCGCTTTTTCATAACCTTACGGCTATTGAAAGTGTTCACCATACGTTTTTATTCACTTCCCGGACTTTGACCATAATTGCCAAGCTCTTTGAAACGGTAGATTGTATCAGACACTGTTTGCCGAGGCACATTAAGCAAACGAACGACTTCACACTGTTCGCTCTCCTTGCTTAAACAACTGTAAAATTGCATATATTTAGATTGGCATTGTAAAAAGGCCAAAAACAATGCGTAAACTAAAAGATACATTATAAAATATGTTATAATTGAAGTGGCAGACAAAAAGAAATAAACAAAAATTAAAACGAAATTAACTAACTTCTATTCTATGATGTAATAACTTTGCCCCAGTTTTTGTGCCGCGCCCTGTAATAAATGGCAATGCACATTGTTGAAGAAAAAGCATTTCAACAAAAAGAATCATTAAGCGTTATCTTAATATGTGCAGGAACCCTTGGAATATTTTTTCGAATTCTTCCGTATTGTTGGTTTCCTTAATTGATACATCCGGCAAACAAGCCTTTACGACCATGATTTCGAATTATCATACTTTATCTTGTGGGAAAACAAGACAAAAAGAAAAGCTTTCTTCGCCTCCACGAGAAAACTGAGCCCTTTTTAAGAACCTTTTCTGAAAATTATGCACTTTTAAGGTGCTTAAAAATGGTTTTCAAATTTAAGTACTTTTCATGACGCTACGCACCCTGTAAATTTGCAGTCGTTTAATATCCGTCATAGGTGTAGCAGGGACCTACCGTACTCTTCGGAATACTTAATGATTGACATGTCAAAGTTCGAAAAAGGCTTTGTTAGAATGCAGTGAGCTGGTTGCTCAGTGACGGAAGGATCCAATTATTTGGGGCGTGCAACGAATACTGTATCAGACGTTACGACAGTGTACACAAATACGCTAATGTGGCATCGCGAAAGCACAACTGTGGACGAAAAAAGGGGGGAACTTACTGGGTGGGGTAAAAGGGTGATAACTCGCATTGTGGCTCGAAAGTGCCAGCAATCTTTATCCTAGATAACGTCTGAGATAAATAGTCATTTTTTCCATTTCAGCAAGAAAATACCAGCTATCTTTATCTGAAATAACATCTTAGATAAATAGTCATGTCTTTCATTTCAGCAAAAACTGTCCAAAGAGAGCTTCATGCTTAGAGAAGAATTGCAATTCGTAAACTATTGATAACGTCGAGCCATACTTTTCAGTGACGGCAATGGCGTAAAACACACAGAGACTGGACTCCACAAGAGTGGCAACAAGTCATATGATCTGAAGAATCAACCTTCACATTATTTCAGACAACTGTACGCGTTTATGTGTGGAGAACACCCACAGAAGCATTTGCTCTTGACTGCCTCTTGCCGTCTGAGAAGCATGCAGTGGTTTCCCTAATGATATGGGGCGTGATATTTTGGCGTGGTCTTGGGGCGTTTGTTATTCTGCACAGGAAGGTTACAGCTGCTCACTATGTCAATATTTTGGAGATTCAGTGCATCCTTTTCATCACACTTTATTTCCGGGAGATTGCCCACATTATCAAGACGACAACGCTGTATTTCAATTAACTACAATCGTCCAAAAATGGTTTGAAGAGCCTGAGGTGAAGTAGGACATCTTGCGTGGCTGTTTCAATCTCCTAACTTGAACATTTGTGGGGATATTCGAAGTCAAAATTTCAAGCTCGATTTCCTCCACCATTTACACTTTCGAAATTAAAGACTGCCCTCCAGGAAAATGGCTTCATAATCCATTAACTGTTGTTCATGTCCTCTATGCATCCATCCCAAGTGGCAGACAATCTATAATTAAGTCAAAGGGTGGTCCAACTCCACATTAAAAAAACTTCTATTTCATGAGTGTTCGTATTATTTTGTCCCCATCTGTAAATTGCTGCTGCTAAATTTTGGATGACTTTAAATATGAAAAATAAATTTAGTAACATAACAATCTTAAGACATACATTCATTTGCAATACTTTTAAATTTGATAAGATTTCACAGATTGCAGTATTAAGTTGAAAGAAAATTTCAATTCTTTCAAAATAATAAAAGATTTCCGATAAATTAATCAAAAAGGCGTTAAAAATTAGATTCATACTAGCTCTTACTGCTTGGTGCGCTCAGTATGATTATGCATGTCATTTCTTTCTGCATTAAAATCCGAATCGTTAAATCGGATTGTATGCTAAAGAAGTCCTTCAAGAAAGCTGTTTAACTCGTAGGGGAAGCTCTTAGATGCGATTTTTAGTCGTTCGACAAATAAGCAAAGAAGTATATTCGCCGCCTGCTCACATTATTCTACCTATACTAGGCCTGTGCCAGAAATTTAATTGGCTATTTCAGATTGTTATCGCGTCTAAAACAGAGGATAATTCACTTACGATATCCATTATTTCCTTTTGTTACTTTTGTTTAGTCTATTAAGTATCGTTTGAGACCATCCACCACAAATCCTTTTCAATAAGATCATCATGAGGCTAAATCATAGTCAAACGTTAGGAGGGAAAGTTGCGTATAAAACCTTGTACATATTTGAGCAGCTACCCCCCCCCCACACACACACAACCTGCATTTAAAATGGTTATCTCTGAATGTGTATTCATTGTATTTTAAGGCAATCCATTTGTAATAGGTACTTCATTTGGACCGCAGTGACTTAATAGCAAGTCTCGGCTTCGAGGTAAGAGGGTCCTAGACTCGAAACCCAATTTCACCGAAAATCTTCTGTTTAAATGGGACTATCGCAGGCTAAATCTGTCGAGGTCAAATGTCCTCCCACTGATGGGATATGAAATTTGGAGGGTGGTGGTTAGTTGTACTCGTCATCCGACTACAGTTCAAAATCACGAGGTCCTTCCCAAATAGACCTAGTTGCTTCAAATCATGTTATTGCACCTAAATTGAATAGTTACTTGAATTTGTATAGAAATTTTCTTTCCAGCAATGAAAGAGTTGAGTAATTACCCAAAAGAAAATCTTTGGCAAATAATGGTTTGAAAACAAATTCTTGCAGGGGAATAGAAAATTCGTGTCTAGTTATCCGACTCATTAAAAAAAGTTTTTTTTAAATAATTTTTATAATCAAGTTTTATGTAATACAAGTCGTCTTTAGCGATTAATGCTCATTAAAATTTTCAACTAAATATTTTGTGTAACTTGGTCTCTTAATAATTTCTTCAACAAAATATTTTTAAACTTCAATTCAATAATCATATATCATCATTGCCTTACATCATTCTATGAATTGTAATATGTATTTAATTTTCTGTCAGCTCAAGTAAAATGAGAACTTTACACTGAAGAGGAAGTGGTTAAAATTTAATTAATACAAACACTTTCTGTTGAAACCAAACATTCTTTTAAAAATATAATTACATAAAATCGAATCTTTCAGCAATGAAATATGTCTACTACAGAATTTTTAAAAAAATAATTTATGCAATATTTCCAAGAATTATTCAACAAAAAATTCTCCGATTCATCATAAAATTCAGTTTTACTTTCAAAACGATTTAAATGACGTAAATAATTAATATTTTATTTCAGTCAATAAATGTACTTTAAAAACAATTATACAGACTAAATTTCATACAGCTCTTCGATATTATGAATCATACTCAGTAAAATAATCTTAACTGTCTAACGTTTCAATCTTCTGCGATCAAATTTGACTGAGTTATAAAGCTTTAAATACCATTATTTTATGCGAGTTGACAATTTATTTATTGTAGGCCAATAAGCCACAGGAAAACTCAGGGCGCTGATTCGTCTATCTTCTTTCAGAAAATCAATGGAGTAGTTTAAAATCACGCGTTTTCATAAAATAATAATATTCAAACTATCATAACTCAATCAATTTTAGTCGCAAAAATGTGAAACTTTTTGTATTTGAAATATTAATGCTTAAAAACAATATTTTATTAAACATGGTTCACAAGGCAGATAGAGGATTTGTATAAAAATATAATATTTGTAATTTATCAGAACATTCATTGACTCAAACTGCATAAAATAGTATTTTTCACTTCATTTCAATTAATATTCCTATTACATATATACACCTAAGATTTAGATATTAGCTGTTAGACCCTGATTATAGTGGATATCCTGTATATATTAAACTATGCCTTAAATAAAACTGAATTGTTGAATTAATAATATAGATATATTTAAAAGTAACAAATCTTTCTCTTGCCTTTATTTCTTTTATAAAATTTAAGTTTTATTCATACAAACAAATGAGGAAAATTACACTTTTTTAGGCTTAGTTTACAATAAGAGTTAACTGAATCTTTTCATTAGAGCCTTTGTCAACATAACGTCAAACACGTTGATAAAAGCTAATTTTTCCCATGCACGGGTAACATGCTAGTACAGGTTAAATTTTATTTCTATTTTAAGCGAATAAATTCTTGGGTAATAACTATAAAATGATTTTTTTAATTCTAAGTAGATAAGATTTTTTAAAATTTTAAGTAGAAAAATTATATGTTAAAACACTGGTATCATTGAAAAGATGATTTTTTTTTCAACTTTAAGATGATGTAAAAATCATAATTGTGGTATAATATATTCTGAAGTTATCGAGAACTAACACCAACACAATTCGCTTAACACAATTAAACAAAATCCCAATAAAAAAAATTTTTTTTAATCACCGTCTGACTTGACTATCAAATTTGGCAAATATATACTTTGGAGGATAGAAAAGTGATTTTCGGAGCGATTTTCAAGAAATTGTCTTTTTAATGATGCCAAATTTTTTACCGTATAATTTTTTTTCTATATTTAATAATTTTTTTAAAAATATTTTTAACGTATTTTGGCAACAATATATTTCATTGTTGAAAAGAAACTGAAAACCGATCACACGAATATTTCATCTTGTCTTTTGTTTTGTTGTTATTACGAATATTTCTTTTTTTTTTTTTTTTTTTTTTTTTTTTTGTTGTGAACAATAAGAAGATTAGGTATATTTTTCCATTATGAGTAGCTTTCAATATTAGCTATGCTTGTAATATTTTTTTTAAAATATTTTTTTGTATTTACGAATGAGATGTAACTTCAGAATGAAACAATGTTAGACATTTTTTTAAATGCCTCCATTTTAAAAAATATCGCTGATTTTACCTGCGATATAATTGAAAAAATAAATATTATGTGCATAAAATATAGATAGAAAAACAGAAAAGTGGGCAAGTGCAAAGCACAATGAAGATAAAAACAGTGTAAGACTATTTCTCAAGTATTTATTATGTAAATTAAAAATCGCTAATATACCAAATGTTTCATGAACTATCAACATTAAATAAACGATTATTCTATATTAAAAGAAATACATTAAATACTAAATAATCTTTACACATAATTGCTACTGCATGTGCTACAAACTGGGTTTATTTTGCTTTACTTCATTTCGTATCATTTATTTTCAAATTGTATTTTTTTATTGTTGTTGTTGTTGCTTGCATTAGGAGAAAATGGGAAGCATTTCTTTACGTAAATGATATTTAATATTAGTAACATATGAATTTCATAATGAATTAATGCTAAACAATGGTAGGGATATTTTTATAATTTACGTCTTTTGAACATTCCTTGTGAGAGGCTACTTTGACAGTAATTTTAAAATATAAATGTGATCTAAGAAATCATTTAAATTATTTTTTGTAGATTATAGAATTAACGTTCTGTTAAATATTCTTTCAAATTTAATACAAAATCACAAAAGTTTTAGACTATTTTGAGAAAAAAAAAATTGCAACTGTTACAAAAGTATTATAATGCATTTTTTTTAATTTAACAATATATTAATAGAAAATTATTCATTTCATTTTAATAACACGATTACAACTTTCTATAACGAAAATATACTGAAGATTTAATCAAGATTTCATGTATTATGGTTAAAATTAAATTACAGAAATGAAAATGAATGTTCATTCATATAATTATGAGAAAATAAAACATCTCTTTAAAAATTTCTTTAATGTTACAGCAAGAGTTTCTCCTCAATGCAATAACAGAAGTCTAATTTTATTTCTTTTAATAAAGAAACTTATGTTCTAAATTCAATTGCTGTTGAAATCTTATATTGATTTCGACCGGACTTCTGCAAACTATGGGCTTATTGTGAGATAACCAGACTCTTTCCACAACAAAATGTCTGCAACATGCATACTGTTTTCAAGGGGGGGAAAATTGCTTAAGAACGACCGAATCAAAGGGCACATCCAAGTGTTCCCTTAAAGCCATTTCTAATAAATATAAGTAAATCCTCAAGAGATTTGAATCTACAGTACGGGATCTGCTGTTATGTCAACAGTCCAAGGTGATTATTTAAATAATTCTAATCAAGGGTGGAAGAAAAGCAGGATTATTAAATAGATAAAGTTGGCAACTGCCAAGGAGTCCCCCAGCTCTTGAAAATTTTTAGCAGTTTTAGAAAGTTTAATTTTATACTTCATTTAATAACAGAGCCCATGCAATCAAATTTATTCAAGTCAAAATCAAGTATTCATTAAATTAACTTCGAAACGTTATTCTAGTAATATTCCTAAGTTATTCATTATGCTATTTTATAATTCTAAAAAAATTTTGGAGCTTTTAAGTTTAAAAAAATGTCCCCTCCTTTTACAATATTATTTCGAGTGTATTAAAGAAAGTTGTCTTTTGTTTTTAATATTTTGCTTAATTTCATATTTTAACTGTGCACTTTCTTTATATGTGAAATATTGAAATGGAGTTTTTAGAAAGGGACTTGTAACTGCAATTTTTCAAAATTTCCTATCTAAAACTGCTGCATAAAAATTAAATCAAAATCGATAAAAAATTTGGAAGGAAAAAGGGGCTTTGAGATTTTCTTTACCTCAGAGTCCCTAGAAAATTTAAACGGCCCTAAATTCTTTTGAAACTGGAAATAATTACATTGTTTGAAATATGAAAAAAAAAGCATAGTTAATCAGCAAAATTTTACAATAAAAGTATAGATGAGTACAAAACTATGATGTTGAAGAGTGTATTACAGGAAGTTCTTTCATCATGATAGTTAATGACTTATTTTACCTATAAGAACGATTTTTTTAAAATTAGTTTCTGAAGAATATATACTACATATGTTAATGTAAAAATTATTTTTTAAATTGTTTTATTTTTTAGCAGTAGATTTTGGTTATGGATTAATAAACAGTGCATCTTGAAGAAAATTAAATTTGAATTCAGCTAACATTTCCTACAAATTTTCGCAGATATAAATGAGCAAAGCAAAATATTATAATATATATAATTAATATATATAAGTTAGCAAAATATTAATATACTTCTGTCTTAGTAAGCTGCTTATTTTAAACAAAAGTTATATAATGAACAAATAATTTGTCTTTATCAGAGTACAGACTTTTTTAGGAAATGCAATAACGTTGAAATTAAATCTACGATGATAAACAGAAAAGTTTACATTTGTAATGACGCTTCTGCTCTGGAAGTTGTTTTTTTTTTTTTTAAGCTGATGTAAATTGGAAAATTAACATCCGTAGTTGGAAGCTTTTCTTACTACTTACGGGATTTCAAGAATTGCTTTTTTAACTTTTCCCTCCTTATAAATCATTCCAATACCACTAACCTCATTTAATTGTACTTTAAACTTAAGAAAAAAAAATTTTGAGTGCCTATATTTCAATAACATATATTTCAATGATCAAATTTATTGAATTATACAAACGAATCAAGAAGAAATAAAGTAAAAACTAATGAAACCAACACTCTTTACATAAATATAACGATTCGCATTAAATGAAAGTAATGAATTAACCATCTAAAATCGAGAAGAAATTATTATTGCTTCGAAGTGGAGAGAGTATTTATATGAGAAGAAATACGATTCCGCATTGATTTTTATCATATATTTTTGAATAAATTCATCTTTGTGGAAAGGCAAAGTGGAAAGTATTCAGATTGTATTAAAACTCATGACATTGTATTAAAAACATGTCATTAAGTATTCAAAATTGCGTTAAACATCATGTTAACTCTCGCCAAATCTGACAATTTCAGATAACGTTAAAGATGTTGTAGCCTCTTCTAGAACTGATCCTTATCAATAACACAACCGCATTGTAAAGGAGACCATTAATTGACAGTTTATGACGTACGGAAAAGTCATACAACAATTTCGTTATTTGCACTGGCTGCCATTTTATTTAGGTCTGCCTCTGAATCATATGCTAGTGATCATTAAGGATCAATGACAAATTTTCCAAAATAAATGTTCTCAATCTTAAAGGAAGGAATTTAAAAAACTACAAGGACTTTTTATGAACAATCCTTTTATTACATACAGGGCGAGTAAAATAATTTTAATTAAAAAAAAGCACTTTATAAGTACTTTTTAAGCACCTTTAGAGAAAAAATAAGAATCAAACTTAATGATATATATATACACATTAGTAGTAGCCGCACAGCGTTGCCCGTGGCATAACATCCAAGAGGAAAAATTAGATTTAAACGTAAGTCTACCTCCACACCCGATATGGCATGAGCATGTCATGCAACATCAAACAAACAAAGATATATTTAGAAATCATCAAAAATAACTAAAAAAACATTTTTTATTGCACACATTCAGAAATATTGGTTAAGCTTTGATATACAGTCATTTGGCGCCTTGCGAAGTTGGCAATTTTTCGGTGTCGTTTTTGCTACCATTACGCTATTGCTGCCGTTCGCGTCACATTCGGCCATTTAGCTAAAATGTGTCGATAAATTATTTATTTGGCGAAAATAACTGTACATCAAAGCTGTTCCGAAATATTTAGACTATTAAAAAGGTAGAAATATGATATGTTCATAGACAAAACAATACACTAAAAATATATAGTAGAAAAGCTGTTTAGAAATTTAAAAATATACAAATAAGTCATTGTACCCACTGTTCTACACTTGTTTATCAACTCTGTATAATTTGATATGAAAATAAAATTCATTTTGCTTCATAACATTTCTTTGTAAACAATATTGCTGTTATTCCTACTGGTGCCAAGGCAAAAAGATTTTGTTTGGATGCAACTCTAGAAAGTGCCACATAAAGTTGTAGATGAGAAAAACATTCTTCGCTTAAATCAATTCCAGCAGTGTGAAACGTTTGTCATTGAGCTTTATTAGTAAAATAATTAAAATCGCAATTAAAAATTTTTTTTCTTTATTTTGATATGATTTCAATATACTAAAACCTTCCCCAATAAATGCCCTACAAAATGGTACAAATATCTCCAATGTCAGTTAATTTTGGGGGGCATAATGAGTTTAAAATCATATGCAAGCAAAGAAATGTATCACATATGCATACTGCAGCTCTTGCTATTTGCGCATGTGCAGTTTTATGTTTTCGCACATGCGCAGATAAGTGCAAAGGAGATACTGCTGTTGTACGCATGCGCGAATCATAGTAGGAAAATAATTTAAATC
>JAPMOR010005351.1:1108524-1133917 GCA_026543865.1 Argiope aurantia
AAAAAAATTCCCGCTAACCTCTGAATTCCTTAAATCCGTAAAAACTTTAATTGGTCAGGCATCGCAAAGGAAATATAGCCAATAATCAGGCAGATCTAGAACAGTGAAATGGTTTCCCAATATGAGAAGGAACCTATAAGAAACTGGATAAAACATAAACACTTTCAAGACTCTAACATAAGAGCCATAAAAAAAATAAAGAAAAGCAGTTTCTAAGGATTTTTAATGACGCTATGCACCCTGCAATGGCTTTACAAATCTATAAACAACTTCCCTCCCAAGACATTGTCATGGGAAAAAAGAGAGAATTACAACGATTCTAAATGGATTTAAAGTAATGATCCCCACCCCCACCACCACCACACACACAATGGCGGCCATTTGACAAGAAAAGTTCTGAAAAATGCAAGAATTTGGGCTCGATCTCGATTAGCACCCGAGATTTAAGGATTCTTCTGGAAAATTCAGACCCCATTGGAACATTATAAAAGGAGAAACACTCATACGAAAATTAATTCTCTCTTTGGAGTGTTGATCACGGAGAGAGCTTCCTAACTGTGCCATTTTGAGCGGTATTGTTGTTTCCTAATTAGCGATTTTCTGCTAGTGCTGCAAGTTTCTCTAAGTGTCGATCTTTATGTCCGCTTCGGCTATGGTTTTGCTAAGAATGCTTGGTGTCGTACGTTTTCGTTAACCCATATCCAACATGTTGAGGTCCACACAAAAGAATTTACATAACAGTGTAAGAAGGGTTTAGTAGTGCATAGCGAGCACAAAGTCTCAAATGAAGTTGGCTGTGAACGCCAAACTGACTGCTTTGTTAGCGGAGTTAAAGAAATCTGTGAAATTGGACACGAAGGGATGCGACTTGTATGTGAAGGGAAAAAAACGCTGGCTGAAAAAAAAAATCCCAACACCAAGAAGGACTTGTGCTAGATAAACAAAACTTGGTAGGCATGTTTATACATTTGAAAGATGACATCGATTCAAATTTAGCGCTTCCCACATAAGTGTGGCGATAGTAGCACCACTCAGAATTTACATATCAGGTTTGCTTTAAATGCGTGCTGTAAAGTTTGTAAGCGTTATTTATCTTTGAAATCTGACGTATTGAGTTGATGTTAGCTAAGAATGCCTTTAAGAAGACGAAGAAGCCATTATCAGCAGCTCTCCGAGTTTGAACGAGGTCGTGTAATAGAGCTACGAGAAGGTGGATTTTCTTCCCGCGATATTGCAGAAAGACTTCGCTGGAATGTATCCATTGTGAATGATTGTTGGGAGCAGTGGTCAAGGGATGGTACTGAAGTTCGAGCTGCAGTTGGTACGTACCACAGTGACACAATGAACTTAGAAACCGGTTACTTCAAGGACAGCTCCGAGCCAGGCGTCCTGTAGCGTGCATTTCACTGACTCCAAGTCATTGCCGTTTGCGACGTGATTGGTGTCAAGCCAGAACTCATTGGAGGATGGAGAGGAGATCTGTTGTTTTCTGATGAAAGCATGTTCTGTCTAAGCGCCAGTGATGGTCATGTGTTGGTTAGGAGGAGGCCAAGGGAACACTCCAATCAAACTGTCTGCAGCCTAGACACATTGGACCTATACCTGGAGTCATGGTCTGGGAAGCAATTCCCTATGACAGCAGGAGCACTCTCATGTTATCCCAAACACACTGACTGCAAATTTGAACGCCAGTCTGGTAATTCACCCTGTTGAGCTGCCATTCATGAACAGCATTCAAGGGGAAGTTTTCTAACAGAATAACGCTCACCCTCATATCGCTGTTGTAATGCAACGTGCTCTACAGAGTGTCCACATGTTACCTTGGCCTGTAAGATCACCAGATCTGTTTCCAATTGAGCACGTATGGGATATCATTGGACGACAACTCCAGCAGCATCCACAGACAGCACTGACCGTCCCAGTATTGACAGAACAAGTACAAGACTTCGTCGATACTATTCGAGACGAACGCACATAATTTTGAACAAGAATGATGGGCATAAACATCTGAAATCGGCTCAAATTTATAGCATGAAGAATAAGACTGCGAAACCTGTTGCAAAGACATCGAGACATGCAAGATCAAGAGAGATTGTGTAAAATGTGAGTGAAGAAACAGATGATATATTTGAACATCTTCTCAAACATTGCAAATTATCAAAATCTTGCTGCTAGGAGAAAATGCGATCTTTGACGAAATCTGAACGTAACTTGTTGGTAGTGCAATAAAACGTGGCACGAATAGAGAGAACCAAGAGGACGTGATTACAGGAAAACATACTTACGGTTTTTCTAAATGAAGCCCCTGAAGGACGGAAAGCTTCTGCTCTTTCAGGAAGGACGAAGGAACTCTATTTGAAAGAACTTATTTGAGGTATCCAGGATTTGATGTTAGTGGACATGTATGTTAGGGAGTTTACTCTTAAAAGACTGCGCTTAATAATAATAAAAAAATAAATAAAAAGCAGATACGCAACAATCGAATCGGGATTCAGAAAATTCCAAAACATTTTCTACGTAGCTGATATCGATGGCCCATGTAATCTCAGCCAGGATTATCTTAAAAAATTAAACTTTACTATAGACGTGAAGAAGAATGAAATATAGGCCAAAAAAAAAATCCTTTAACCCTTTAAAGGGCCATTTTTTTCTAGTCATATTATGTTTAAATATTTTTAGGTTTGAAATTAGAATAAGAAAAGGGATTCATTTAGGTTATTAGATAAATTTAATTTGATTAATTAATAATTAAGTAACAAATCAAGACGCATCATTTTGTGCAAGATAAAGAACTGAAGCATCTAAGGTTCTGTCTTTCTAAAAAAATTTGTCAGAACTTATGCCAACCTACATAATTTCATACAAAGATTGATAAATTTGGTGGGAAGCATACTCCCCACGGCCCTAGAAAGGGTTAATTTTATTAAAATCATTCTCCGTATTGGCAAAACAGAAGATTATAATACCAGCGAGAGCGAAAAAGAAGCGCCACTTCCGTACGAGTTCTGAATGTAGACAGTAAGCTCAAGACTTCAGACAAAAGAGTTACGAATCTGATGTGTAAAATAACAATGAATATCGCCACTTGTCCTCAAGAATTTTCTGACGTGCAGTATCTTGCGACGATCTTGGGGAACTTAATGAAGATCAGCAAATAACAGTACGAAAATTATTTAAAGAATTTCAAAATTAGTTTTCCCATTGATAACGTTGATGATAGCTGCTGTAATGCGACGTAAAATTAAGACGTGATGAGACACCAATTACGTAATATCCAAGACATTTTTCTCTTACAAAGAAAAATTTAGCTGAGTGCCTAATTAAAGAAAAGTTGGATAATAGAATAAAAGAGGAATTATCTAGGCTTTAGACTTCGTCTATTCGGTTTTTAAGAAGAAAGATGCATTGACACGACTTTGCGTTGATTACAAAAAAAATAAATGAAATTAGGAAAGAGGAAGATTCCTTTCTACCACAAATAAACGACACAATGGTTATCATGAGCGGAAGCCAATGGTTCTCGACATTAGATTTGAAATCGGGACATTGGTAAGTAGAGATCTGACCGAAAGAGAAAGAAGAGGGCTACCTGGAAAGGATTGCAGCAATTTAAGATGCCTTCTGGATTTTGTAACATCCCTAATCCCAAATAATAAAAACTTCATGGAGACAATATTACATCGAATTTTGTCTGAAGTCTGCTTGGTGTATCTAAATGATATTGTAGTACAAACACTGAAAATAATATCAAAAGGTATTGCAGACTATAAAAAATTAACCTTAAATTAAGCCCGAAAATATGCAGATTCTTCCGAGATTGTTCATCTTGGACACATTATAGCAAAACAAGAAACTAAACCCAATTCTGAAAAAATCATGGCTGTAGCTGGTCTCATTCAGTGACAATAAACCATTTCCGTAGTTTCCTTGGAACTATTTACCATTTCGTAAGAAACTTCTCTTCAATGACAGGACATCTAAATAAATAAAATAATTTTAAATATCTGTTATAGAATTAAAACTGTTGTAAAAATGCTAGAAATATTTCAATAATTTACGCAGCCTTTGGCAACTTTTTTTTGACCAATCCCGATACAAAGATTTAATCTATACGAATGCTAGATAAGTAATGATAGTGTATTTTCCTGCATTATTGAAAACGAAGACTGTGTCATAACTTATTTCAGCAAGAACTTGGGCAAGTCCGAAAGAAATTATCCTGTTCAACGTAAGAAATTACTAGCGAATATTGCATATATCGAACACTTCCATCACTACGGCTATGGACAGAAATTTCTTCTCCAAACTAGATTCCTTGAAACGGCTTTGGAATTTTTAGAAACAGAAAAACCAGATAAATCGAAGGGTTTAAAAATATGATTTCGAAATGTAGTATCGGAAAAGAACGTCTCACAAAATTGTAAATGAAATGGAAACTGATATTTTCGTGAAAATTTTAACTACAGCTACGTATCACTGGTTTTCAAGCGACATCTAAAATCGCATATGGAAGAAACAAATGTTAGGCTATTTTAATTACCGCACCCCTAAACCCGATAAAATCATAACAACTGGAATAAATATATAAATGATCTATGCAAAGCACTATCACTTATTAAATCAGGAGGACATAAAAGCCTATCACCTAAATCTATTCTTTAACGTCATAAATGAAATCTTTAACCCTTTCTATAACAATTCTAAAGAAACAGACTTATTGTAAAAATTAACAGTGAACTAAGAGAAGTGTTTAAACGTAGAAACAAACACAAAAGAGAATAGTAAATTATTAAAAACTTCTAATTCAGAAGCTTGTCAAAAAAGTGAACAAACAAACTCAGCCAAACTAAATTTAAAGAGAAACTCATAGACCTTCAACCAGATGATAATAGAGTCTGGGATATTTTTAAAAGCATGAGGAAGAAACATGCAAAACTCTTTGACCTTAAAGGTCCGAATAGACAATAGAATTAAAGGCCTACGCAAATACAGAAAAAGCTGAAATAATTGCTAATAGTCAAGAAACACAATTCATCCAAAAAATAACAAATATAAAACATACATAAATATAGTACTTGTAGTTTTTGCAATTGCCCAGCCCACATTTGGTCAATTTCAAAAACCACAAATACTCTCACCCCTACTCCCACCTACAGCAACAGACATTATCCAATACATCCGTTCAGTTAACATACACAATTCAACCTGGTAGATATCACAAACAAAATGTTAAGACACCTCCCTTTCATAAGACTTCTGATAATCATCTACATTATCAATAGCATCTCCAAATTAAAATACTTCCCGAATTCTTGGAAAAACCATAGTAGTCGTCTCAACTTTGAAGCCTGGTAAAGACCTAACAGAGACTTCCAGTTACAGGCCTATCTCCTTACTTCCTACCTTAAGTAAAATAACTGAACATACAAATATCTAAATAAAAATAACATTATTATCCGCTATCAATTTGGATTTAACGCTCTGACTGTGTAATTTTTTTATAATCACTATTTAGATGCGATGTTTGTAAATAAGTTCAAATATTTTTCAAACAAAGTGAACTGAAACTATATGTTACACAATAATATGATATAATAAAAATCTGTATTTGTAAATATAAACACACTAAACCGGGAAAAAAAAAAAAAAAACGAGGAATGCAATAGAAAATGGATTGATTGCCAACCCACGGAAATCGCGGGATAAGCAGCTGGCGGGTTAAACCTAAACTATCAAGTACCCACCAATTACTTAGAACTGTAGAATATATCACATCGGGCTTCGAAAACAGATTTAGTAGATTTAGCACCTCTTCGAACTAAAGTCCTGGTTATAAAACAGCAGTAATTGTTCTATTCAATAAGAAATGTAAATTAGCCCTCGTCCCCAATATATTCCATGGTCTCAAGCGAGCAATTACCTAAGCGTAATTTTTGACGCCAAACTAACATGGCAACCAACATAAATTATATGATAGAAATTCCGAGATAATAGAATTATCATTCCCTTAATTGCTTGGAATTCAGAAACGCTCGTAGAAAATAAATTGCTTATCTATAGTGCGATTCTGCGACCTGCCCTAACTGAAGCAAGCCCAGTATGGGCATACGCTACCAAATCCCAATTAATGAAAATTGACAAGAGCCAAAATGATTCTTGAAACAAATCTCCAGAGTCAGGTTGTTTATGAGAAATGAGGCCATTCGAAAAGCCCTCAGTATTCCTGCCCCTCCTCCATCAAAAAATTCATACAGCACCTAGCTGAAAATTCCTTCAGCAACTTATAATTTATTGCAATAATAGAAATAGATATATAACCGACAACACCTAACACTATAACACCAGATTTCCGAAATCAACACCTACACCCTCCAAACCTCTTTAAAATATTTAATTCTATTTAATTAAAAATGACATATTTCATATCCTCTAGTCCCAAAAAATCTCTATACCACACTGGCTCAACCACCACAAAATTCCTGCTCCCCTGTTGGCGAAGATAAAACTATAGCTAATACCAAAGCACGTTCTCTGAAACAAGGAGGAATTTTCAGGAAGTTTCTGAAGTCGTCTCCCCTGCAGTAGCTGAATCGTCACCCCCACCAACCTTCTCCGACCGACCGAAGCTGCAGATTGGATTCAGCCTACCATGCTACAATCTAAAGACAAAAAGTGCACTCTGCGTACATATCAGTCGACTGGAGGCTGTACTCTTTCTCTCATCTCATAAGGATTAATTATCTCTTCAAAATATTGATTACAGAAGGAACTCTCTAGCTGCCCTCTGAAATGTTATTGATTCTTAATTAGCGATTTTCTACGTGCTTGTGTCGTGACTTTTTACAAGTACTGTTCTTCGTGTACACCTCAGCCGTATTTTTCGTGAAATAAAGCGCTGTTTTCCATTATCTAACGTGTCACTATACATACACTGACCAATTTCCGCAAAACATTTTCACCATTAATATTCAAATGCGCATTAATTTCTTGCTTAATACTTCTAGATACTTAAATGAAGAACAATAAAGACACCTGGTATGATCATCTTGAAATAAATAAACCAAAATTTAGTGGGTTCCAAGATCACAATGCAAGTGTCTGTATTGTTAGCAGCCGCACGGTTACTATCAGAACCTAATTTTATATGCGCATTTAGTGAGTGTTCGCTTCACAATCCCATTCATGTATTAGTGGAAAAAAATAATTCAAAAATATTAACCTTACAAGAATTTCTAACCTTACTTCTGATCAATGGAAAATGAAAGAGATACAAATTAACACACCATTATTTTCATTTAAACATATGAATTGAAAATAATGTCCAGTCAAAATACTTTAAATTCAAGTTGCTGTTTAAAGTTACTCGGTTAAAGCCTCAATTCTTAAAATTATTTGATTTTGCTATGCAATGCGATTCTCTATTCTTCTCTGCTTTTTCAAGTAATTTGTTTGCAAATTTCTGCACTTCAGAAACTTTCTCTTCAATTCTAACAGCGTTTTTATTTTAAATTTTAAATCAGTTCATTTATAATGTATTTCCCTTTATTATTCTTTTCATCAATTTGGGACAGTAATTTATGCTTGTCCATGTTTTCATTTCAACATATTTAGAGTGGCCATTTTGTACATATAACCTGTTTTTCGTGATTCGAAAATATTATTTTTCGCTTCATTTCCACAATATACGTTTCTGAACGTTTTACAACATATGCTTCTTTAAAGTTTCTAAACATAAAATTTTATTTAATGAAAGTTCTCTTTCAATTAAGGCCTTCCCAAAGCATACTATTATCAGAATCCTAATTACATCCTACAATACTCAAGGAGTTTTCATGGACCATGGGAAACCTGGAAATAATCCCACTATTTCCAGCATTGTATGAAAGGTTCAATAGACTTTGAAGTATATATATCAAATCAGATAATATATCTGCAAATGTAATATATCTATGCATGAATTACTAAGTAAGCACAGTAAATATCATCCTCAATATTAGTTACTCAACAACAACTTTTTCTATATATTCTTTTATAATATGAATTCATTATAAACGTGTTTAAAAAAAACTAGTTACTACCCCTTTAATACTTAATGCTATGACAAAACAGGGGGGGGGGGGATTTCTGCTGTTTGAATTCCCCTGTTATTTCCAGGTTTTATTATTTTTTTAATTTACTTTTTTCGGGAGTATCTAAAATCTTCAGAATGATCTCCCCCCCCCCCTCTCTTATGTACTGCACAATAATTCTTAATAGTGTGCAAAAAATAGTATTTAACTCTTTCTTAAGAAAATCAATGAAAAAAATTAATGTTTAGAAAACAAAATAATAATAATTTTCAACCATTAGATTTCAGATAAGAATAAATTTTGTAATCATTTGCCCAATTTTTGCAAACACACTAAATATATACAAAATACTAGAAGATGTGTGCTCGTCCAGACTTGCTGTACTGAGAGCTGATTAGTCAAATTTCTTTCTCATAGATATAACACAAACTCGCAAGCATATTGGCAAAGTACTTAATCTATTTCTTTTAGTGTAATCTTCTCTATTTATACTGTTTACCAAACCCAAATCAAACTGAATAATACCATATATGATAACAGAAAAATTGTCATTTACTAAAACAAAATAAGCAGCTACAAGAAAATATTGACAATATCAGTATGCACTTTTAAATTAAAAGAAGGTGGCATTGCATGAAATAAATGAAAATTATTCAGAGAAGGAAAATTGCATTAACTTATAGCTCGCCAAACATACTAAAAAAATCTCCTTCACATGGACAGAATGATTAACCAATTTATATTATACATACATTTACATTAAAATGTTAAAAAAAGATGGAATGAAGGAAATCTGTAAATTTCTATCAGTTTCATATACTCTCTATTTTCAGATACGGAAAACCTCCGCGCTAATCCCAATGCTCTAGAAGGCGTTGATTTTTATCTAATTAGGGATGAGATGAAGATATTTACAGTCTATTGAGCAGTATAATAAATTTTGCTTATCAATGGAATTGGAAAGAGAAGCAACCTCGGATAAATCACAAAAATTAACTAGCCAAATTAAAAATAAATACAGGTTTCGAACTAAAACAGAGCGGATCAAAATGACAACGGGAGAAGAAAATTGCAGAAAACTCATATAAATGAACAAAAGAAAGGCGTGGAAAAGAAATATGAAAATGTGCTAATATTATTCCTTCACCAAAAAGTAGTGGTCTCGGGTTTCTGAAACGACCTATATATCAAATTGTATAAGGAAAGTGTTAATATTTCTTTTTTTTGTTTCCTCTCAATATTTTGAGAAAATGAGACATAATCAAAAAACATATATTAGTACAATATATCAAATAACAAATTTCGATTTAACATGTTTAGTATTATTTTATTCAGAAGAGTTTCACTTAATATCGGAGGCTTTTTAAAGATATGTTGAATAATAAAAAAGAAAAACTTTAACAATAGCGTTCGTGCGATACTTTGAAGAACACATAATCAACAAACATTTATATTATTTTCTAATATTCAGAAAAACAAAGCATACACACGAAATAAAAATATGCTTAAGAAAATATAAGCAATACGCAAAACACTTCCACATTCAATAAAAAGTTCGGGGAGAAATAAAAAAATTTAATTAATTCTAGTATCTAGCACATGCAATTACAATAAATTAGTCCTAGATTATAATGTTGGGCAATATTTTACATGTAGTTTAAAATAACTCTGGAAATTATCAAAGCAAAATTCATACTTTCGTAACTCGTCGTCCCATCAATTTGACGTATGAAAAAGAAGCTAAATCGGTCTCCTGAAACTTACACACATAGACCAAATTTGATAGAAATCTACAAATTTGCTGGAAAGTTAACATACATAATTTCATCCATCTAGCTTAAAGTGTATCTAAGGTTACATATTTACAGGCAGACCAATATAATTAAAAGGTGAGACTCATGAAGGTGTTTTTCGAACTAGGGAATGATGATTCGTCAAAATCTCGGAAATAATTTTTGTTGTTTCTCATCCCAGCTGGTATAGCTGCGCTATACCATTTCCATGAAATCAAACATCTCTAAAAGGTCCAAAAACAATAGCGGATCCCTTAAAATCTCAAAAATCGTAAAATTTAAGAACATTTAAGAATATGATTGGGGAAGGCTTGATCTACCTTGCACCAAGGACATTCAGCAAAGATCATCCGTTCGTGTTGGAAGGGATTTGGTGTGTCCACTCAAAAAGCGAGAGAGAGAGTCGTTTGCTGTTTTCTAGAGATATTCAGCCGATGACACCAACCGGAACTCTAACCAAAATGCCAAGGGTGAGCAGGTGAGACTCTCCAAAGTGCAATCGACTCCATCTTTTTGAAAGAGGAGATTTCAAAATAAGTTAGTGTTGCATCACCATGAAATATGTCAGCTGAGGCAGTCTTAGCTAAGTTATCCGCTATCTTATTACCATTTAAAACAAAATGTGAGGGGACCCACTGAAAGTGTATAGAGTGTTCAGCGGAGAGCCTGGCAATAAGGTCCAAGATTTTCATACTAATATTGTCTCCCACTATCGTCCAATGAGAAAGGTCATGTAATAATTTTTTTAACGATAACAATGATTTTTCTTTGTATACTTCTACATGAAAAAATTTAGAAAATTGTTGTTACTTACTAAAAAACTTTAATAGGATCATTAGAGCAGAAAATAAAAGCATTATTGTTAGTTGGGCCTTTCATGCATTGCATTTTTCCACAGAACGAACAAACAAAACTATTTTCGTCAATATGCCATTATTATATGTTTTGCAACTTGACGTTCTGAAAAAAATATTAAGGAAGTTATTATCTACGCAATAAATTAATTATGGTGATTAATTTTTTTTATTTTTTTTCATTGCAAGTCAGAATGTTAACTCTTTGGGTACACTTTTTTTTTTTTTTCATTTGGAGCACAATTTTGGGGGCATTTAAAAGTGGTAGGTTTTATGCAAAAATTCATTTATGTCATATTATTTATTATATGGAGATAAATTTGAGTATTTAGTATTTCAAAGGGAAAAAAAAATTGAAACCTAAATTCAAAAAATGCATTACGTTCTGATACGTCAAATGTACCTAAAGGGATAATAAAACCAACTTTATTGTTTCTAAATTATTTTAACTAACAGCATGAATGCTAATCGGAGCTTCAATCGCGATCCGATCTAAAAACAATGAAACAACTAAGATTTTGGGATTTTCATGATAATATGTAAGAAATCGCTATAAAAGAGTTAATATTTTTTTAAACAAGATAAAGTGTATAACAAAGAATATAAGACAAGTAACGAACTATGTAGTTTCAAAATCAGTCAGTAAAAGCAGAATCCATCATAAACAAGGTGCACATACTGAAGAATTGAAGCTGGTCATCCACCAGCCCTATTCCTAAATACCTAAACAGTTTTGTATTGAAATATATCTCTCGCTAGCGAGGCTTTGATACAAGAATGTCGTTATTTTGTAATTGATTGTTACTATTCTTTTTCTAGGTAATGTAAGAAATTCGAAAACGATTTTCTTTTTTTATCTCTTAACACACGCAAAAAAAAAAAAAAAAAATCCGGTCCGTCGAAATTTAAATATACATATCTTGTCGCCAGGCATGTGCGCAAAAATGACGATAGCCAATTGTCAATTAATTACGAAAATAATTATTAATTTTTTTTAAAAAATGGAATTACCTGAACATTCCCTGTTACCTGGTCGGCTGGTCTCCCTTCTATAAATTAACTGACAGAATACATATTCGCGAAATACTAATAATTAGCCGAAACAATTACAGAATCTTACACACATAAGAAACGAAGTTAAGAGTTTTGTAGAATATATAAAATATAATATTTAGGAAAGAAACTATAAGAATTTAAACACTCAAAGATAGTGCAAAGGAATCGCATACATTTACAAAAACAACACTACATCGTTCAAAGCACATTAATTAACATAAAAAGCTTCACCTTTACTAAATTGTATAACGAACTAAATATCAGTTTATTGGGAAAAAAACTAATATGTAGTAAGCTTTGCAACCATCGATGACATGAAAAAGTACGGAAGTCAAAACATGGACACTTCAAAAGTTAATTTTGAGATGGCAATAATTTACAAAATTATATTCAAATATGGAAGAATGTTTACCAAAAAATCAGAAAAAAATGTTCCATTTATGACTTCCACAGATAAAACAATCATCTTGAAAGGCATAAAATTCAATCAACCACTAAAGCAAATACTCACATTATAATCAAAATAAACATGAGCAAAGCATATTTATAACACTGCAAAATTTATACTGAAAAGAAACATTTTTAATAGAAAAACAGCAACTTCCAAATGATTAAACTAAGAAATCTAAAACTTATTGAATATGAAATCTATAGTGAATTCCACAACATTAACATAATACTTTTAATTTCCCTTCTATTAAAATTTTCCTTCATATTCTTTTTAAAGGCTATTATTTATTTATTTATTTATTTATTTTGGTATAGAATTCTTTTTTTATAAATACATAAATTTTTTTTCAATATTTTGGGCTTAAAAAAAAACTCACATTACAGAAAATCTGCAATACTAACAATATATTCCTGTATGCAGAGTGTCTTAACACCAATGTTATAAATTTGTAGAATGGACAAATCACATTAAAAAGACTCGGGATCACATAGAAAAATGTGGGTCAAAAATGTTTGTGAGACACAATAGATATCTTTGCCAATATGCGAGATTCCCCAGCATTTCCTAAGAGAATTCACAATTCAAGGATCATAGCCAATGACCACACAGTTGTCCAAGTGAACAGAGCATGATCATAATCAACTGCGGAGCAATGGCATCACAGCTGATGTCAAGAAGACGGAAAATTTACGATTAGGCATGCACAATTCATTTGTATTAAAAAAAAAAAATCCCACCCCCATATTCGAGCGGTGATGTCATCAATCCTATTCTTTTAATTAAAAAATATTCACTTCTTTGACGTTTACTTACTCGCTCATTTTTTGGAGGGGTGATATACGAGTTGAATTTCTACATGTAATATTTTTATTATTGTCGCAAAATATGTGCTGCGATTTGCGTAGACTTTGAGATGTTTTTCACAACTTGGATTTAGATCCTACTTCATGCTTTCGGATCTAAATTTTGAATCCGCCGTTGTCAACTCTTGACATCATTGGTTATGATTACTGGATCTTGTCGGAGATTGTTATAATGAGAACTTGCTACAAGAACACACGAGGAAATTGCGTAAGTGCAATGCACGACACATATACATCGTGTGTGGTAAGCATTTTCAACACAGCATTGCTATGTGATTCCGTGTCGACTAGGTGTACCCTATCGCATCGAAACCCTAGTGCTGAATCACCCTATATAAATTACCTGATAATGCAATGAAACGTTAACGTTTTTAAATAAAAAACAGAGCATGAAAATAGAAAAGGGTTAAAAACAAAATATCTGTTTACAGCACCTTTCTATTTCATAAATATTTTGTACAAAAATCTCAATAGTAATAATGCTGTTTAAAGAGGCGGACATACTATGACTCAACAGTGTAAATTGCTCATAAATATGCCACACAGCATCATTTCTAATAACCTGTATTCATACTGCACACCACCTTTTTACTACATTATACAAGAAATCTATTGAACTTCAATATTCCATTATAATGTAATTCTAAATAGTTCTTCTTAGTAATGGAAAAACAAAAGTATAAAGGACAATAAAAGGAAATAACTGAATGAAAATAATTAAAAACTATTTTTTCAATCTTGAAAACCCGGGCAGATAGGGCAGGGGACTTGCATGCATATTAATAACTCACCTTGATTTATAGTAAAGGTGCCTGTTGGAGAACTTGATGTTGTTATGGGATTTGAAGAATCAAAAGCATTACTACGCACAACAGTTTGTTGATGAAGAGTTGGTGACACAGTATGACTGGACTGGTGTGTCGTATATGGAGTTTGCCCCAAATGAGGAGAATATGTATTTGATGATGTTT
The DNA here is from genome assembly GCA_026543865.1 of Argiope aurantia. Taxonomy (NCBI): domain Eukaryota; kingdom Metazoa; phylum Arthropoda; class Arachnida; order Araneae; family Araneidae; genus Argiope; species Argiope aurantia. The sequence goes on from JAPMOR010005351.1 coordinate 1,122,582, forward strand.
TCGTTGAATGATTCAGCGACAAATGGGATGGACTTGCACGAAGAGGTAAAGGACTATGACTACGACTATAAGCAGATGTAACTTTTTCTATTTGTGACATGGAGTGAGCTGGAGCAGGGGATATGTTAACGATGGAATTTGAGCTATGATTAGGTGAGGTAGTTTTAGACTGGTTAGAAATAGGTGGGGATGTGCTAGCCATATAATGGCTAAGGGAGGTAGATGGACTTTGAGAAGGACTTGATTTCCAAGGTCCTTGAATCTATAAAAAAATAATAAATAAGAAGACAGTATGTTTATATAATGCACACACACACACATATGCAAAGAAAGAGAAAACATAAGATTTCATCAATTAATTAATATGAAATATTAAAACATACACACTATTCACTTTAAACATACCTAACAAATATGGGGAATAATAAAATGTAAACTGTGAGTAAATCAAACTTGGAACAAATGTGCGCTTAAAACAATTACATTCTAAAGCTCAAAGGATTGAATAGTATTTCAAAATATAGTTTACTCAAAAATAATACCAAATTTCAAATCTAAATAGTAACTATAACAAGTAACAAAGAGAAGATGCCACTAGTCAGAACAAATATAAATAAATGCAAGAGCAGTAACTCAAAACTTATTCATAATATATGATAAAAACATAACATATATAATTTTAATGCACCACATATATAAGATTTAACCAGTTAAATGCATTTGTTAAAGTTAATGCAGTTCTAATAAAAATGAAATCTGATTAGCTTTATAATGATGTTTTGCAGAATTTACTATGTGACTATTTGTAAAGAATTCAACGTGCATATGCATCATTGCTCAACTTTAAAAAGGGAAGGGATTTAAAAAAAAAGTTTTACAGTTAACTGGTTCAACATACAAATCTTTGTATAAACTTAATGAGCAATTCCTTTATTATAAAAACCTTATTTATAGAGAAGGTAATAACTATTCTGCATAAAGTAATATTGTCATAAAGGACTGAAAATAAACTGCTTGATTAATATTTTTAAACATTTGAGCATTCAAATAGGAACACAGCATATATTCCAAAAGAGGAAAGGCAACTAAGAATTTTAATAAGATCTGCAATAAGATTCAATGTTTCCTCAAAGATGTTTTGCTATTATTATTCTGGTAATAAATGTTATTTTCAAAATGTGTTTGATTAATAAGTCAGAAGACTCAACCACTTCTAAGACCTTAAATATAAATATTAGAAAGAAATTCCTTGTCTCCAAAACGTAGACTAATAGAAAAATACTTTATACAATATAATAAATTAATTTGTGACCTTTTACCAAGAAAAATTTTTATTAACGATTTTTTAATTATTAATATTAAAGTTTCCTAAAATCTATTTTTTTTAATTTTTAATATGATAAACTATACATAATTCATAAACACATAAAACTTGATACTAGAATGGATATCTGCAACTGATAAAGTTGACATTTTAAAAACAAGGTATAAATGTTAGCTGCAAGTACCAAAAGTAAATGAATATCTCAATAAGATTGTTTCAAATAATCCTTAAGAACAGAACATATCTTACCAAGGATTGCCTTCGCTGAACATCAGATGTTGATATAATTGCGGAATGACTTTGTGAATTCTGATTAGGGGAGTCCGATTTAGATTCATGAAGACTTCTTAATCCTGGTGAAATATGAGATGTTCCTCGTGGAGAGTTATGCTGTGAATGAGCAGGTGTACGATGAGGAGATGAAGAATGCGCCGGTGGCGGAGTAGGCATTGAACCAACAGGGAAGGGAAAACCCTTCATACCTTCTAGGAGGGATGTACCAAGACTTGTTTCTAAAAAATGATGATTCCACTGATCACCGACTTTGCTACTTTGGCTATACTTAGTTCGTTTTTTATATGGTGCACTTGCAGAACCCTGAGATGAGACAGAATTGTACTTAGCTAAGTCAAATGCAATCTTTTGAGCACTTTCCAAAGTGGATCGGGGAGATGTACTCGATGGATAATCACTTATATGTTCATTTAACAGACGAGAGGAAGCACTAACACTAGAAACAGGCGAGACTTGTGTATGAATGTTAAGCCCTTTAATACTATGCTTTTTACTCACTGGAGGAGTGTCAGCAGTCCTTTCAAATGCCTCAGCAAACTGCCGTGAATGAGGAACAATAGAATCTTTTAATTTCAAATTAACAGCATTTGAAGTTTCAGTAGGAAGACCTTTACTTTTCACAACAATATCATTAGCCCTTGAAATCGTTTGATTCTTAGAATTCAAGAAAGAATCAATACTTATTCCAGACTTGGAAAATGAAGGAAGTCCACTTTCTTGACTAGGCTTTCGAGAATCTGTATTGTATTGCTTCCCATTATCAGCTTTTTTAGGACTAGCAAGAATGTCATTAGAAAATTTAGAATTTACATTGCGAGGTTCTTTAATTAAAGTTGGGTTGGGGGAAATAACGCTTGCCACCTTTGCAGCTGTATTTTCAATATTATGTGAACCAGCATAAGGGTAATCTGCTAAACTTGCACAAATAATACGTGCAAGCATGTCTGAAGCTAGAGATCCTTCAGTGAATGTGTTAAAGTCAGATACTTTGGAATTGTAATGGGACAGCTTATTTTGTTGATTTGATTTAGACTGTTTATCACTTTTAGATATGGCTATTTTAGGTTGCACTCCACTATCTGATATTGCATTAACAAGAGGAGATGAAGTTTTAGGAGGGGGAAGGTCAGAATTCAATTTATTCGAGCCTGTAGGAGTAGTAGCAGTCTCTGCAGTTTTAGTAAAAGATGATTCATCCATTGCAGAAGATTTTATTGGAAGTGTGAAGAGTTTGGCAAACTCAGCTGCCCTCTCTTCTGCAGATATACCATGATTTGTAGTAAGGAGATCCATATTTTCAGCTTTCTCAAGCACATTTTCGACAGGTGGAATGAAAGGCACACTTTTATCGGGGAATATTTGATCAAATTCAGATTCCTGAGATACCATCGTGTTGTTTAATAAAGACACTGCAGGTTTCACATTCATCATCACATTCAAAGGGTTTGTATTTTTCTTGTTAACCAGCATTTGCTTCTTTGGACGATTCCTTCAAAATATATATATAAAATAGTATTTCAACAATAAATCATGAACTGAAAGTAAAGAGTAAAACGTCAGTTAAATGTTACTTACATTATATGTAAGATAAATGCTACTTACGTAATATAGAAGTGAGCAGCTCGGCTCTCTCGAAAAAGAATCCTATAGAAATATAAATTAAAATGGAAAATCAGCATTCCAGATAAATTACACAAAATATTTGACAGCAAAGAAACTGAAACCTTTACCTTGACTGCATCCATCCAGGAGGCCACAGATTTTTAACTTCAGCTTCTAAGAAATGCTTCAAATATTCTTCTGCTGACTGAATTCTTGTTTTGGACACTTCATAGCACTTTAGTTTAATACGCACCACATCACACAAATACTTCCTGGAGAAAAACATAGAGCGCAAAAAAGAAACTGGTTAAATTTTTAAGAAAAACGTTTTTCTCTATTACAGATAATGGAATAAGATTTTAATTCCTTATATATTTTCAAAAAAATTAAAAACTTGTACTGCTTTAATAAATTATTCAAATTACTCAAGCCAACTCTAATTTTCAAATAATTTCAGAATGAAAATTCCTACATGTAAATCCCATAGGCGGCGATGTCAAAAACTTATTTATCTGATGTTTTTCTTTGGAAATCTAGTATTTTCTTTACTCATCCAAGGCGATGGTCTGGAATATTTCATAGTACTGTTTAATGTTATGTACAGTGCTTGGTTGTGTTTTCATCCAAATAAGTTGATGACAATCTTTTAATTTAATTTGTACAAACATAATTTATAATATCTTTAATACCATTTGCCTATTATATCGATAGTATTTTAAAAAGGGGGGAGGGAAAATGTTTATCATTATTCCTTTAAAATTGACATTTTTTCCTATTAATAGAATATAATAAATATACTTTTCAGATTGATATTAATTTAAAAGAAATTATTTAGTTCAAGAGAAAAATTTTGTAAAATATCTTTAAATAATTAACTAGAAAATAAGACAAATTATTAAGGGTGTGTGATACGGAATTTAAACGTGCAGGTTTTTGTTTCATTGAAAATTTGGTAAGATCTTGTGTGAATGTCTTTTTTCCATATTAGATGTTGGCATATTACTAACTTAAACAATAATTAATAGCTAAATAATTTGAGAAATGAATAATAGTTACAACCATATTATAAGAGGACACAACAAAAAATATATTAAAAGATAGCAGCTCTAATCACAAACAGCCTACCATGGGCATCTAAAATCAATGAATATGTTAGCAAATATAGTTATCATGGTCTTAGAAAGTCTTAAACTATTAATAATATAAAAGAAGACTTAATAATCAACTTTTAAGTAATCCATCCAGGTAAAATGAATTATTGTCCATTTTTATTTAAACAATGATATGATACATGTGCTTAAATTAATACAGAAAACTATTACAGTACAAATTGTCAACTTAATGCCACAGTATACATTGGTCAAAATTTGAAAAAACTACTTCTCCCCTTTCATAAACCTAAAAAGTGAGAGTATGTTGTGTCATTAAATAATATAAAACTTACTTTCAATTTAATTTTTAGAATAACTCCAACTCTAACAAACAACAATACAGTTAAACCTCGTTTAACGAGATCCTCCAATAACGAGCAAAACACCATGATGTCACACGCAGGATTGGTCTGTATCTCGGGTCTCAGTCTGTGTTGAGTGCTTGCACAAAAAAAATTCTTACTGAGGATGGATTGAGCTTTGACCGGATAGCGTTACCAAATGTGACTCCTGAGGGATCTGAGCAAGTGATCGTGAAACTTTAATCGAAGATATTGTCTCTGGCCAAGAATATGGGATAAGAGGTGCATAGCAGCGATGAGCTGGTGGAAAAATATAGTTAGTATTACCAGGACTTATGGAACTACATTCTGCACCATAGTAAAAAGCTGCAGATGAGATTTGATCAACAGTGGAGGAAACAGCCCTTAGCCGAGTAACAACGTTTCAGTGAAATAAAAGAGATGTTGAAAGCATGGGATACTATTGCATCGTATGTTGAGAAGTACCACTGTAAGCAGAAAATAGCGATGCATTCTACAAATTTAACTATAATATTGTGTCTCATGCCAAATTTTGAAGCAAAGCCAAAGACAATGTCTTTAGGCTACTTTCTTGTAGAAAAAGCAGTTATTATAAATAATAAATTACATTATTATAAATTTGTTTGAGTATATTTTCGGAATGAATCGCATTGTTATATTTTACATGGATCCCCATTTAAAAAATTATTTTTATCATTGCAAGTAAGATTCGGACACGAATTATTCTCGCGAAACGAGGTTTCGCTGTATTTTATAAAGTAATGCTCTGAAACTATTTTTATGCAACAAATCAAATGGCTATTAATCTATATAGTTCCAAAGATTCTGAATATATGTTTAAAATAAGCTAACTACAGGATCCTACAGATTCTACAATATACAATCTGCTATAAATTAACCAAAGGAGAAAAACTTTATATTAATCCTATGCCGTCCGATGACACCACATTCTTATCATGCGAGAACTATCGAGCAAATGCTGATGACACCACATTGGTGCAGGTAAATTTTTATTTATTTTATGAATTTTTTAATTATTTACAATTATTATTTATCTTATGAAAATTATTAATATTTTTACTATTCATTAACTTATTTTATGAAAACAAAAATATGATCTCAAAATCTCGAAAAACCGCCAGTGACACAAGTCCTACTGGCGCCAAACAAAAGAATTCCAATTAGACATTAAAATTCTTTAACGATCCTACTTTTTCTTTCTTTCCCTTTTAAAAAATTAATTAAAATTCGAACGAATGGATCAGTTCTCTATAAACTCTTACGATCTCTAGGATTAGGCATAATATTACACCTTTCGCCAAGAACCTATGTCCAGCAAATCTTTAGAAAGGTATTAGAAATAAGAATTTCGAATTAAAAAAGCCACCATCACAAAATTCATGGTAATACAGCTGGGCCGGCCATTTGGGGGTAAAGCGAGTGCTATGCACCCGGGCCCCGCGACTGAGGGGACCCATCTTGATTAAGAATTAAAATAGTGTTCTGAACAATAATAATGTTTACACGTACTGAAAGTATACAAGTGTGTTCCCACGTGGCTGGCTGAGTTTCGACTGACGCCGTTATTAGGCAATGATGGCAGTGATACCTATAAAAGCGGGGGGGGATGAATAAAGAAATCCCCTTCAGACATATTAAGACAGAGAGGCGCGACTTCTGGGCACTAACGGCGGTCAGAAGTTGAGGCTGAGACTGGGTTCCAATGGCCTTGTAAATCATCAGCTATATACTTTTTTCTGCATCTAATGTAATATTTTTTATTCGTGCTATTATGTTTGTTTATATTAAATTGCTCAGACAAAAAATAAAACAAAGATAAATTAAACGATCAACTCCTAGCAATGCGCATTGCATTACTGCTTGACCGGAATAAAACAGTTAAGGAAGAAGTTTAAATGCAGCAGTCGGCGGATTTGGATATATACGAAGTTCATAGTATATATTATGGTTTTGTGCAAGTATGCAAAATATTGTTAATATAAGGTACATAGATTTACAATCACCTACTAGGTAATAGCATATAGTATAGCATATAATAATTTGATAATTAATTCTATAAACTGATAATTACTGTTAGATATAACCATTTCCACGCCAAGGAAATACCCCTCTGGGCGTCAAAAAAGAAAATTATCAGAAAAGAGGGAGCGAGCTAAACTTAAAGAAGTCAATTCAATTGCTTCAACTTCAGAAATTACAATTCAAACTTCAATTGGAGAAGAAAGTTCAGCGCAAAGTACACAGTTCAGCAATGAAAATGTTGAAACGGTGAAATTTGTTGAAGAATCGTGTCTTTATACAAATGAGACCGAATCAGAAAATAATGATGAAAATGACAATAACAAATATGATCAAGAGAGTATAAATGATCCTGGTTTATGGTCAAGTATTATAACTGATAAATTTGGAATGTTTTGTGTTAAAATCATACCTGTGCAACACAAAGGAGTTTTTGCTAAAAATGCTGAAGGCAGACCATTTTCCACTACATACTACTTTAAAAAAAAAATGCCTAATGGTGTAACTCAACTTCGAAGCTGGTTAATTTATTCAAAGACGCAAGACTCCGTATTTTGTTTTTGTTGTTTACCGTTTTAGGGGGGAAAAAAAAAAGGAAATGACCAAACTATAATAAATAGAGAAAGCTGTCAACTGTAATTCAAGATCATGAGCGTTCTAGTTGTCATTTTAATTCGTTTATAGCTTGGAAAGAATTACTAAACCGACTAAATTTATGTTTGACTATTGATAAAACAAATCAAGTTAATAGAAGTAAGGAAAGGGCACGACTCAAATTACTATTTCAAAAAACTGTAGATGTGATTCTATTTTTAGCGTGTAATAATCTTCCACTTCGAAGAACTCACGAAATAATAGGTTCGCTTCATAATGGAATTTTTTTAAGTTTAATCAAATTATTAAGTAAATACGATCCTGTGCTAATGCTGATATTTCCCATAAGGAACAAACTTCATTCATTATTAGATATGTAGGTTTTGAAGAGAAAAGGTTAACTATAAATGAGTCATTTATAGGGTTTATTGAAGTAACTGATCTGACTGGTGAAGGACTAGCAAAAACTCTATTGGAAAGATTAAGCTAACTTGATTTAGATATGAATTGTAGAGGGCAAGCATACTACAACGATAGCAACATGAAAGGGAAATATAAAGATGTACAGTCTAGAATACTTTCTCTAAACCTGCATGCAATTTATGTCACACTCCTTTAATTTATTAATTTGTGATGCTGCTTACAGCAGTATACTCTGTAAAAAAATTTGGGGATATTACAATGCTTATGTTGCTTATTTTCTGCATCTACAAAAAGATGAGGAATTCTACAAAAGCATTTAAATATTACTCTTAAACCATTATGTGACACTCGTTGGGAAGCCAAAATAGATTCGGTTATAGCTGTGTATGCACAGTTTGAACAAACTTGTAATGCCCTTGAAGAATTTATTGATGTAAGTAACGGTAATACAGCGATATCCGAAGCTAAAAGTTTATTAGATGCAATACAAGAAATGCCATTTACTTTATGTTTAATAGTATGGTTTGCAATATTGTCCAAAATTAATACTATTAATAAACTATTTCAAACAAAAACAATTGTTCTTGACTCGACTTTCAATTTAGTCAATAAAATTAAAACTGAAATCCAAAATTTAAGCAAAACGAAGCAAAAGTGCTAGCACATAATTTGAACATTTTCCTGTAAAACGAATTCGAAAAAGATTATATCCCGAATTAGCAGAAATTGGAAATAAGCGTTATTATTTTAACACTTGAATTGATACTGTTATTGTTCAAATAGTAGATTTGAAAGTATCCGATTTCAAATTAATCACTGATAAAAAAAATTCTATAGAAAAACATGAATTAGAGAAATGTTCCAAAAACTTTCTAAAGTTTTATAACAAAGATGTAGATGAAAACCTAATACAGGAAATTTGTTTGCTATGGGATTTGATTTTGAATGAAAGAGATGTAAATAACGCACAAGACATATCGCAATGCACACTAAATAATAATTATAATGAGTTATTTTTAAATATATTAACTATGTTAAAACTTTTCTATTACGTTGCCAGTTATTATTAGCAAGTGCTGGGCGCTCTTTCAGCAAATTAAAATTTATTCAGCAAAATAAAGAATTACTTTTGGTCAAGCATGTGTTCAGAACGTTTAAATGCACTTGCTATATTAAGCATCGAAAAAGAAATTGCAAAAAATTGTAATTCTTCCGAGATAATTGATGTATTAACAAAAACAAAATCGAGCATTAAATAAACATGCATTAATAATATGTGTTCGTGGGGTTTTTTTTTTTTTTACTTCACAAAAAAATTAGGGCCCCAATTGGCTTCTTGCACCCAGGCCCCTTCAGAGAGAAGGCCGACTCTGTAATATAGAAATATGAAATGAAAATTTGGAAATACCTTTGTAGTTACGAAGCATTTCAAATGGAACAAGAAATAAAATATACTACAAGAATGCATATATTTTTTTACTTTCAAACTGCTATTTAGAGCGCTAGAATTCAAGATTCATACGCATTTCTAAACATATTTCAGTATACATGATGTCAGTATAGATAATTACATGATGAAAATCATATCAATAAGACAACATCAGCTATGAATAGTTGCAAACATAAAAAGCATAATCCATATAACATCTCAATTAGAGGCCATTAAATTACATAAGGCAATCATTTAAATAAGATGTTTGTTTACAATAACTTTTTTTAATATTACTGTTTAAACTACTACGATTCTGTGAGTTAAAAGATACTTCTGAATCATTTTCGGAAATACGTAACACAACATCATTAGGATATTCTATAAAATCGATTGCATTAAGCTTTTTTTGTTAAACTCAGGATATTAGATTACTGATCTTTAACAAGATACGATCTAGGACGCAGTTTAACTTTTTAGATTATTTTAGCAGATTCACATGCTTTATTTTTAAAATTCTGCATTCTATTATTTTCTGTCTGCTTAAATTCAGGTAATGGACGAGCGAATTTATCATGAGAAAATTTTTACATACTTTGCTTAATTAAATGATATTAAACATGGTGATCATTATTTCTGTTATCTGATTTTCCTCAACTATTCCGATGGTTTCTTTCCAGGTTTTATAAAAATTTCCCCGACTTCTTTTAGACGTATCTAAAATCTTTAGAATAATGTCAACTCATTTTCTTTCCCTTATAACATAGTATGCTTTTAATAGTAGAGAATAACTAATTTTAATATTTTTTGCTTAGGAAAAAACAATGTAAAATAAAATTTAATATTCAGAAAACAAAGCAAAAAAGCCACTTTTGTTTATCATTTCAAGTAAGCTTCATTTTGGCAAACATACAAAACAATATATATAACACTAGACAATATTTGTTCGTTTAAATAGGCCAATCAGAACTCAGAATAGTTTGCCAAAGATTTATTTACAAAAGATATAATACAAAATCGCATGTACATGGCAGAGACTTAAGAATGAAATAATTATTTTCCTTTAATGGGGTCTACTTTGTTCATACTGTGTACTAACACCCAAATCAAAAACGAATAATTCCCCTAACAGAAAAAACCCATTTTCAAACAAAATGAAGAATGACCAAAAGAAAGTATTAGCAATAGGGGCGAAGGAAGAAATATTTGTAATTTTCCCTCCCTATTCGCGATTTTTCCCTATTTCATCAAAGACATTAAAAGATTTACCATTCACACATGGACAGGTCAAGTACCAGAGGCTATTAAACATTAAATCCTTGTTTACAACAGTTACCAACATTATAGAAGATATCGCAGTTTTTAATCAATTACACTACAGCAAATCATAAGATTTAAAAATTGACTTGAATAATAGGCTCAGTGTTTTTGCAAAGGAACAAAATGCATCTAAACCGAAAACATTATTGCGGCCGCAACAGTATTCTCGAATTGCGGACACATTTTACGAAATGAAGACTGATAAAATTTGCATAGCTTGAAAAATATGTTTCGGTACATTAAAAATCACACACACTGCCATAGTTAGAATATGCTTAAAAACCTCATGATCATATATGTGTGTGTGTAATGATATTTTAACTCTAATTTCAATTTAATTAATTTTCAAGATTTTATCTTAATTTAGCCCATAGTAACTTTATTCTAAAATATTCTCTTATTTCGTGATCCAATTCCACTGTTTCTACTTAATTAATTCAAGAGAAGCTTCGTTAAATTGCTGAATCAGCTAAAAGTATAACTTTCCCACACTCCGCAAGAAGAGGCAAAATACCGCTGATGAGGCAAATTCTTTTTTAAAATCTCCCTGTGTTTCCCCTGCCTTCTCCGCGCGTGTAACGAAAATCCCTATCGAAATCTCGTAATATATTAGCACTATGAAGAAATGTTTTCCCTATCAAAATCATAGGTTATATAAGACCAAGGATAAAATGTCCAAGGGCTTTCTCCTCATTCCTTTTCTGTGTGCTCATCGCATGTACATATGCCTGCTTCTTAAAAATGAAATAAAACTACGTCACGAAATAGCAAGTCTCTACACTGTCTTCAAACTGCATTCTGCTTCACATAAAATAATGCTTACATATTGTGTGTCT